>OX030950.1:57276211-57873711 GCA_943735915.1 Pherbina coryleti
TATATCTATATCTATACTCTATACTATTATATAAAATGAAAGTGAACATTTTTTGTGTCCGCAAAACTCCAAAAGTACTGGTCCGATTTTTTTGAAATAAGTTTTAAAATATCACATTTGTGCTACAAAAGGTTCATTGGTTATTTTCTTTACGAAATTTCAATAATAAGTATCTTTAATTAAAGTGTTAAGTTTTTTAAAAAATCATCCAGAATGCGATGCGTTGCTTGATCGTTAGCTTTTCATGCGTTTGTGCTGCGAGAGCCTCAATAAACCGCATGTTGCTCTTTACTATACTCTTTTTGTTCTCAGCAAGCACAAAACAACAAAACAAACAAACAAATACATATTATACATACATACTTTGCTGCGCTTAAAGCTAATTGGATCGAAGTACATTCTAATATGTTCAAAGCAGTTTTGATGTGGAGAATTAATCTAACACAGTTTTGTTAAAAGGGGATTCACTGACCACCTTTAGCATGTTGAGGATTTTTTTGATGAGAATGAGATTCAATCCGACTTGATGTATGTATGTATGTATGTACGACGTAAGTCGTATGTATGTTTATTTGTTTCGCTGCATGCAACTTTTCTACACATATTTTGACGGTGGTTTTCCTGAATTTATAAATGAACAAAAGGAACAAAGGGCTGACTTTTTACTTAATAGAATTGACATTGTGTGATTCAATAAGTTTTTTTATAAATAAACAAGAGAACTGGGACGGGCATAGGAAAAGGGGTTATGGCTTGGACCACACAAGTCAAATTTTCGATATTGAATAGATTTGGAACTAAACGTCGCATGACAATAAAACTCAGTTTGAAGTTACTAATTGCCAAAGTCTTTCTACTGGAAAACTGATACGTGCATTGGAAAAGGGTGTGTGGCCCGATTCTCTATACAGAATAGCTATGGAAGCTAAAATCACAGGATATTGAAACTCATAATGTAATTGTCACCTTGGAGTGATGTTCTGCTACTGGGAAACTGTAACAGGCAATGGAACATGAGCGTGGTGTCAGACTAAGGGCCTAATAAAAGTTTTGAATGTACTTATTATTTCCAATATACTTGCCGGGTGCAGCAACGCGCGCCGGGTATCGCTAGTACCTAATATAATTCAATAGTAGAAATCCCACATTTGATAATATTTCCATGCTTCAAATGGTTCAGTTTTTAACAACTTGTTGTTTCAGTGTAAAGCTGTGGAATCGGAAAGCTCTTTTTATTGTTATTTAACCTATGCGGTGATGATCACTGCTTTAAAGAGATAACGACCGATCGGAAAATTCTTTTCAAATAAATGAATAGCCGGTGTCAGGTAAGGGATTGGAACCATTGATCTCGCGTTTCGTGTTTGGCCAATACCACCACGAATTATAAAAAAGTCGAAATATATAATAAAATTATCGTGAGTTCATAATATAATTAATACGAGTATCTTATTCTTCTTCTCTTTTAATAAATGATACAGCAATTTGTCTTTTATTTTAACTAACATAACAAAACAATTAAGTAAAACTTCTTATCAGTTAAAGTCCTTTATTATTTTCATACTGATAAAAATTAACATTACATACATTGTATTAAAACTGCAATTACAGGCAATACTACTCAATGAATAAGCCAAAAAAGTTGTTTACCAACAATCAAAAGTTATCATAAATATTTTCTTTGGTATTTGTTAGATTTCACTTTAAAAAACTCTCCATTTTGGTTGTTATATTCCGGTAACTATATGGTCTCAAACATATATTTGAGCAAGTTTGAAATTTATTTGCTAAAAATATTTAATGTGCGATAGTCGTGATAAAAAAACTATCGATTGTTTTGCGATAGTTCAGAGCTTTTGAATAAATAATTGAATGGAAATAAAAATAGAAATAAAAAAAATCATTAAAATTTTGTTGTATAGCATACACTAAATGAAAAATACTTAAATTTGAGGGATAAACTTTCTGAAGTTGTTGCATACAACATATTAACATGATTTTTGTGTGGATTTGTATTTGTGATTTCTTTAGTGCTTATGACCAACAAGTAAAATAATTCTTAAAATTTCAATTTAAAGATACTCATTGTTAGGTTTTAGTTTAAATACCTACAGAACTTAGAATATAATGTCAAGAATTGAAAAAGATATTACCTACCCTGCAGTGTAACCAACTAGTTTAAAACCAACTAGTTTAAAACCATTCTGCATTAAGGGTGCATAAGGGTGTCCAAAAAATAAAATTTGCTCCGATTTTGGATTTCTGGGCATTTTTTATTTCCTTTTTACCTATAAATTTAGCATGTAAATTTTAAGCTCGATAGCTTTATGTTTGATCGACCCGGATTGACTTTGAATGTACCGAATGTATGAAAAATATCGATATAAATAAAAATTTTGAATACAAACGTTGCCTTGAGTTATTTTTTTTACAAATTTTGCGATTTAAAAAATTTCTGGTTTAATTAACTTTTAAGCCATTAACTGAAATAAAAATACATGGAATAATTAGTTCATACAGTAAAAATATTTTATTTTTGTTAAATTAATTCCGACTTTTTATAAGATGGATAATTTTTGCGGTAAGTTTCAACTACTTGAAGCAATATTTGTTTTTCTTCTTCATCGTATGTCAGAACTTTATTAAAATCCTTCATGAATTTTACTCCCCTTTCAGCGGTATCATTAACGACAAAAAGGTCATTACAAAAAGTACGACCTTCTTCAAAATTATTGTTGTTTTCCCACGTCGATGGGTGAAAATTTAAAAAATCTGGCGATAGTCCAAAGCGAGTAAAAAAGTATTTCGTTTTATGGGAAAAAAAATCGCTCAAGTTACATAACGACAAAGATTCTGGATTTTCAATGCAACGCTCATTTTTTAATTGTATATTTGGACTTATAGAACGTAAGCATCGAACCATTTCGATCTTATCTTCGATTGAAACTTTTGAATCAAACAACGCTAGAGCTACTGATTCCTCTGACAAGTACCATAAATGGTTCTTAATTTTTTTTTTAAATTACTTGTGATACATCTGAATCGATTTGAGCGTATTTCACAGCGTCTTTTACAAAATTTAAATCTTGGCTGGGTGCTGCAATAGCATTCGTGCAACCAAACCAGGCTCTTATGTATATCCGTATCAAAAAAATGCAAAAGTCGCGTATTCCATTTAATTCTCTGGCAGATAACTTAAACTGCTGACGAAAAGGAAATATTTTTAAGCAATATATACCCTTTGCCATCCATCGCGCGTTACTTGTTGGACCAGGAGTGCGAAATTTTCTACCAAAGAAAATAAGGGCAAGTTCTAAGAATTCCTGGTAGTCGTCACGAATTTGGGACTCAGATATTCTTTGGGTGCAAAAGCTTTTTATGGCATTACACTCCATATCTTGAAATTTTTCACGAATAACATTATCTTCCAAACCACTTTTAAATGAATTTTTGTCAATCGTTGTCCATGCCTTTGAAAATCTATCGAAAATGCAAACATCAGGAGCAGATGTCGATGATATTTTTAGTTCAAAAACACTTCGCAAAATGATTTCGTAGATATGGTGTCGGCAAGCAAAATTGAGTAACTTCCGATCCATAGACTTCTGTAAAAGAAAACATGCTCCAGCTTTGTCTCTAGTATTGCTGGAAGTGGTGTCGAAGCCCATTGCAGAAACTCGATCGGAGATGTTCCATTTGACTAACATGTTGTAGACTGCAGCTGCTATATTTTCTCCACTAGAAGATGAAACTTTTGGAGCACCAAGGAACTTTGATGTTCCGTTCCAGCTCACAAGAATAGCAATTCTTTCAACTTTGTTGTTGCCAATCAAGTCTGGCAGCAACTTACCGTCCCAGTGCACAACCATTGAATCGCTAGTCTAAATATTACGTAAAATAAAAAATTATTCACTCAAAATTACGCTCATATAAAACGGAATTACATTTTCAATAAAGTTTGTCTGAATAATTTCTGATTCTTTTTGGCGGTTTTCTTGTCGAAGCCTATGAATCGTAGAACGACTTATAACAAGATCGTTATTGTTATGTCCCAACGCCTCCGCAGCTGCAGTTAAAATATGAACGGCGGCTCCATCAGAAACTTTACCATTATCGAGAGCAGAAAGTAAGCGTGGCGTCATCCAATGAACACGGTTTCTTTTTTCATTATCATTTTGAGGCAATTTTATTCTATAATCAGTGCTCTCTACGCATTCATGCTCAGTATCGTTTTCTAGATCGCTTATTCGACTGACATCTAGGTTCACTTTTAAAGAGTAGGAGATAGCAAGAAAAGAAAATACATTAGTATCATTATGGTAATTTTTGGTTCATATATAAAGTTGATAATTAATGGATTTAAAGTAGTAAAGTTAATACCAAAAATCAAGCATTTGAAGTAGCAATAAAACCTACTTGAAAGCTTATGGGTTTATTGCTTAACACTATTTAAATATGCATACTTACCACTTTCCTCCGATATTTTCTGTTTTTTTCTTTGAAGCTGCTCTTTTTCCTGACGTTCAAATGCCCTTTTTTCTCGCGCTAGCACAACCATATCAACACCAGTCAGGCATCCAGGACGACCTTTTTGTCTCTGCAGGATTAAAAATTGCTTGTCCTCTTCAATTTTTATTTGTTGAAGCGCGTTCATGTGAGCTATATCGAACAAATCATCTAATCCTTCGACAAACTTATTTTCTGCTTCTTTAGTCAATCCTGATCGTTTAGAAGGAACATTTTTTTGAATATTTTTCCACTCTTCGTAAAGCTTCAATAAGAGTTCGGTACATTTATACACAGTGCGCGTGGGTATCCGAGCCTGTTGCCAAAAAATTAACGCTGCATCCACCGCTAACCTCGCACTTTCTTTCGATTGTATTTTAGCAAAGCGCATGTTATAAAAAAAAAACTTGAAGTACTTGTTTCTTTGAAGGCAGCTTAGCGCCAGTAATTTGATGTGAAACATTGCCTATTAAATCTATTGATCTCAACGCTACATTACTAAGACGAGTCGTAATCGGTGTATTAATTGATAAACTCGATGTTGATGGCAAATGACACATTTTAATCAAAAACACTTATTTTAATTGACCACGCACACAAATTTCACAACTTAAACTCGCGATAACGATTGAATAATTTTTGTTCTTATCCACTGAGAACTTTGCACACAATGAATAAGTAATAGCACCAAGAATATTCATTCGAACCGCACCATAGCAACCGATGCCTACTTTGTGAAAAAAATCATCATAGCAACCGGCCAAACCTACTTTGTGAAAAAATTAAATGTAATGATATTGGCAATATGCATTGTCTTGGAAACAAGCTGCACTTATTTTTACATTTTTAATTGCTGTTAGTGAGAGTATTTAATTTTTAAACTGGTAAGACAATAATTTCATAAAAAAGATAAATCGAGTATTTAAAAAAGAAAAAAAAACCGAAAAAGTTGTTTTCCCATTTTTTGAGATTTCAACGTCAATCCGGGTCGGTTAAACCTTGTCCAATCGTGGTCAAATTTTATTTCCCAAGCCTTACGGAATAGCGAAACCCAAAAATACCCGGAAATCAAACATTAGAATAGTTTTAATTTTACCCATACATGCTTGAACACCCTTAGTCTGCATACTAGTTGAAAACTGAGCAGTATTAGTTCAAGATCGTATTTTTTTAATATACCCAACTGGTATTTTTAACATGGCGATGTCATAGGAAATATCATCTGTCCTATTCTAAACACATGAAAACTAGTTTACAACTAGTATATTAAAAATAAAAAAAAAAAATCATATATTGCATAAATTTGAACTAGTTTATAGTTTAACCTTTTCTGAGTGGTTGGCAACTAGTCTTATTATAATTAGATTACAACTAGTAATATTTAACCAATGATTCAACCAGTTGGAAAAAAAAATTGCAGTCAAATTTACATAAAACCGTTTTATTATTTCATATAGATATGAATAAGTTTTTTAAAGGAACATTAATTACATGAGTGTATTGAAAAAAAAAATTAATTATAATTTGAATACAACAAGCGATATTATTTAACCCTGCAAACATTTTCTGAGTGTCTCAAAAAAAATGACTTTAAAACGAGTATTTCTTATGCGAGTTTTATGAGTACGCAATAAAAAGACTCATAAAGGAGTCTTTAGTATGATTCTAAAATGATTGCTCAAAAATAAGACTCAAAAAATAGTATTTTTTTATGCGTGTTTTATGAGTAGAATAAAAAGACTCATAAAGAAGTCTTTGATATGATTGTAAAATGATTGCTCAGAAATCAGACTCTGAAAAGAGTATTTTTTATGCGTGTTTTATGAGTACGCAATAAAAAGACGCATAAAGAAGTCTTTTATATGATTGTAAAATGACTTCAAATTTTTCTACTATTACTTTTTATTTGAAATGTTAAAAAAAAAGATATTGTTGTCATTTTTTTTACTTTTTAACTATCAAATATTTTAAATAAATTTGAATCTGAAAATATATTTCAGCCTAAACGGATCATAATTACTTCTATGAGTTCTGAAAGAGTCCTCAGCATGAGTCTTTAAAGATTCCATTCCATGATTCTTAAATATGACTATCAAAAGTGTCTTAATTTTGAGTCCAAAAGACATTTATATGAGTTCTAAAAAAGTATTTGTTTAAAGTCTTTATTATGAATCTTAAAAAAGTATTTAAAATTAGTCTTAAATAGTCTTAATTTTGAGTCCAAAAAGACTCATTTATATGAGTTATAAAAGAGTCTTTATTATGAGTCTTAAAAGAGTATTAAATATGAGTCTTAAAAGAGTCTAAATCTTGAGTCTTAAACGAGGCATACAGCAGTCATTATTATGAATCATATTTTGAGGCCCGAAACCTACGAAAATGTACTCATAAAAGAGTCTTTTTTGAGCGCATTATGGTGATAAAAACTCATTTATATGAGTCTTAAAAGACTCTTTTAAGAGTCATAATGTTTGCTGGGAAGTGTTCACTAAAGTTTTTTTTTTTTTTAAATGAAAATTCACATAAAGTGTTTTATTATTTCATTTTAATGTAAATAAGTTTTTTTAAAGTATATGAGTTGGCAACCTGAGTTGGCCCAGTATACGTTAACCAAGGACTATGGTCCCCAAGATGTGGTCTCAACAATTTCATCGGATGGTATTCTCACTGTCAAGGCACCACCGCCACAAAGTAAGACACTCTATCAAAATGAGTGTATTGTTGAAATTCAATTTGAAATTCTCATCCAAGCTCAAAGCACCCTCAACTGCAGGATGGCGGCAAGTCTATTGACCAGGCACAGGATAGAGTAGGAAAGCGGAATAAGATGAAAACTGGCAAATAGTTTAACTCAAGCTACAGCATTTAATTCTCATCAAATATGTATAATTTTCGTTCACATGTTCATTGGGAAATGAATTTTCGTTGGGAAAAACAACTAATTTTTTTTTATTAATAACAGTTACTACGTAGTTATTGTCCAAAAGACATTTCATAAAATTTTTGTATTAACTCAAAACTAAAAAATTAAAAAAGGTGTGGTAGCGTCTCGAGAGCTTGTTTGCAAACACACTCCTTAGGTAACTCAATTACCAAACCATTTCTCATGCTAAGATAACAGTTTTTTCAAGGAACGAAAAATGGATAATCTTTTGTCCTTCGAGTCCTTTGTCCTTTTCGGGTTGAATTTTCTTTCGAGCATTTTTTCTAAATTAAAAGCAACTGACAGCAAACAAAGCTGCGGTAAAGCTTTTTTAATCCAAAATCTGTATTTCAACTATAAATTTGATTTTGAGAACAACGTTTCAGTCAACGGTAGGCGTTAGAGATCCATATTAACTGACTTTTTTTAATGAAATTGGAGACATGAATTTAGACGACCTCTGGTTTATGCAGGATGGCACGCCATCCACACAGGCCATGCCACAATCGATCTTTTGGACACCAAATTCCCAAATCGTGTTATCAACCGTCTTGGTGGTGTCAATTGGCCGCATCGGAGTTGCTATTTGACCCCTAATAATACATGGGAAAAAAAATTTAATTTTGTTCATTTTATTGAAGTTTAAAAACAAAAACATTTAATTGGCCCACCCTGAAGACAACTGATATCAATTTTTAACAATTATTGTTAATTTTAAGTAACAAAAACCAAAAAACTTGAAAAAAGTGTTGAAAAAGTGTCATGTTAAAAAAAATTAATATTTTAACATGAAAAAAATTTATTTTGTGAGTTTTTATGTGCAGAAGATGTGGTTAAAATTTCAGAAAAATTGGCCCACAGGTTTCGGGGTTTCACAAGCTTCCACAGGTGAAAACGTACTTTTGAGAAAAACGTGTTGAAAATTTTACATACGCTCAGAAAAAAGGTTTGAAAAAAAAATACTTATACTCGGATACTATATAAAAATTGAATACAATATTCTAAGATACTTATTCATTTCACCAACTAGACTACACCCTTAAGTAGACTAAAAAAAACAAAAAACGTGAGCTAAAATTTTAAAATACTTCGAGGGTTATGCTATAATACGGCCCTCTTTCATTTCGCGGCTGAGCCATTGTGGCATCTTTTTCAAGTTGAACAGTGTAATTTGTTGTGGCGGCTGTGGCGCAGTAGGTAAAGAGCGTGACCAATACGCCAGAGAAACCTGGTTCAATTCCAGTTGACACTCAGTTGAATTGATTTTTCTGTTCGGTCATAACCTTTCGGCAGACAATGACAAACCTCAGAGAGGGCGCCTCGGTAGTCGAGTTGTTAGCGTGCTCGACTGCCACCCCAGAGGTCCCGGGTTCGATTCCCGGACAGGCCATGGTCCTTCGCTTTAAAAACCTTTCTAAATTTTCTCTCCTCATTTCTAATCAACTGAAATTTAAAATTCATCAATATTTACGACTTGAAGTTGTAATTGATGGTAGAGAAGTTTGTGGATGAGATTGCCTTATAACTTAAATTTACTGAGGTAAAGGCATAACACATACCTCTGATTCAAATTCACATGTTTCTTTGGCTTTCCACCACGCTTAGAACATTCTACACATGTTTCACTTGATTGCCCTTTCCTTCCCACTAAACTATCACCCTATTTCGAACCAAGGCAGACTAGACTGAATAGGTATTCCACCTGAAATCCTTGGTTCAAAGCTAAAAAAAAAAAAAAAAATGTGGATACTTGCAAAGAATTTGGATTGGACTTCGTATATTTTCTTAGAATTTCTTGAAGAGTTAGCTATTTCGTCTTTTTATGTTTTGGATTCTGAAAATTTGAGTTTCTGATATCCTATAATTTGATACTCTATACTTCTCTGTTTATCTCTGCTTCCTGATTTTGCATGAGTATCTTTGCATTATTCGGTGTCTTCTATGATCGGTGTATAGTCTCTTTCTCAAAAAGTACCATACATAATGTTCTTTTGGAAAATTTTAAAAGATGTTTAATGAAGACAAGTGAATAGAACAGTTTTTGTTTTCTCGCTATTTAATGTTTCTTTATTTATCATCAATTTCTTTTCTCATTCTTATTTTAATTATGTATGTATATCCCACCCATTAATATCTAGAGCTTATTATAAGTATTTTTTTTTTGTTTTGTTTCTTGTTTAATTCGAAATGTTGATTCTAAGTTTAATTTCTACATCAACGTCTGCCTTTCCTAAAGAGTTGTTCACTATAATCTAATATAAGTTATGGCTTTGTTGATAATATTTTGTTTTTTTTTTATTACAAACTCGATAATTATAAATGAATTGTTGAACAATATCTTTTCGCTTTACAGTAAGATTCGCTTTACAGTAAATTCTAGGTATTTTAAACTAATATTTGAGAAAAACAAAAGAAAAAGCATGAAGTAATCACTTTATATGAAAATTTAGTGTGGTTTAACTTATTATAAAAATTAAAAAAAAAACAAAGTTTTAGGCTAATTTGAACATTTGAATGGGTTGCTAATTGCTTCAAAAAAATATGATATAACTTAAAATATTGAGAATTTTAACAATATATAAATAATTAATAAATAATTTTGTAAAAATAATCTACACATTTAAGAAATAATCTCATTTAATAGCCTTTTAATGTTTTTTTTTTATTTAACTTAAGATATTGGTTTGAAGATTCGAAATATTCAGCCCTATTATGAGTAAAATTTCGCCCGGAATTGAAAAAAGGGAATTTTCATTTTTTAGACAGGGTATGATTTTAAAGATTTTTTTTCTGGTGATCTTAAAAATTGGCGATGAATATCAAATATTTGTGTTCAAATATTTCAAAAGTTCAGTGAACATTGCTAAAAATACGAAAATTCCCTTTTTAATTCCGGGCGATTGTGAAAATATTTTTACAAAATATGTTAAATGTTTTAGGTAAGGATTTTTGATTCTAGAAATTTATGCCCATTAAATTTAGGCCCGAAAACAACAAATGGGAAAAAAGCCCAATTTTCCATAGCATCGAATTTTGAAAAAAACGCCCGAATTTGAAATGGCAATTGAGCCCACAATAAGGAAATTACGCCCGAATGGTTTGGAAATGAAGTAAAAAGAAAAATTGAATCTTCGGCCGAATTGAGAAGTAAATCAATGTATCTCTGTAAAAATATCTGCAAAGATTTCCTTAATTTTATTTCTTTTGAATGTAATTCCATGAAAAAGGAGCCATTAGGTCCGAATAAGGTCCAAATGGTGTTTTGCTCTTATACGCAAAGTTGTTTTTTTACCTTCCTTACAAGGGTAAACCATTATGATAACATAATTAGGGTATTCACAAGGTGTGCTATCATGTCATATTATCATAATGTAATACAATTTTACACTAGTTTAAAAATATGGTTGTTGCCTTCTATATAAAAAAGTACTAAAATATTACAACTCTGAAAGCTATGTTTATTGAGTGTCGTATTCAATAACGTGCAAAATATGCTTTTTTCACAAACCGGCTATTATTTTGTCTTTTTCGCTTTCTTTTGGCATTGTGATAACAAATATTTATTTTAATTTGTTTTGCATCAGCTGATTGAGAGTTGAAATAGCACAATAAGTTATGGGAGGTTGTTCACACTTGTTGTAAATTTTAATGTTTTCAATTTAAGACATTTGACTTTATGAGACCTTGTGAATACCCTAAATGAGTTTGAAATTTGTTTTTGATACTATTCCATGAACAAGAGGTCCATGGACATTATGGTCGGAGTAGGTCCAAATGGTGTTTTTTTATGATAAAATGATTTGTCCTTATACGGAACGTTGTTTTTTTTTATTTCCCGTACAAGAGCAAACCGATTTATCGTAACGATTTTGAAATTTCTTATCTTTTTGGATACAAACAAAAATTCGGGCGTTTTACCGTATTTTAATTTGGTAAAAATACCCAATTTTCTTTTTTTGTTTGACCTTAATTCCGAGTTTATTTTTCGGGTCTTTCCTCCTTCTCAAATAATTGGATAAAATACCCGATTTGGCACAAACACGCGAAAAAAAGATATAATCACTCGATTTTGGACACTTTTCTTAGGAATTAATGGCCGATTTTGTGAGAATGGGAGAATTTCGGGCTTTTCTTCATTTTTATTTTCGAGCTTAAATTCATTGGGCTGAAATTCCGGGAGCTTTATATTTTTTTTGTGTTGTTTTTTTCTTTTTTTTTCAGAAGACTGGGATGTTTCAAAATTTTGAACAAAACGTCAAAATTTTCATTAAGTTTTGTTGAAAACTGGACTTTCAATTTTGTTATTAGACTTTGTATGTTTAAATTATAAAGGTAATATAACTTTCTTCGAAAATTTTTGTTTATTCCCGTTTTTCGTTAAACATTTTTGAATACAACATTGAAATAATTCTACTCTTACAGTTTGAGGATTCAAGAGTTGAATAAAACTGAAAAATAACACATTTAAATACTGCGTATCTGGATTTTTGTGAACTTTTATTTCATATCAGGGTTAAAAAGATGTTTTTCAATTTATGTATATAAAATATATTTTATATCATAAGATTCTTCATCAATTATTTTGTTGTTTTTTTCGAACTTGAATGTTTGCTTTTAGGTTTTGCTGGATGGAGCTAGTTTGGAGTTGTCAATAATTTCTTACTTTTCTGTAGAGGTTTATTTATTATTTTTTTTGTTTTTTTTTATATATATAGATTTTTTAGTCTTAAAACTCAACTCAGGTGGGTTTAAATAAAATTACAAAAGTTTTCATCAAAACTAGTAGAAACTTAAAAGTATGGAATTATGTTTAATATTTTTTTTTTTAAATATCTATACACAATACTCAGCGCAGAGTTACGTTTAAGCAAATGTCTCATCTAATTAACTTCTAACTTAATTTTAAGATTATATGTCTAATAAAATAATTTAATGTTTTACAATGAGATTTTTAAGTATGCACGAGTGAGTTACGAGTAGAATATGCTTCTTCAGGAAATGCTTACACGTTCGAAATGTTTTCTGGCTTAAAATTATGTTTTCTTTTTTTTTGTATTAAATGAGTTTCTTAAAGTTTTATTTTTTTATGATTTTGCATAAATTACGTAATTAAAAGCTTTCTTTTGCGCATAGAAATTTATTTACAGGTGTGCTCTTCGAGCACCTTCACACAGACCTCGCACTTCACCTGGCAGCACCAGTGAAATTTGCAGTTGCAACGTTCACGCACTACAATGTTTTTGGTGTTGTAGCCTCGACCGCAGCATAGAATGCCGCAACCGTCCAGACCCGATGAGGTCTTGTTGCAGATGCGACCATGCGTGCCTGAAAGTGTTAAGCAGACATAAGAAGAGGTGAGTTATAGTAAGCATGAAGAAAATTTTAATAAATAAATGGTTTGTGTTTTCACTATTATCATCATTCACCACTACTATCAATAAATTTTGATAAAAATTCACCAGCCCCTTACTCACCTGGCCAGTGCAGTTGCCGATTATTTCGACACCAGTCAGGACTTTCATCCAAATACACCAAATCGTGGGCTGTCGGCACCTTGAATTGCGCGTCTTTTACCTGCAGACGCGCACGTTTGTTTAATTTCACCTCTGTGGATTCTTCATATTTTTCGCGCAAATAGTCACCTAAGGTGAGGTTAAAAAAGCAAAATATTAGTAAAGTCAAAAACCACTTGCTAAATACTAAATAAAGCTGTCGGTACAACAGTGCATGGGGCTTTTAACAAAAGCACAAAAGTATGCTTGTAAGACTGCAACAAAGTGTGTTGAATTCAATTCTTACCAATTTCACGTATTGAGGACAACTGCTGCCAACATGTTATGAGACTGCATGAGCCGGAAACGCCATGGCACTTGCATGTTATGCGCGTTTTCTTAATCACCGCCTAGAAGAGAAGAAACATGTTATAATTATGGTATTTTGAGAATTTTGTTAGTTGGTTCAATTGATTTGAAAGTAATGCCGTGGTGAAGTTAAAGTTTGCTGAGTGCTTAACGAGTATTTTTTTTTTATTATATAGGGTGTTTTCTTAGAGGTGAAAACTTGGAATTGAAATAAAATACTGAGATGACATAATTTCAAACTGCAAATTGGCTTTATTAAAAAGATAATTTTAAACCATTACGTTTCAAATATGAGTTTGAGCACGTGGTCGCCCCGTTTGGCTCGAATGTGGCGTATTCTGAAAATTTAATTTTCAACCTTTTTTGCAAGTATATTTGGGACCGTATGTCTATTAGGGAATAACGAATTGGAACTTTTTTCCGGGATCAAATTTGGTAAGTGATAATAAGTTGCCATTGGTGAAAACAAAATTTAATTTTTTTTTTGTTGTTTTTTTTTTGACCACCCCGGCCTTAAATATGGGCTTGTCCAGAAAATGGTCAACCAGAGGTAAAAATAAATTTACTAATTTCTTAAAGTTTTGGTTGCAAAAAAAAGCTTAACATCTCTTCAATCGAAGACAAGAGCTTACTTTGGTTATATTCTCTTGAGTGTAGTAAAAATGCCACATTTATTGTCAATTGGAGTAATTTTGTTTTTTTTTCAATTTTTTTACTCATATTTGTGACGATAGGTTATGCTCTTTTATGCTCAAATAAGAAAACTCTGAGAGCAGCAACAACTGCCAATTCGAAATATTTCAAAGTCAATGCATGAAAAAATTTAATTTTTAAATGTAGATATATTTCTAAATTTTTAAAAACATTCATATAAATTTTCAATTAGAGGGAAAAATGTGTTACGTCCGACACGTAACGTCCGAACAAATAAAATTGCTATCTGTGATCTAAAAAAAATTCTTTTTTAAATGATATAGGATTTTCTTTAAAACTTATTTAATTTGCAGTTATTGTTCTCTTAGACTTCTGAGGTGCGACCGACCATTTCGCAGAATTAATCTAAGCTTTAGTGTTAGTCTCACAAGAACTTCCTTTTTTTGTAACGTCCGAACGCACGACAAAAATAACAAATTTCGGGTAAAATGCGGTAAGATGCTTGATGTTATAATTATTATAAATTCTATTTATAGGGAGCTATTTAACCAAATTCATTTTAATTGGAAAACTGTTTATAAAATTAGCGAAATATATAAAAAAATGTATCCGAATGTAACGTCCGAACGCTAGAACCCATACCCACTTACCCATATGCTAAGGCAAAAATCCGATATATCAACTTTTTGCTCCGTAACATTCGTAAGTTATGGAAAACAAAGTTATTGGCAACTTTCGCTTGTGTTCAAATTTTGGAAACTCAATGGGTGTCTATGTTGGCATAACAAAAAAAAGGTGGTTCACAATTCGTAATTGGGGGTCTACGAAAATTTATCTGGCTTCGATAGTGAAGAACTTAAATGTTGGCTTGACTTCACTTATCATTGAGGCTGATAATATTTTAAGAAGCTCAGCAACTGTTGCTTATAAAAACTTGCATATTTCATATTCCATATCCTAGTTTTCAAACTTCTCACAGGTAAAATGCCTTGATGAGGACATTCGTTCAACATTTAATTGCCCTGCATGATGACTTCAAAATCAGATTTGAAGATATTCTGACGACGAAAATACCACCATGGATCATAAATCCATTTGATGAAACGAATGTGGAGAATGTGATATTACAAGAGGAGCTACTCGAGCTTAGCACTAATTAGAAGCTGAAGGCAAAATTTAAAAGAGGGTATCAAACATTTTGGCTGCAGGCAGAAATACCCTAAAAATATACTGGACTGTGGGGAATTGCGAGAAAGCCTTTGATAGCGTTTTCCTCGTCATATCTTGTCGAGATCAGTTTTGGTGTCGTTACAAACCTTTTGACAAAAAAGAGGAGCAGTTTGAATATCGCAGAACGGGGAGATTTGCAGTAATTTCTAACAAAAAAAAAAAAAAATAAATAATAAATAACTGGTCATTTCAGCCCTTGAAAGGACTTTGACCTAGCTTCTTATGATCAATTGTGTTGTGCGTGTTATTAACTTTGTACACAATTGACCGAGAAATGGACCTACAGGCTTAACGCCGACTCAGAACGGCGATTAACGGAATGTTCTTAATCTCAAGAAGCTTTACATGGCATTTTTGATTGCTCTCTGAGGTTTGCCATTGTCTGCAGAGAGGTAGCGGCCGTACAGAAAAATTATTTTAATTCAAATAATTTTCTGTCGCTGCTGGGGTTCGAACCTGGGTCTCCAGGTTCGTTGACATAGCGGCCACGTACATTAACCAACTACGCCACGGACGCCACGGATTTCTAACAAAACTGAAGTTAAATATTGATAATTTGCTGTCAATGCATCAAGTTAAAATTATGACTATTTTATGATTGTAATCGTAGAAGTTAAGTTACGTTTTAAATCTTCAATTTTAATTATATAACGATTGTTATCATATTACATTGTGATATGATAACAATAATAATTAATAGTGTAAGAAAATCTTCTATTTTTCTTCTTATTTCTACTACTCCGAAAGGGGAGTTTTCTAAATAAAATAAGTGAGAATTGATTGGTTCCTTGTGCTGGGAGTAGATGTGAAAAAAGTAAAGTTAGATGGAATCACTTTTTTTAATTGGCCAACTTTACTTTTTTGACATCCACTCACAGCATAATCAATTAATTAAGTAACCAATCAATTCTCACTTTTTTCGGTGTACAGGATATCACCAGTCTGGAACATCTGAAGGTAAAAAACAAAATAAATCCTTTTTTAAGAGGCTATCGCCTGAACTAGGATAATTTTTTCCGCCGAAAAAAAAAACAAAATGGCGACCGGAAATATATGTGCAAAATTTGAAAACGATATCTTGTTTCCTTCTATAAAAAAAATTCCCAAAAAAAAATTTTTTTTAAATTTGTAACCTATATGCCCCTTAAGAGAATACTTTGTTCGAAAACGATTCTTGGTTAATCCAATTAGTCGCTTGAATAGACTTCTATGTCGACCTTAAAATGAACTGAGTGCACAGTAACATTATCACAAGAACTTAACCACGATTTTTTAAATAAATTTGCCCAATTTTCAAGTGTTGTTCTGGCTTTATTCTATTCATTCCAAACTGATCACAAAGAATATAGTCTTAATCCTTAATCATTATCAAAAAATGGAATTTTTTAAAAAAACACCCTTTACTTTCTAAATAGAAAACATTAATTAGCGAAAGAAGCAAAATTGAAACTTTCCGTATGTTCCATTAAGTCACCAAGCCCATTTGCGGATACGGATTTTGAACAATATCAAGAGAGAAAAAAGCGTTCCGTAGGCTTTAAATAAACTGAACCATCGTTGAGTGAATTTTTACAAAATAAGCTCATCAAAGACTTTGTCATCAATATGACTTTTTTTCTTATTATTCTTATTTGTAAAAAATAAAATCCCGAGTAACACCGGGTAGTAAGCAGCTAGTATTTTGTAAAATATATTTTTCATTATTAAAAAAACAAATCGCTCATACTCTTCATATCGTTTTTAAACTTATAATGAAATTTTATCAAATAGAATTTCTTTGATCAAAATCAAGAATGATAGAAACCAGATTACGCGCTCCGCAAATGAGAGAGAGAGACAGCATGACGTCATATGCGATAGTGTCCAACTTTGGAATAATTTTACCCCCACACCCACACCTTAATATTTTTTTTTCTTATTTTTATAATATGTATATGGACCTCCTTAACCCATTGGCACAATAAAATTTTGTCAGTCTCGAATAATTTAGGAGATAAAAATCTTGAAAGTTTAAAAAATTCATATTTTTCGTATACGAAAATATTTTTATTTTTATATAGAAGAGTAGATATTTTCTCTTTACTTTTTCGAAAGAATTTATTTTCAATTTCGTCAATTTGCCTAAGAGATCGCACATTTGCATACGTTTTTTTCAAGCAAAAGTACTGTGTGACGTCATGCACTCAGTTGAGTAAGAGATCATTAGACAACGGGACTGCGGAACGCGTAATCTTGTTTCTATTATTCTTGGATCAAAATATCTCGTAATAATCAGTGCTTTCGGTTTCGTCCTTATCGCAGCGTTCCATTATATTATCTGAAGAGTCGTTGGATTGCATGCACTCGTAGTTGTTTTGAGCATCAGGTGAAACAGGTTCATTTTCATTGGACGCTAAAATTGTGCCACTAGTTATTTTGCTTCTCCTTTTACTTTCCTGCAAATCGTTAAGAAATTGAATGTAACCATAGGATTCAATGCATTCACTTAAATTTGCTCCCAGCACATCAGGATTACTTGAGAAAATAATTTTGTTTAGAGTTCTGACAACATTTTTCTAATTCGTAAATATCACTTACTTATCGTTACCGTTACTCTTGTATTGATCTTCGGAACTTTGCAATGGGAATTTTGGCAAAAGAAAAACCTGTTGAGATAAGGGGCCAACTTTGATGATACGCTTGCAGCGACGCAACCAAGTAGGACGCCAACGTAGCAGCCAATAGACGGAAATAAGACCCAAACATAACGTTAGCAGAATGCCAAAAACAAACAGTGTGAGAATCCAAGCTTGATCCTCGATGAGCAACCATGCTAGTGACACCATACCTTTTGCAGATGATGCTGCTGCTAGGTGATGCGCTTGACAGTTGAAAGGTGATACAGTGTTCTCATCTCGAGGTGTGAGACAAAATAAATACGTTCGATCGCCGACCAAACCCTTCACATGAATGATTGTTAAAGATGGCTCTATTTGTTCATAATGACAATTTGCCGCCTCTTTGTCGGTGCAATTTCCGATGGTACTGACATCACTTCTATTGCTGCTTGCAAAATATATAATTTTCAGCTGCTCCATTTTGCTGCTAATGTACAAAACTACGCTGGTTGTAGTTTCCCGCTGAATGCTGAAACGAGCATCAAAGTTGCGAATCGTTATGGTATAGTTCGTAGCTGTAGGGCTGCGAAGTTTGCAAATCAGCTCTTTACAGCTCAGCTGAACTTCTTTTAATTTCTGGTTGACCCATTGCTGGGGTGATGCACAACATGGCTCTTCAGCATAGCTAAACTGATTGGCTTGCAGAGCTTTTATCAGCAGATTGTTGTCACAGGAGCAACTCCACGCATTGCTATGCAATTCTAAATGAAGCCCAGTTTTGCTGGCTAAAACCGATACATCCAGCGTTTTAAGTGCATTTGAACTCAAGTCCAAATACTCCAAGATTCCAATTGTGCCGGCAAATGTGCTAGCATCCAGATAGGTAATGGAGCAATTTGCTAAAATTAGCTCGCGCACAGCTGGCAGATTGGCAAAGGTCTCTTGAGTGAGTATGTTGCCGAAATTGTTGCCACTCAAATCAAGGCGTATTAAGCTCGAGTATGTCTCTTCTCCATCCAACCAGCTGAGAGGATCATATATTTCTGTGCTACTCTGCTGAGAGAACTTAACTTGCTGCAGAGTTTTTGCAAGCGGCTGCAGAAATTGTGTGCCTTCGAACTTTGCACCTTTAGGTAGGAAGTTTAGGCATTGAATCTCTTGAAGCGCTATCAGACCCTCAAAAGTTTTCCCATTAAGTTTGTTCAGAGCTGATGTTTTCAAGTTTAACGTTGTCAATCTAGTCATTGTGTTGACATTAAATGCTCCCTCCTCGATTGCCACTAAGTTGCAGTTAATAATATCCAAATTCTTTAAAGAAAACTTGCCCCGAAAGAGTTCCACCTTCAATGTTTGCGATGGAAACATACAATTCTCTAGTATGAGGCTTAAATCGCCATTGCATTTATCCTGCTGAATCTCCAGATCATATCTGAGAATGTTAAGATTTCCACCCCAACAATAAAGATAGCATGGATCTGAATCTTTGCTGCGGCATTGAGCGGCACTTCTTGCACTTTTTGCTAGACCCAGCAGAAGATCGTAACTAAAATACAGGCTAAGGTTTAAGTATGTCTTCAAGAAAAAGGTACAAACTAGGGATGTTACGGAGGTGACTTTACCGGGACCGAAGTTGGAAACAAAATTTTTTAATTTAATTTATCGGAGCCGGAGTTGGAACCGGAGCCAAAGTTGAAATCGGAGCCGGAATCGGAGTAGAAGAAAAATATGTTAGATTCCTCGAAATCGATCGGAAAGGAAAACGAAAAAAAAAAAAACGAAAACAAGCAAACTTTAACGTTGAAGCACAGTGCTGCCAGAGAGTTTATAAGTTATCAACACTTTTTAATCGAGGAATGCGCTCGTATGTGAGATACGTGAAATTTTTCAACCGAAGAATGCGCTCGTATCTGAGATACGTGAAATTGCAAAACGCCGCTACATTTTGATCTTCGTTATAATTCCGATTCAAAATTATCAGAGCCAATGTTGGAATCGGAAATATGAAATCAATCGAAAGTTCCGACCTCTCGGAAGCAAACTCGAAGCTCCGTTACATCCCTAGTACAAACACCAACCTTTCCGCTATCTGCTCTGAATGTCTTGCCATGGGTGTTGTTTGGAACCACGCTTGTGAGGATTTTTCTTGTAGCTCATTGACGGCAGCGTTAACTGTTGTTATTGTGCAAAGTGCTCTATCTACTTCACAAGCGAAATCAACGTTCATCAATAAAAGGAGCAGTATTAATCCAATCATGTCCGGTTTCATGATATATAAATGAACTATTGGATAACGAAGGTAAATTTGTGAAATGGTTCTCAGTTATCTACAAGTATTCTTTACCGATAATCTACATAACGAGATTTCACCGAGAAGATTTAAAGATTTCGTCTTTTTCGCGTTTCTTTCGACTAAACCACTCAAATGCGACTGATGGCTCTTTTGCATAACCTATCTGCAAAAAAATTGTTGCTGCATTGGGTCACTTTAATTGAGCAAATTATATTTAACGCCCTTATCAACGGTGGCGATAATATTCTTTTATAGCGCTATGACATTCAATGAGCATGCAAAAAAATTACATACATATTAAAAGTACACTAAGGGAAAAAAATATTAAATTTATCCAAAAACTTTTTTAATTTGTCCAAAAAGCGAGTCATTTTTGCACCAATAACGCATTTGCTTAAATCGACTGAGTAAATATTTAAAATTTATTTAAATACTTTTTCAATTAAATAAAATATTAAAATATTTAAACAGAATTAATAAAAAAAATATATTAAAATTATGCACGATTTTTTTTTAAATATCCTTTCAAGTATTTACTATTTGAAAATAAAATTATCGCATTTAAAGATTTGATATAAAAATATAAGATAATTTATATAAAAATATTGGAATTAAAAAACAACATATTTGAATATTTCCCACGAGCTGCGTCCATCAAATGCCATTTGGTAGCATATTTTATTTTCTTTTTTCGTTCTCCAACTTATACTACTTTTGAGTTGTATCAATTAGAGAAAGAAAAATTAAAAATAAAATAAATATAAAAATATGCAGGCAAATGACAACCGGTGCAAGACATTCGTGAGAAAATGTCCGGTTGTCACTCTAACCATACAAATATACATTTTGCGATCATCAATCGCACTCACAAAGAATTCTGGCCAAACATGCGACTATATTACTCTTGCAACTATAACTAAATGAGAATTATAAGAACTAAGGTTGCAACTGCAAGAAATAAACTGCAGGAACAGATTGTCGGAATATGTGTGTACGTGTGTGATGCTGTTGCTGCTTGCTTGTATGGAATATGTGTGTACGTGTGTGGTATAAATAAAATTCAAATACGGGAAAAAAACGAGTTGTAAGGAAAACATTTGATTTATCCACGTTAATATTTCAATAAAATTTATACTCAGACGTGGATAATGCTAATATGCGCTATTTCCCTTAGTGTAGTCTTATGCGTTTGTATTGAGCAATTAATATCACCATAATACTTTATTAGAATAAAAAAAAAAACAGAAAACTGTATGCCAAAGTATGGTTCAAAAAAGCCGTAAACTGCTTTGATACATCCAAATATTTTTCTCTCTAGAAGACAGAATTTCTAACCATAACTTAATAATATCAAATATTTATTCATGCACTGTGCTTCAAAACTTTAGTCACTTAATAGAAGATGATCTTTTTTTTCATAAAGAGTTTTTAAGACAGTGTAAGACTAAGCAGTAAGTAATGAGCAGTTTTTAATACTAGTTCAAGTCAAACTAGTTTATATTTTGTCACTGGTTACAAAAATAGTTGAAACCTAATTACTTTATGATAAATCAAAATAAACCAGTTGCAAAACTAACCAATCAGAACTAGTTTAAATAATATCTACACTAACCACATTTAAAACAAGTTAGAGCCAAATTGTTTAGAAAATAGTGAACACATTTTTCAGATAATGTCAAAAAACACAGCCTACCTAAAAGTTCAAATTTTTCCAGCTTTTGACTGTTAGTTACTCTGACATTTATGTACAATACATCATTGCTGCATTTTGGACAATGATAGACTTAGGGACGTGTTGTTCATCTCTGGATATTTTTAACCAGTGGATAAAGTTTAAATTTTCAGTAGCTTCAGATAGACAGCAAACCATCAAATATCCACAGGTTAAAGACAGATTAAATATGTCCCTAGGGACGTATTATCACACTTGAAAATTTGATACTTTATTTACTGGTTAAAGATATCCAAGGAAAGAATTTCCGTTTCGCATCTCACAACTTTTACCTGGCTATTTCCACTTTAACAATTTCATTTAAATTTAAAAATACGTTGAAGAAGTCTGCATAGATCAAAAGGAAATTGTTCCTTTTGTTGATACATTATGATATATACATAATGAAATTATCGAAAAGTTATTTCTTTCCTTATTTATTTTCACGAGTCCTGTCACTTAGAAAATATCATTATTTTGACTTCTATTATCCCGATTATTTTAGAAGATAAATCGCCAAATAAAGAACTGGTTGAATCATTGGTTTGATATGATTAGTTGTAAACTAATTATAACATAACTAATTGCCAACCACTCAGGAAAGGTTACACGGGAAACTAGTTAAAATTTGGCAATTTATGATTTGTTACAACTAGTCACAACAAACTAGAATTTAACTAACTATAATATACTGGTTGTAAACTACTTTTCATCTGTTCAGAATAGGACAATTGATATTTTCTATGTCATCGCCATGTTAAAAATACCAGTTGGGTATATGAAAAAAATACGATCTTGAACTAGTACTGCTCAGTTTTCAACTAGTATGCAGACTGGTTTTAAACTAGTTGGTTACACTGCAGGGTGACAGAAAATTATAAGACTATCACGTTACATTTATATGCACATATTTATGCAACGGTAGATACCCAGCGGGAAAATAAAAAGCGCTCCGAGAAACAGCGCATCTTATGCTCAGTTTTGATGCGCTTTAGGATGAGCTTTTCAGAGTTTAGAGTTGTGGAGCTCATATTTTTATATATATTTTGTTCACAAGTAATAAAGCAAGGAAATATCAGAGCGTTAAGACATTTGACTGTAATGCCAGCAGTCCGAGTTCAATCCCCGCATGTGACAAAAAATAAAATTTTGTCGCTTTGTTTTTAGTCCAAGTGCTCGGTTCTCGCTACGTTTTGTTATTTACTACAATGAGAGCGAAGCGCCTACATCTGATGACATGCCAATGTTAAAAAAGGCTCTATCCACAAGAAGAACAAAGCGCTCTACTGGTTTTAGGAGCACTTCAAATCCGCTAATGAAGCGCTCGGTTACCTGCTGGGTACTAAAGAGCTGTACAACTGCATTCAATTGCCGTTTCAAAACATTCTCATAAGAACGAAATGAATTTCAGCAACTACATTACCCTTAATGGAGTGAGAGTGCACACGAAGCGCTTAGAATGAAATGGAACGTGGCACTTATGTGCAGTGTTGCCAGAAATTTTTGGGGAAAAAGGCTAAATGGGCTTTAAAAAAGGGCTAGAAAAGGCTAGATGGCTTAAAAAAAAGGGCTAAAAAAAGGCAAGATTTGTTTACATTATTTTTTACTCTGGGAATATACATACGTACGAAATTAAATATTTATGATATACATATGATATAAAACAATACCAAGAACAAAACATATTTGAAATTGATTAAAATAGAATTCAGTCTTTCAAGCTCATAATAAGTGTAAAAACCGATTCCATTTTGTTTCTAATTGATAGAAAAAATTAAGCTTTCTACTTTTCAAGTCTAAGCGACTACGCTGCCGTAGAAAGCCACTGACGAGCGTCTATGTATACTTTTCTATACAAAGTGACGAAATTTATTAACCCCTACAGATCGGTCGGAGGGAATAGGTCCCCAAGGGAAAAATGTTCCTTTTGCAAAAGTAATGGGGGTCAATCATACATATTAACCCTCTCCGGCCCTACTTAAAGCTTCCCTGTTCAGGTGCAGGAAATAAAAAAACATCAAAAAGAACACAAACATAATTCAATGCATTAAAGCTAAACTGTATTCTTCACTCGAGAAACGAAGTTTGCACTGACGACACGAAGTTATTTCCTCGAACTTCGAAAACAGACTTGAAAATAAACAATTTGTAGGCAAAATAATTACTTTTTCCCTACATTTCAATTTTCTACATTTGAAGTTTTCTACATTTGGGGACTTGATTTTTGCTGCCTATGATTCGCGCAAACTTGTTGTTTCCCTGCCTCGACTTGCAGGGAGTTGAAAAACTAAAGGAACTTAAAACAAAAAATGGATCCATTCATGCAGATCTCTGGTCCATACATCTTACGCAATATATAAAAAAAGGCTAGAAAAGGCTAGAACGAAACAAAAAAGGCTAAAAAAAGGCTAAAAAAAGGCTAAAAAAAAGGCTAGAGGCTAGATGGTATTTTTTGAGGCTAGACGACAAAAAAAAGGCTAGATCTAGCCTCAAAAAGGCTAGACTGGCAACACTGCTTGTGTGCATGGAATACTCTCAAAAGAGTACTCTCAATCAGTGTTGCCAGAAAGACGAACTCAAGTTTACCACTATTTGGGAAAAAATTTACCACTTTCGGAGAAAATTTACCTTTTCCCAAAATAAAAAATTTTGAAATGATTAAAAACCGTTATTATTTTTTTTTGTTAGTATACATATGTATATTTATAAAGAAACAACAAAAACATGAAAAAATAACATTTGTACCATTCTCACACCGAAAAGCAACGCTGATTCGACAACTGACAACCTGGACGTGATGTCAACTTATTTCTCCGAAAGAAGATCTCCAACCGACAGCCGCTTTGGTTCTGTTCGGGCTCTTAAACTGCTCAGAGAGGTAACAGGTTTGCCAATAACTCAAAAAATTAACAAGTCTAAAAAAGTTATTGTTTTCGCAAAATTTACCACTTTTGGTCAAAAATAACCTTTTTTACCTCTGCCCAAAAAATAAGTAAAAAATTCCCTCAATTAGGGAAATTTACCTCAATCTGGCAACACTGCTGTCAATTTAAGAGTATTCGTTTGAGAGTACTCCCAAATGGCTGAGCGGAATGAAATTGAATAAGCGAAACTGAAGGTTTGATCTTGTTTTTTGTTGTTGTTTTATTTTTGTTATAGTACTAGTACTAAGATATATATAAATATACTGCCGTCATAAGGAAGAGTGCGGCATTTAGCATGAAAATCAAAATCAGTTTTATTGCTTTTTCTTAACCGTGGAAGGACATGCTTGGTTGAATCGACGACGCATTTTTTATCTTTTGTAAAACAAGCCAAAAAACTCAAACTGTGAAAATTAATTTTTGTATTAAAAACTTTTATAAATAAAATGCATTGCATTTTTCCTTTACTCTTAATAAACTTAATTATCAAGAACAAGTGATTTTTAAAGATTTTGTCGGATAGGAAATCAGTAGGGCAAAATTGCTTTATGTACATAAAAGCTTTAAAGTCGGCGCTTATCTTACTATGTCGAAATCTTTTTATTTTAATTTTGTCTAATTTGTTTTATCATAAAAATATTATTAACTTTATGAATATAAAAGCTTCTTAGCGATTTTTTTTTCTTTCAGTTGGCAATTTTTGAGTACGCTGAATGTAGCCAATGTGTTCCATGCATTATTTGTGCAGCTGTTACACACTATGTCATATTCAATATGAGCTTTACAAGCTCACCCAAACCAGTTTAGTGAGAAATTTAATGTGTACAAAGCTTTTAAAATTACTACAGTGTGACCAAGGCACCAAATAGTGCACGGATGGTAAAAGATCATGATTGTGTGTCAAAGATGAGCGCCGACTTCAAAGCTGTTATGTTCATAAAGCAATTAATATATTGCTGATAATAAAACAAAATAGAAAAAATGAAAATGATAAGATTTCCAATATTATAATACATATAAATAGCTTTTAAAATATGACCAAGAAATGAATGGGAAAAGTTATTTAAAATTATTTTTTACTTTGTAGTGATTTTGAGGTCGGTTTTTTTTTTTGTTAAAAAGTTTTTATTTCTTCCTTTTTAGAGAATATGAAATATTTTATGTAATAGTATTCTTGAGGAAAATTTCAAACATGAAACTTTGTTCTTAAAAAATTTGTTTTGTTAATTCCTGAAAGTTTGTTGGGTATTTTTCATTTCTTTTTCTTTGAAATTTTTAGTCCCACGCCCTTAATATAAACCCGCCCACTTTATTTACCGTACCTTATAATGATTCTACCTAGCCCTGTGCCAAATTTCAGTTTACAAGTACCAATATTAACCGTAGTATAGTACTTTCCTTAAAGTGCCACACCCTGTGTACAATCCCGCTCACTTTTTTAATGATTCTACCTACCCACCTACCTGCATACCAAATATTAGTACGCTAGTGTCAATATTAACTAAGATATAGTATTTTTATAATTTTGACACGCCCCTTTGTTGAATAACGCCCACTTTTTGGCCGTAATTTGTAGCAACTGTACCTACCCATCAGAGATCTGCATGAATGGATTCATTTTGCTGTTTCAAGTTCCTTTAATTTTTCAACTCCCTGCAAGTCGAGGCAGGCAAGCAACAAGTTTGCGCGATTCATAGGCAGCAAAAATCAAGTCGCCAAATGTGGAAAACTTGAAATGTAGAAACTTGATCTGTAGAAAACTTGAAATGTAGAAACTTGAAATGTAGGGAAAAAGCAATTATTTTTGCCTACAAATCGTTTATTTTCAAGTCTGTTTACGAAATTCGTGGAATTAACTTCGTGTCGTGAATGCAAACTTCGTTTCTCGAGTTGAGAAACCAGTTTAACTTTAAAGAAGTGTCGACCATAACAATAGCTTTTGTCTCATTTACTCTTTCATATATACGCAAAAAGACAAAGTGTTGCTCTCCACTCGTGTGTGCTACGCAGTTGACACTGCTTTAAAGCATTGGATTGAAGTATGTTTGTTTGTTTTTTTGTTGTTGTTGTTTATTTTTTATTTTTTCACATTGTATAGAAAAGTATAAGTAGACGCTCGTCAGTAGCTTTCTGCAGCAGCGCAGTCGCATAGACTTCAAAACAGACTTGAAAAGTAGAAAGCTTGGTTTTTTCTACCAATTAATGTAGGGTAGAAACAAAATAGAATCAAGTCTGACTTGTGATTTGTTTTTCAGAAGCAAGTCGAGGCTTGTAGGGTAGAAACATATCAAGTTTCTACAAGTCAAGTCGAAACTTGATTATTTTCAAGTTACTTGATTTTCAATTGACTTGTTGCAGATCTCTGCTACCCATATACTAAATTTCAGCACCCTAGTGTCAATATTATTCGATATATGGTATGTTTCTAATATTGCCACACCCATTTGTCGAGTAACGCCTACTTTCTTAACAGTAATTTTTAAAAATTGTGTCTACCCCTGTACTAAATTTCAGTACCCTAGTGTCAGTACTATTCGAGATACAGTGTTTTTTTTTAATATTGCCACACCCCTTTGTCAAATAACGCATACTTTATTGACTGCAATTTGTAATAACTATGCATACCCATGCACTAAATTTCAGCACCCTAGTGTCAATATTATTCGATATACATATAGTGTGTTTCTAATATTGCCACACCCCTTTGTCGAATAACGCCCACTTTATTTACAGTAATTTTTAAAAATTGTGTCTACCCCTGTACTAAATTTCAGCACACTAGTGTCAATACTATTTGAGATAGTGTTTTATTAATATGACCACACCCCTTTGTCAAATAACGCCCACTTTATTGACCGTAATTTGTAATAATTGTGCCTACCCTAGTATTTTTACTGTAAATTTCAGTACCCTAGTGTCAATATTAACTGAAATACAGTGTTTTTCTTATATTGACACGCGTTCATGGTATCTATCTATTGACAAAAAATTACGGAAATCGGGCAAGAGCTGTAGGAGTTATCGATGTACATACATTAAAAAAAAAAAAAGGCGGACAAACCAACGAACTTGAGAACCTCCTCCTTTTTGAAGTCGGTTAAAAAAAGAGGTAGGTACAAACGACAAGATTATCAATATTCATTTAACTCTCTCAAATAGAATGGCACATTAATTCGCTCTGCAAAATTGATGTTTCGCACTCGTTCATTTCTCCTTATAAATGACGTGAGAATATGGAATATTCGTATAGAATACATAGAATGGTAAACAAAAGGAAAACATTCCTGCAGCTCTTTAGTAGATACGTTCCCAAGTAAAACGTGTAAAAGAAAATTCGTGTAATAAAATACAAGCGATATATGTACATATGGACATGTTCCAAAACTTTGAAAAATTGTGTAAATTGAAAAACTTTTAAAATTTTGTACACAAAACCGTCTGTTAGTCTGTTATTAATTAATAGGGTCTGTTATTAATAAAAAGGGTCTGTTATTAATTCTTGATATCCAGAGACACAAGAGTTAAGATAACGTTGAAATTTTAATGCCCGCTCCATGTCCGGATCATAATTATGAAAATGTTGTTCCATTCTTGTGGCTAATTTCAAGCCCTCGCGTATTAACTCTACTGCATAACAATACCTTTAGGCACACTTAAGTTTGTATTCAAATCAAGAACTGAAAACTTTTTTCCAAATTCAGAAGTCAAACTATAGATTATATATCGGTTCTGTGACCTTAGGGTAACATTTTTTGTAACGGAAATTTTTTCTAGCTTAGCGCATTTTGTAATTATTGTCAATTGTAATTGTAAAAGTGAGCGTTTCGCACGCAAAAATCATGCATTAGAGAGTTAAATCAGCCGTCGATACATTTACTTCACCCTCGACTGTATCGTTATCGACTTACTTATTTTCAGAAACTATCATAAAATCAATCAAATCGATCTAAGGAACTTTCTGGTATTAATTCTTCGATGTCAGTTATGTGAATGTTGTTAAAACCTTTACCACCGATTGCATTTGACAAAAAAATTTTTTTTAAAGGCCTAAAGAATTCTTAACTGAAAAATTCGTGTAAAAAAAATTTGTTGGTGAACAGTGTTATTTCAAAATCTTGCAGAAGAAGACCGTAAAAAAAATTGAATGTATTTCAATTTATAAAAAAAAAAAAATAATAAATAACTGGTCATTTCAGCCCTTGAAAGGACTTTGACCTAGCTTCTTATGATTAATTGTGTTGTGCGTGTTATTAAGTTTGTACACAATTGACCGAGAAATGGACCTACAGGCTTAACGCCGATTCCGAACGGCGATGAACGAAATGTTCATATTCTCAAGAAACTTTACATGGCATTTTTATTACTCTCTGAGGTTTCCCATTGTCTGCAGTGAGGTGGCGGCCGTACAGAAAAATCATTTTAATTCAAATAATTTTCTGTCGCTGCTGGGGTTCGAACCTGGGTCTCCAGGTTCGTTGACATAGCGGCCACGCACTTTAACCAACTACGCCACGGACGCCACGCGTTCATTCAATTTATACTCGAAAAAAAAAACTGAACTGTTGAGTGTAGCAACAGTTCATTGAGAGCATTAGTCAGTATTGACTACTTAATAACGAATTAATTTTCGTCAAAAAAATGTTACAGTTTGTACATCAGTGATACTGCCTTTTCGAAAGTGAAATTAATTCTCCGTCTATGGTAAGAAATTCCATAAATAAAAAGATCAGCTAAAATATTCCCACGTTAGACCAAAATCCTTCTCTCTCCCTGCATTCCATTGCAATTTCACATGAAGACCTAACTCTCAAGTAATTACCCAAAAAGTGTCTTATATTTCTAGGTAGGCAAGTAATTTTATCCGAACAATAATTTTCAAACTTACCTCTATATGTTGTTTGCCAAAATTTTACTTGCAGTAATAATCAGACTTGCATATATTTCTTGACATTATCAGTGCTGTAGTTATCACTTTTCAATGGGGAAAAAAGTAGTAAAAAGAAGAACTTTTCCTAAGGATTCTTTTCCAAGTAATTTTCACATGAGAAAGTTACTTTTTGATTACTTTTCAGTTTTTTTTTTATGAAAATATGCTTTACCTGAGAGCTGGAAAGAGGCCTTAAGGCCTTAATATTGAAAGTAAGTTTTCAATGAAAGTTAATAACTGTTATATCAAAAATTCAATTCGAATTGGAGTTTTCTCACATAGAAGTTTTCATCGATTCAGAAGGCTTCGAATGAAGCTGTTTGTAGCATTAATTAAATAAATACAAGCATTCAACAACAATTGAATTGTTATTGCGCCGAATGAAACGAAATTGTCACAAATCCGGAACGCGTTGCTAATTCCCCGCACTCAAAGCAATCAACATTGATTAATTTGAAACGTTTGTTCAAATGTCAAATGTTTGATTCCTTAGCCATAGGGTACTGGAGGAGGGAGGAGGGTTGAGTGAGCGGCATTGAGACGTCTAGGGATGAGAATGGGCGAAATTCTTACGCTTGAATCCTTTCAATAAAATAACCTAACGACCGCCAATTCGTTGCAGCAGCCGTAAAAGCAGTAAAAAAAAAACCATTAGACAACCAACAACAAATACAAAACAATCCAAACCAAAACGATTCAATCCATTCGACGAATCTCAAGCGTTGCCAACGCAGCATTTATGACCATCGCCACCGCCGCAGCCATATTTGAGAGGAATAAAACGTTTTGACATCGTCTCCCCCAGCTGCTGTCAAAATGGCTTTACAGCGTGATATTCGAACAGCGCAACGCTTGTCAACACAGAATGTTTTCTGCCATTACAACAAAAGCATAACAACAACAAAAACAACAACAACAATACCAACAAGAACAATAATAGAAGAAAATCTCAGCGATTTGTCACGCTTAACTTCATGTGACTCCCGGTCCTTTGTGGAGAATCAGTTTTTGTATTCCCCGTTAGCACAACTTGAACCACACAGTCAAATCTAAAACGTCAACTTGTTGTAATGCATCTTGTGTGAATGTGAGTGCATGAGTGGGAGTGTGTGGTTGTGTGTTTATGTGGGAGTGTGTGTTGGTGTGTAAATGTTTGTGCCGGCTACGCATCAACTTTTATTTCGACTGTTGCTCGGACTTTTTTTTTGCAGCTACCGGTAACGTTCACGCACCCACAAGGCCCCAACGCCACCCGTGCTACATTTCATTGACTGTCCTTTTTCTATATGAACACATGGTGGCTACAACTTGGTGATTCCTTCAATGCGCTCCACTCAATACGCGATCCTTGCACTGACACCCTGCCAACTACAAATTTCTCTTTGTTTCTATTTTAACCATACTAGGATATGTCATAAATTCTCGAAGGATATAAGTTTTTGAGAGTCGTATTGTTGGCACATAATGTGCACTTTATGCACAATGAAAGATATTGTAAGAATAACAAAATAAATTTGCCAATTTAACGTTTGTTATTTTTGTACATGGATAATTTTCTTAAAGCTTCTCGTTAATGGCATTAATATCGATGTTAATTCAATGTCTTGATGGACATTTTATTAAAAACAATTAAAAAAATTTACTTGAAGAAAAATTATAGTATCGCCACAACAAAAATTTAATAAGGAACATACTTCAATGAAAAACAATTGGAAATTAAATTTCAGTCTAAAACATATTTCTGTCAACAAAATAATTGACTGTATATTAGACTGGAACACAGGGTTAATGTATTTCATCTTCAGTGACCGGTTTCGGTGAACTTTGAACCCGAATATATTCTAGAGCGTACGTGGGGCACTCTTGATAGGTTGTTAGTTATACCTAAAGGGCCTCTGGGAGTTTTTCGAAAAGAAGACACTTAAATTTTTTTATTGAAAAAATTTGTATTTCATTTTTCATTATTAAAGAATAACTATTCAAGATTCATCTCTGAAATTTTGGTCCAAAAATATTCGTCGATAAGGTAGAACACTGCAATGCCGCAAAAGATCTAAAATTTGCGGTGAGCAAGATATCTGAAGACTGGTTCATCTGAAAAAATCTTTCGCTTTATTAAAGAGTTCCCGGGCGTTGAATTATTCCAATTTTTTTTTTTTTTTTTGTCAAAAATTAATATTTTGATCTCCACAATTATTCGATGAAACTCTTATACTCCCTAACTACGGGGATAAGTATCTGAAGGACCCGTCCTAACAAAACGAACACAAAAATTTGGGAAAGAATATCATATCTTTGTTTTTCTACATAGCCTCCTTTAAGTTCGATACACTTTTTCCAACCATGTTAGCATAATACTCACCATTGATTTTTTTTCCTCTCTAAGGATAATCAATGAAAATTATCCCGCACGCATCCCAAAAAACTGACTTCATAACCTTGCCTACAAATGGAACTGTCTTCGCCTTCTTTGGATCCGATTCTACCCTTTCAGTTGATTCTTTTGACTGTTCCGTCATTTCAGGTGTGAAGTGATATTTCATAACCATATTTCAAAAATGGTTATGATTGTTATGAAAAATGGTTATGAAAAACTATGCTTAATTGCTGTGCAACTTCGCCAAACACTAGATTATTTGGGAGTAATCGCGGCATCCATTTAGCTGATAGTATTCTCGTGTCCAAATTTTCAGTCAATATGCGATGTACAGCACTTTTTGAAATGTCTATCATGTCTCCTATCTTGCACAATTTCAGTCGACGGTCATCTAATACTATTTTGTGGATTTTCTACACCATCTCATTTGATCGACCACTGCGATCTTCGAATTGGCAGCTCGTACGTCCCCGTATAAACTCTGCCACCCAATATTTTACCATAGTTGTAAACGAAGTAGCAGGATTCCCCAAGAGTAGAATCTAGCTTTGATATCATCTATCTCCGCTTTGATATTGGTTGGACTAACGCCTTTTAAATGAAAGTATTGCATCACATAACGATGACCAATTTTTCCATGTTTGCAAATTCACTCCGAGCGTTCACTTTTGATGGCTGCCAAACAAATACTAAAAAACGTATCGTCGTCAAACTTTAAACTATCGTCGCCAAAGCTTTATAAGGTTGGTACTTTCTTTATTCTTTTCAAACAACAACCGCCAACTTTAGTCAGATAGGTTACTTTTGGGACCACTCTCGTAACAATTAGGGGCTTTCACATGGACGTACATGTCATCCGACTTGGGCATGTCCGACGACATGTACGATCGTTCGAAAGCAAATGAGACGGTCGGACCGACATGTCGGAAGAAAATCAAAAATTTTTGATTTTTCTGCTGGTCGGTCCGACATGTCCGACGTGTGAAAGCATGTCGGTCCGACTCGCTGCATTTATCATTTCTATAAAGTTTTCATCGAGTAAACATCGGCTTATGCAAAGCGAAAAAGGTTTTTTACTTCGGTTTTTACCGATGTGTTACGCTCGAGAGTCTGCAAAAAATGAAGTCGTCGCACATGTCCGATCGTTTGAAAGCTCAAACAAAATATTCCCGTTAGTTTGTCGTCGTACAATGTCGGCTGACATGTACGTTCGTCTGAAAGCCCCTATTGAACTTTTAAGAAGATTTTTCCAAGAAACATTACCTCACCCTCGTAAAAACTTGTTCGAAACTTCTTCAAAGCTCAGTTGGAGCACTTTAGAGCTTTGAGCTCGTGTGATAGCTTTGTTCTCTGTTTACGTATTGAACTTAGAAAATGTGCTTAACTTACACTTATACCACTGAGCATACAATAGATAGAGGACTCAAATTGCCATAAATTGGAGTTAAAAGTTTGCGGACTGAGCAGCCGTAGGAACATAAATGGAAAAAATAATATATATGGCAAATAATGGGGTAATATGTGACAAATGGAAAAATAAACTTCAACAAAATTGAATTGCATTTCCACACCACCTTTTAGGTATGCAATTTGGTGCGTTACCGATTTTTTTGGGTGTTCGGTTCCCCTGCAGGCCTATGTCACCCAAAAATTATGTAATGAAATACTTTAAAGAATTCATGCAATAATAATAACCTCTTGAGGCTTAAAACATATTTTGACATATAAATGTCAGTAAGTAAGTAAGTAAAACACATACAAATTTCTTTTTAAAATTTGGCTGATACATCCCGATTGAAAAATTGAAGTATAAAATATGATATAATTCTAATAAAAAAACCAACAAGAATATCACTATTGCAGTTGATGCAGCAAGATTATGGTGCAATTCCCTTAATTTTTTGGAACCAATATTCACTGAAGCCTACTCTGTGGCAAACACCGTCAAATAGTTAAACGAACTTTTCATCTAACATCATCATGACTTTCAACTTAATATATTACGCAAATACACAATCAAAGTAATTTTACAAATTTTATAGATAAAAGAAATCCTAGTTCGCCAAAGCAATATTAATTCCAACCAAGCCAATTTTCAAAGAAAACAATGATAGTTGACAACTCTGATGGGGTGAAAAATAACAGAACTTTTACAAAACGACCGTGGTGAAAATAAAAAGCCATTTACAAATACAAGTGCCAAAATTTGCAAACTTTGTTTGGTGATTAAGAATAAAATAAGAAAATGCATGTAATTATTTGAGTGTTAAACAGATTCCTGTAACACAACTTAAAGATTTAAATATTCAAACACTCAATCCATACATTATTTTTCTTGTTTGTAAACGAAGTTTCAGCAGAAAATAGCAGAAGAAGAACAAGAGCGTTCCTTTTTTAAATTTCACCTCGAATAGCGGGGGTTTGTGTAAAATAAAAATTTTTCAAAAATGTTGACAAATACAACAACTGAAGAAATTAGCAAACTTTAAACGCATGTATGGACTAAAATAAAGGGACTTAGTGATCAGTTTTAGTTGCAAACAGTTTATTGCAACTCAACTTAAATATTTAAATCATAATAAATAGATTATTTGCATTATTTTCAGGGGTTGCAAAGTGATTTCTTTGCAACCCCAAAGAAGAACAAGAGTAAAATTCAGGGTTGATTTTTTGTCGCACTAATACATGCAAACCTTTTTTGAGGTTATGTTTTTTAAGTTTCCCATCTTGTTATCTTTGGTATAAACCAGTGTCGGCCGACGCCTATGCACGCGTGCTTCGTGAAACTTCGGTTTATTACACCGACATAAAACTGGCTGTCGTGCTTTTACACAGACGCTGCCGATTATTCGTAGCAAGAGCGCTCAGTCGAAGTTTCGCTTTTGGCTGGTTAACACCACGCTTCTATGCAACGTATGCGCGCAATTTATTACGTAATTTTAAATGCTTACACGTAAAAAAATGTTTATCCAAATTTGGGAATTAGCATATTTTTTCTTTAAAAATTGTTTTGGGGAAGCGAAAACTTAATTTGTCAAAAGAAAGTAGGTTGCGCTATCAGTGTTTTTTTTATTTTGAAGTAATATGCAATATAAATAATATTAGTACTATTAGGAGTCGGTAAAATGTTATTAGTAAAATATTACTTTCCAAATAAATATGTATTATTGATATTAATAAAAAATATATGCATATTGATATTATTAATAAAATATTAATATTAATGTTATTATTAATTATTATTAATAACGCGGCCCCTAAACAATAAATAATAAACAATAATAATAGTAAGAAATTTCATTAATTTCAATTCACTTTCATATAAAAAATTTCTTTAAGCCTCTTGCGAAGTAAAATTTTCACAGTGTAAGCCAAAGAGAGATTCTTTGCTCTCACTTGGGCGCACACTACTACAAAACTGAAAGAAATGTGTATGTATTTTTTTGGCCGACACTGGTATCAGTGATGTGATTTGGTGGGATTTCGGGCTCATTTTGGGATATTTGGCCTATTTGAGAACGTGAGGGATTTCAGATGCTTAGGTGGGATTTTCTAATGAGTCATAATTTTTTAAAGTGTAAATTCTTAGCAAAACTGGTTGGTATCACTTTTTTGTTTTAAAAATTTTCGTTTAATTGGTTTTTCATTGATTCTAAATATGTAAGAAAGGGATATGTATAGTCAAGAGGCTTAAAATTAATAAAAACAATATCCTCATTTAAAAACAAAAATATAAGCTCAGTTTAATTTTGATGCAACGAAAGAAATTTACGAGTACTGCATACACTTAAGAGAGTTTTTATAAAAAACGCTGAGTTTAACTTTAGGTATTTTTTTTTCTGCGGAAAATTTGTTATATTTATTGAAAAACTTTATTATGTACATTATTAAACTATAGAATTATTATAATGTTAAAAAATGTAGGGGAGGATGCCCACCAACTAAACACGTTTTGTTTGGAGGCTATACCTTTGGCTTAAAACATAATTTTTCAGAGCTCTTGGTTTCATTTGGAAGAATTTTAATCAGAATTTAAAATGCTGAAAAAAATCGGCCCAGCTACTGAACACCTAAAACAAATCGTTGAAAAAAATTACAAAATTAAGTTTTTGAGAGTTTATAAAAAGTTTACTCTATCAATAATTCACAATGACTCACTGAACACTGAGCAGCCATCGCATCAGAATTTATATTCGTTCTTCTTTTCACTTTTTTTAAGGCGACGGCATTCTAAAATTTTATGTGAACGTGGACAAGAATAACGAAAACTATTTTACCTAATTCCAAACACTATTTTCAATCATATAAATGTAAGCTTTTTACGGAAAATCTGTTCGGAAGGTGTTAGACCAATTCTTGAATATGCATCCGTAATATGGAACCCTCAATACAATGTCCACATCGATGCATTAGAATCGGTTCAAAAACAATTCTTACTTTTTGCTTTACATTATCGTTGGAACCCCAATATTATTCTTCCCCCTTATGAATCACGCCTCAAAATTATTTCCCTGCCTTCCTTAAGAAGCAGAAGAATTATGCTCAATGTCTCTTTTTTATACAAATTACTCAGTGGTGATATAGACTCACAATACCTCCTTTCTTCATTAAACTTCAACATCCCCAGGAGCGGAGCCAGACATTTCCAGCTTTTTAAGTTGAGTCACTGCACTTCTAATTATGCCCTTCACGACCCTTTGCGATGTATGTGTAGTGATTTTAATGGCAACTTGAACTTGATAAATTTTTCTGACTCGGTGGATGTCTTAAAACGCAAAATGATATTACATTTGAATACTTAACGCATTCCTTGTGATAACAAATATAACTCGCGATAATTTGTGTAGATTTTACGATTTAACAAATAAGCATCATCGAATATGATAGATACTTTAAGTTTTCGTTTTATTCAGTTTCGTTGCTTTATTTTTTCATGAAATTATTTTAGATCTTTAGTTCTTCCTTATTTGACCATGTATACCGTGTCTCTTGGCTTGGTGTGTCAGAGTTTATCTCTTTTCCATACAAGTTTGTACCTGCGTTGGCCCAAATGCATATCCAAATAATAACTTTAGCTCGGTGTTCCCTTATTTTAGTGACCCGAATATATAAATATATTGTGCCTGCACAATATATACTTGTATATCTGTGCTATGTTTGGTATTGGTTTGGTGTTTGAGAGTTGCATCTCTTTTCCACGTAGGATCTTGGGTTGGACAGTGGCCCCAAGCCGAACGACAACAATTATAAATGCGGTTATATATGGTCTAATAAATAACTTTGGATGTTGTCTTGTATTGCTTCGTATTATGAAGAATGTGCTTTTATTCGATGATGTTTATGAAGTTTACATAAGCACAAAAAGTTCTCAAATTTTATTTAATTTTAATTTCCGCTGAAAGGCCAAGCAATTGTGCTTAGTGGAGGCTATTATTTGCCAACAGGTGGTAAGTTTTAGCACGTAGGTGCATTCTATCAGTCCGGCTGATCCGGGAACTTCTTAGAATGTAAATCGTGCATGCGTATGGCGCGGGTCATACGTATCTATGAAGATTTCTTACCTCCGGGCGAATCCAAAAAAAAAAAAAAAAAAAAAAAGGTGGGCCAACGTTCTGTTCAGTAGGTGGACAGGCATGCCATCATAACATGACGTGAAATATTTTTTCCCATTTCTCAATATTGTTCGATTGCTCGTCGAATTGTGAAAAATAAACATTAAATGCAGCATTCTACTCATATTCACCTTTTATATCGACAAGAAACACTCTGAAGTTCACTTAATAGAGATGAACTATATTTGCTCAGCTTCGTTTTATTCGAATATTTTATTTCTCAACGGCCGTGGGGCTAAAGCAGCACGCGCATTCATCTCAATGATTTATCAAAAGTGAATATTCAATGAGATCTTACTACGACACTTTACACATTGGAGCATCATACAGACGTCAGAACTCACAGTGTTCAGTAGTAGGTGGGTCTGTTCAGCAGGTGGCTGCCATCCTTATTTCTTTTAAAAAATTGCATAAAAAATCGTTATTGGTATAAAGATTTGTGTGGGATTTTTTGTGGGTTTTTCGTGTCATTTTGGTGGGATAAACAGGTCTAAATAGGGATGTGATCGGGATTTTTTACTAAATCAGAATCACATCACTGACTGGTATAAACGACAAGAACGATCGTAGCATAATTGAGAGTGTGAGAGCCAATGCATACATTTTTTTTGGGTTGAAATTTTTATATGGTTTGAGTTCTCTATCTATTGTATGCTAAGTGCTTATACGAATCACACTATCGAGGATTCGCTCTCATAATTAATATAGAACTGACTCGCCACTGACTAGCGTGTTTTTTAAACTCATCACACGCTGTGCTTTACCAACATCTAGAATAAATAAATCAAAATAAAAGATGATAAAAACAAAGCCAATAAAAAATAAACCAAAGACATAAAGATACAAAATGTTGCAGCAAATTGATGTAATACAGCACGTGTGACAGATCAAATGTCATGTTGTTGGAGCCAAAATAGCTACAGCAACAACAACTGCAATAATAACAAATGCTCAACCCCACGCCCATCCAAAAAAGTTTACGAAAAACTCAAGCCAAGCAGGGTATAAAACATTCCTGCAAAAAACAAAACCAACAACAAGGACAAAAAGTAGAGCCGCACAGTTTTTGCACAAACAAATGGCGACTGCTATCGTTGCCATCATGTTGCATTTTGAATGCAAGTTTGAATACAACAACAATAGAATGGGGGACTAAAAAAAAACCCCCGATGTTCGTGGTTGCCAAACGGAAGTCAGACAACAATTTTTGGTCAATTTTTTGCACCGCATTCATAATAAAATGAAACTGTGGCCAAGAGCAACAAAAAACGACCCAAAACAACAACAACAGCAAATATTTTTGATCAGCAATTTGGCGACAGTTTATCGGCAACATATGCGGGCTGACAAAATAAAAAACGCAACAACTATCATACAAATACAACAACAAAGACTAGTCGAAACACTTTTGTCAACATGATTGCGTAGACTCTCTGCTGGGCTTGGTTTTGACAGTTTCAGGAAACAGTTTTATAAACGTCAAAATAAAAAAAAATAAAAAATAAAGTCAGACGGACAGACAACGCATTGAAATGAGTTTATTTTTTGGCACTGTTCGAACTATTTGAAGAAATGCAAATGCAGCAAAAAGGAAAAAAAAAACGAGCCGGCTGAAGTAGGTATGGGCCAAAAATAAGAGAAAACCATTTAAATTGAACTTAAATTGCAAATCTTAGATGTGATTTTTTTTTGCGATAGCACAAGCTGGCAATCGACCTGGTTGCCGATAAGAAAATCGGGAAATGTTAGTTAACTCATATTGGTGTAGTCGAGTGGTTTTCAATCGGTTTTGATTAACCGTCTTTATGTGTTTATGCCATACTCGCGCCTTACTCAGGGCTATTTTCAATGAAGTGAGGGGTCCTTGATAAAATTTTTGGGCAGAATTCAAAACCGAATGTTTTCAATGAGGAATAGTTTTTTTAATCTGGCTTAGTTGTAGGTTTATGGTTTCTCAAGACTTTTCTTGACTAGACCGATATTTAAAACAATTATAAATTTAGTAAATTAAAAAAATTTTGTGTTTAGAAAAAGTGCCGAAAACTATATTTACTGAACATTACTGAAGTGAAAAATTATGGGTTGGTTTTTCTTGATTTTGAAGTTTTAGTTTCTAAGAACATTTTTTAGTTAATGGCATTTTCTCTCAAAAAAGAAAATAAAACAGTTTTCAGTAGTCTGTTAATGAGAAAATATAAAAGAGGCGAAAAAATATATAAATAAATAAAAATGTGCCAAATAAAATTCAAAGTGCTTCTATGTTACTTATGAGAAGAGCGATGCCATTCATACCAGATCACTCTCTCCTTAAGGTGCTTTTTATAGGTTTTAGCTAAGCTCCTTCTTAAAGCGTAGACAGGTTTATTTCAAGAATGATGACGTCACACAGGGCTTCTGCTTGACAAAAACGTATGCAAATTTGCGATTGCTTAGGTAAATTGACGAAATTGAAAATAAATTCTTTCGGAAAAGTAAAGTAAAAATATCTACTCTTCTGTATAAAAATATGAATATTTTCGTATATGTATGAGAAATATGATTTTTTTTTTCAAGATTTTTATCTCTTAAACCATTCGATACCGACAAAATTTTATATCACCAATAGGTTTAGGAGGTCAATATACATATTATAAAAATAAGAAAAAAAATGTTTAGTTGTGCGCTCTAAAGTAAAACTATTCCAAAGTCTGACAATATCGCTTGTGACGTCATCTCATTTGCGGAATGCGTAATTTGGTTTCTATCAGCGTTGCCATTGTGACGTTAAATACGTCATTTTGACGTATTTTAAGCTCAAATGACGATTGACGTATTTTGAGGCATATTTGACGTATTTAATAGACACAATAGTTTTAATTATATCGAAAAGTCTCAAAGATAGAATGTGAACGTGTGAACACTGATATATGATATGGAACACTCCTTGCATAGTATACATGCAACATTGCCTACATAAGCGATAATGTTATCGACTTTATTGCCATCGCAAGTGTTTTTTAGCGGCGTGATATTTTTAATGTATTCAACGAGCATGCAGCTTGCAGCCAAATAAAACAAATGGAGCGCTATTTTCAGCTTTAATATTTAACTGACGTTTTTTTATTGAAATGACGTATTTTAAATCTGAAAATGCCGATTTTGAATCACAGTTTTCTGGCAACACTGGTTTCTATCATTCTTGGGTTTATTTGAGAGCGAATCCTCGTTAAAGCATAAGAGAAGCACATATTCGAAGTTCTGTTAACTGCTTTGCAGGTTTTAATTGTGAGAGCTAAGATGTCCATGTGAGGACGTTCCCATGGTATAATAATACAAGGTAGCATTGACGACTGCGTATTTTCTCTTTTACAAGAAAACATCTCCTGTCAAAACCAGCTTTTTGTGGAAATACATCAGCAGCTGCTGTGGTTGTTGTTTTTTTTCCCCTTCAACGTTTTCAACATTAGGTCTGTTTCCGTACGCACACTGTGTAACTTGTGGGACACTATTTTCTGTTTCCGTACTTTCTGTGCTTAAAATGGGAGAAGAAGAACAAGCATAAAATCGCTCTCTCGAGCACACAAAGTGCACAGAGAGTGCTAGAACTCGAGACTTCGAGTAAAGTAAGAACAAGCATCAAGAAGAATAAGCATCAATAAGAAGAAGCAAATGTCAAATTACAACTCACAAATTGTGTGCCTAAAAAGAAATTTACGTACAATAAATAAATAGTAATAAATAAAAATTAAGTAATTGTTCAGTTTTGCATTAAAAATGGCTTTTAATAATTTGAGTGAAAGTGTTTTAAATTTTGTGCTCGAAACTTACTAGAAGCTGTTTCCGTACTTTTGCAACTATTCTCACATTTCGTTTTTACTCTCTAGCACACGTTTTACACAAATCTTACACAGTGTAAAGTACGGAAACAGACCTATTGTTTGTGTTTTCAATGGCGGATTGTGAGCGCTCTTTTTTTGAGTATATTTGTTGACAGGAGATGTTTTCCCAAGCAACTGTCAATGCTACCTTGTATTATCATGCCATGAGTGAAGCATGTTTCCAAAGTTCAGTTAGCTTCGAAGCTTTAATTTGTGAAAACGAGGTTGGTGCACACGAGTTTCATACGCGAACCTATAAAGTTCGCTCCAAACCTCCACGCGAACTTCGAAGAAGCTGCACACAAGTGCTAAAGAGGGAGCAAAAATTTTCCTCGCAATAGCTTCTTGTTAAAAACATATCTTTCATGTCTAAAATAATACTGATCAAAAATTTTGACTTTATTTCGAACTTTTCCTCATGACTGTACACCTTTCCATTGCTTTTGCTTTTCCATTTGTTGCCGTTTCTGCAAATGCGTCCGTCCGTCGTCTGGCAATCAGTTCAACTTTAAATCTGGTTAATATTCAATTTGGCGACAAAGCGAATCGTTTAAGCGTTACAATATTTTATACAAATCTTTTAGCAAATATTTACATTAGTCAAAATGTCAAATACACACACACACATACACACACTAGCGCATATAAATCAACTGAATGCACACACCCGCTACAGAAGAAGTAGGTGTGGTTCAGCCATTGGCATAAATCAGAGCGCAATCAAAGCTTAGCTGAGTTCAGCTGGACTCATTTTAATGCTAACTGACAAAATTTGACACTTAGCAATTAGCACAGAGCATGATGTGTGTTGACTTGGCTTAAATGTAGGCTAATAAATGACACTAGTTATGCTTGTCATGAGCAAAAAACAAAAGATTAGAAGAAATTCCTCAACAAGTTGTTGTAGTTTAGCAGCTTGGAGTGAAGTTTAGTCAAGCTGACAGCTAATTTACAACAAAGACAACAAAGCTTAGATACTCTGTCCAGTATTTAGTGTCTAACATGCTGGACATGGTCACTACGAGCAATCAACTAAAAAACGACCTGTTGAATGACAGTCTCTGGTATGACTTAGGCCTTACATTGCTTGTCCATGGTTGCCACGCAAACGTTTTCAATTCTGTCACTCAATTAGATCTGCTCTGCTACTATTTCAATTTGCTGCTCAGGAAATCGCCAGTCTAATTGTCCCCAAGGCATGTAAGTTCGCTTGTTGTTGTTGTAATTGTTGTTGGTGTTGCAAATATTTGCCAGTTTGTTATATGTTGTAATTGCTTCAGAGTTGCTGTATCCATTCTTGATGTTGTTGTTCTAAGTGGCACTCTCTGCAGCTAAGGGATTTACAGGCGATTGCATAATGTTGTCATGGTTCTGTTTCCGTTTAACTCTGGAGGGTGGTCGGAATTTGTCTTTCTTGCATGTAGGAGAAGTGCTTAGGCGTTTTTAATAGACACTAAGCTAGGCTTGTGCTATTTTTAAAATTTACTTTCGCTTAAAGTTGTAAAGTTAAAGGACAGATAGGAACGGGAGAGCTTAGCACTTCCAGGATTAAATACTGTAAAGAATGAAATAAACCGTTAGATTGACACTAAAAATTCCATCAGAATTGCTTTAATATGTGCTGGCAAAGTCGTTTAACAACTGAGAATTTATCCATTTTATTGACTTCAGAGAAATTTTTAAGAAGAAGGCTGAAGGCTCAAACTCGAACGGGAAACGAAGCGAATTGGAAATTTTCGACTGATTGATCATGATGGAGGAATGATACTATAAAACTCAGTAGAGAAGTTGACATCTACACTTAAAAAAAAAAATGTTTTAAAATTGACGACGATTGTTATTAAATTAAAGAAGATCAAGTTTTTTTTTAGCTTTGAATAAACGATTTCAGGTGTTGTACCTATTCAATCAAGTCAAGTGCGTTGTGGGATGCTATAGAAACATGTGGACTAGAATCTGAGGCAAGTGTTTTTCCTTTATCATTTCTGCATTTCTTTCCTTACTTTTGATCAACTGAAATTGAAAATTTATCAATACTTACGACTTCAAAGTAATTGTAGTTGGTGGTAAAGAAGAGTGGGATTGAATTTTAACTAAAATTGACTGAGGTAAAGGCATAAAACTTGACTCCGATACTAATTCACATTTTTCTACAGCTTCCGTCGCTATGAACATTCTACACGTATTTCACTTGCTGAACCAAGGCATACTTGACTGACTAGGTATAACGCATGAAATACTACACCAAGAAAAAAAGCAATAGTATAATTACTAAAGCCGGCTTGGGTAAAGAAAATTGTATGGAAATTAGAAACTTATGGTTATTCACCAAAGTAATGTATTGTTTAATACATTGCTTTGAAAGCACATACTTCGATACCCTGCCAATAATAAAATGTTTGATTCACCCAAGTCAATTTGTCGCCGAATTCTCCCTGCTTGTTATAGTTCTCAATTAGTTTTTGTAATGAAAATTATATAGCTTAGATGTTTAGCCAAGGTGCAATGCTACATGAGTGAATTTTGTTGGCATGCAATTATATATATTTATAAGCGATCTAAGTGCATAACTTTTTTACTTTGTAAATCTATGTTGTAAACTTTGTAAATGTATGTCTATTTACATTAAATAGAACAGGTATTCCTTAATAAAAATGAAAATTTTTGGTAAATTTTGTTTAGAAGTTTCACCTAAGTGCTTGGATAATTTTGCACAACAGTAATATACAAAATTTTACCTAAATATATGTATATTTTAAATTTGTCTTTGGAATTTTTTTACAAAAAAAAATAAACAGTAATTTACATAAGTGGTAATAAATTTTTTACTTCTCCCTATGCATTCATTTATCTTTTTAACTTTGATAGTTCAACAAAGTTTTTTGTTGAAAATTTGAACACTATGTACGGCAGAATAATCAAGCACGCTTCATATAAATTGTCGAAGCTAATGTGTAAATTAAAAAATACTTCGCTAATTTATCATCCAAATCAATATCGGTAAGTTAACATAAAAAACTTAGAAGGCTGAAAACTGCCAAAGCCATCGTATAAATTATACTAGGTTTTTATCAATTTTGCATAAGTTTTTTTCTCGGTGTAGGTTCAATGCGAAAGAATTAATTTGTGTGGAGTTTTTCTTGAAATTTATAATTTTAACCTTTTTTCAAACTAATTCAAAAGCACATATCGCACTCCATCTTCAAAACAGACACAACTCAAAATTTCAAAATTTTCAGGAGAAGCAAAAAACCAGTTTGGTTTTCAAAAGAATCCATGCAAAACAAGGAAAATGTTTGCTTACCAAAAAGTAAGGAAGTGCAGCCCTTAGATTTGTAAATAATTGTGTTTAATGACTCCCGTAGAGTGTGTAAATACTTATGACGCCAAAGATTAGTTAACATTTACTAGTATATTTTGTGGTATATATCGTTAAGGTTTGCTAAAACTTTTTTAGTTTACTTTACATGCTGCAGAGCAGGGCCGGCCCTAGAGCCGAGCCAGTAAGGCCAGGGCTCGGGGCGCATACAGATAGGGGCGCCTTATATATTTAAAAAAAATATATCAATCAATAAATATGGAAACATATATGGCGATCGTGGCATGTGTGTTAAGTGTGTAGCTTGTATGCCTAGAGCGCGAGATTGATTCCCACTCGCGGCAAATTTTTTTTAATAAAAAATTTTCTGATCGGTCGCCACCTCTTTGCAGACAATGTCAAACCTCAGAGAGTAAACCATGCCATGAAAATCTTCTTGAGAACATGAGCCGTGTGGAGTTGGCATAAAACATGTAGGTTCAGTTCTCTATCAATTGTGTACAAACATTTCATAACACACACAACACAATTTCATCTTAAGAAGCTCGGTCAAATTCCTTTCAAGGACTGAAATGGCCAATTTATTTGTGTTGGAGTTGGAGTAGCGTCCAATGAAACAGTCTGTCTAGTCTGATGTATGATTTGGTCTATACAGAGCCGTTGTTGATGTTAGTTGTTTTCTTCAATAAATTACTTGGCCCTAAGCTCATTAAACAATTCTCAATATAATTGAATGAAAAGGTCGTATTAAAATTTAATTCATTATGTATTTTTATTTCATCGTTAGTTAAACATTGTATTTATTTAAAAATAAAAGTCAGTCCTTATATTTCCGGCTTGGATTTATTTGACGAATTGAAATACCATAAAAATCATTTGTCTTCAGATCGCTGTGATTCTGCTATAGAAAATAATTTAACAACCGCATTGCTAGGGTATTCAAAACAGGTTCGAATTATTCGGCGTTTCGGTTTTTTTTTTACTTGCCGAACCGGTTTTTTTAAAAATCGCAATTTTCCAATAATTCGAAAACCGGTTTTTTTGGCTCGAATTATTCGACTGCTCGAATAGTTATGAAATATATATCTTCAATTTTAAATTGAAAAATTCTTCCAACCACTATTTTATTTCATTTGAGCGACCCTGTTTTTTTCTACTTACGTTTTTACATTTCACTAACGTTTCTAACATTTCTTATCTCTGGCTTCTATTTCATTTTGCTTTATTTGGGCTCATTTGAACATATGCTTTGGTCATTTCAGTTTGCTTTCTTTTGTTAAAACAGCATTTACAAACGGCTGGCGTATGTAATGTAAGTTAAGCATGATTTTTATTTAATAATGCATTCTTTTATACAAAATATATTGAACTATCAACAACTTGACATAAACTGCAGAGTCTGAAAGTATTTAAAAAAAAGATAGGAAATTCAACAAAGCATCTTGCATGAAATGCCCAAAAAAATTTAAAAACATAAAGTAAAAATATAGAGATAATCATTAAAAACATATAAAACATGTATTAAAAAGACTGAAAGAAAAACTCGAAACATAATTCTACCCAGTGAACCAAAGCTATCGTGTTCGAATTCATTTATGAACCATTTCGGGTAGAAACGTTTATTTTCGGCACTCATAAATGAACCCGTTTTTGTATCATTCATTGAACTAAAATGCTTCTCAAAAATTAACTTTATTCTGTTCGGAAATGAGTTAAAAAGAACCATATCTTGTACTTTTTTTGTTCGGAAATTACTTAAAAAAAGAACCATAGAAAAGTTATTTTTCGGTACTCGGAAATACACCCTTTTTGAACCAACCGCCAGACTGAATTGCCTTTTAAAAATCGAACCGCTTTTGTTCAGAAATGAGTTAAAAAATTAACCTTTTTGAACTATAAATTTTTTTATTGCATAATATTATTTGTTATTACATATCGATGATTTGTTAAAAATAAATTATTATGATTTGACTCATTTAAGAATGCAAAAAAGAAACATTTATGATTATTCTCTGAATTCATTAATGAACAAAAATGGTTTATTCACGAGACATTTTTACCTACTAAAATGATAAAGAAATTATTCTTTTTCGGCTCAAAATGAGTTTTTTATGAATTTTGAAAAAGAAGTACAGTTTTTATTTATGGGAACAGTTTTTACGACTTTAATCATACTTTAAACTTTTAAGCAACAAAATAAAAAATCAGAAATTAAAAACAAATTCTGCCCAAAAACGTTCCATAAACTCTCACCTTACGCAAAACCTTTGCGTATGGTTCAGCAGGTAAATATCATAAGTACCTTTATTTATTTTATTAACAAAAAATAGTTGTTATTTTTGTTAAATATAAACTACAAAGATATGTGTAGGTAAATAAAGTCAAGAACTTGTTTTATTTGAAAAAACCGGTTTATCTGGTTTTTTTCTGGTCGCATAATTCGAAAACCGGTTTTGTAAAAATTTTATTATTCGAGACCGGTTTTTTATAATGTCGAAAAGTTGCTTACCCTATGCATTGCCAAATATATATATTGCATTACGAATCATAATAACATTGCCAATAACTGTTGCGAGTGCAGAAAGAAGCTTTTCTAAGCTTAAATTAATAAAAACTTATTTGCGGTCTACAATGCTTCAAGATCGTCTTGATGGTTAAGCTTACCTTTCCATCGAACGCGATATAGTAAGGAAATTGAAACTGGATGGTCTTATCAACAATTTTGCAGACAGTAAAGCTCGAAAAAAAATGTTGGTGTAAGTAACAATAAAATTATTTATGGATAATATAAGTTCTCTCTTTTTTATGTAGATAAAAAACTCCGCCAACATAATGAAGGGCATAATTTAGTCAGCGGTTTGAGATATGTTAATTTCCTTATTTTGATTTAAAGAAACTTATATATTTAATTGTACGCCTTATTTGTTGTACTTAAAGTTCGAAAAATACCGACCAAAGCCCAATTTTATTAAATATTGAATTTTATATAAAAATATAGTTGGGAGTTTTATACATAATATGTAAATAATTTTGTCTTATTTAAAATTTAACTTAAATCAAATTAAAAAGAGGTTTCTTACTCTATTTTTTGCTTGTTAAATAATAAGGGGCGCAATTTAGACCCTTGACCTAGGGTGCCACAAATTCTCGGGCCGGCCCTGCTGCAGAGAATGCAATAACAAAAAATATTTTTGAAAAATATAGTGGGGTGTAAATATTTTTGACTAGGGCTGTAGCTTTACATAAGAGGTAATACGTAGGTTACTATATATATTTCAGGAATAAATATAAGGACCGAATTTTTTTTCGCAATATTCTGCTTTATGATCAATACATTTTTGCATCCGTTCAAACTATTTTTCACAACATTTTTTATAACAAAATGAAGTCATTGGGTGCCAAGCCAGAATAAAAGCTAATTTTTAAAATTTCAAGGTTTTAAATTTATTTTTTGGAATTTTTAGAGTTTTTACCATGATATATAGAGTGCGCATTATAAATCGAAGCTTATATGTAATTTCAAGGTTTTGAATTATTTTTTGTGGATTTTTTAGAAATTTTACCATTTTCTGACGTCACTTTGCAACGGAAGTAGCCGTGGTTTTCATTGAATTTTGCTCATTTTCAGCCACCTCTTTTTAGAAATAAGCTTATTTATAAAATTTAAATACGACAGCTTCAAAATATCGAGACGACGGACAGATAGAAATACAGACGGACATAGCTAAATCGACTCAGATAGTGATGCTGATCACGATTATATACACTTTTTTTATACTAACCACTCCTTCTTATAAGCGTTACAAACGGAGTGACAAAGGTTATATACATAGTATTCGGTAGAAAATCTCGGTAAATATAGAGAAATCTGTAGAAAATTTTGCGTCTCTCAGTCGGTTCACTGATCTGCAAAATGGGGTTTTCCGAAAAAGATGAGCCATGTTAACGCCATATTGTTATTTTTGGGGAACTATCAGTTCTTTTGAGTTCATACCGTAACTATAAACTTATATTTTGTAATTTTTTCAGGCATCAGACTCACCTAACAATTTCTTTTTGTTCCCTCACATCAAGGACAAACTACGTGAACAACGATTTTTGGTACCAGAAGAAGCAATTCTAAAACTATGTTTTGGAGGTGTCTCAAGCGGAATGGAATAAATATTATAACAAATGGTTCGAATACATTCAAATATACCCAGTGAACCAAGACTACCGTTTTCGAGTTCGTTTATGAACCTTATCGGGTAGAGACGTTCATTTTCGGCACTCATAAATTAACCCTTTTTGCATCATTTGTCAGACTAAAATGCCTCTCAAAAATGAACCTTCTTTTGTTCGGAAATTAGGTAAAAAAAGAACCATAAATTGTCTTTATATTTTTTTTTTGTTAGGAAATAAGTTGAAAAAAGAACCATAGAAAATTTTTTTTCGGCACTCGGAAATTAACCTTTTTTGAATCAATCCGGACCAAAATGCCTCTCAGAAACGAACCTTTTTTTCTTCGAAAATGAGTTAAAAAATGAACCATAGGAAAGTAGCAGTACATCCATCTTCCATCTTACACAGAACCAAAAACGTACTTAATAACAAAGAAAAAGTTCTTTGTCCCAATGTATTATACATTAAAATTGGTCCAAAGTACGAGTTCCTTGGTTCAATGAATCTTTGTTCTTACGTTATTTCTTTGATATGTTATGAAGAAAAATGATTCATTAATGAAACATACAACTGTTACAATAAGTTAGTCTGTCCATAGAAATTTTAAAACAATATCAAGATATATTTTAAAAAATCAGTTTCTTATTGAGATAAAATTCTCTAATGGTTTTTTAGATATTACAACACAAGAACTGGAACAAAATTTTAATGAACACGAACAATGAACTGTTCCTTAAAATTAAGAACAACGATTCATTGAGCCAAAGAATTCGTTCTTTGGGGCAATGAAGAGTTCTTAAAAATCAATGAATTTCGCTTTATGAACGAGATTCTTTGATTTTAAGAACAATATTTGGTTCAGTGTATGGAGAGAATCAATTCGCTCTGGTAAACAAGTTTATATGTTTGTATTAAGGTTAAACATTTTAATGTACTGTTATAAGAATATCAACAAAGGTTTAACTTCTTAATTTTTTAACTTATTTTAGAATATAAAAAAGTAATATTAACGATTAACTTCTGAACTCATTTATGAACCAAAAATGGTTCGTTTATGAAAAATTCTTTCTACTGATATGATAAAAAATTATTATTTTTTTAACTAATTTAAGAATGCAAAATAGAAACATTTATATTTCATTTCTGAACTCATTTACGAACAAAAATGTTTCAGTTACGAGGAATTTTACCTACTAAAATGATAGACAAAAAAATATTCTTGTTCGACTCAAAATAAGTTTTTTTTTTCTAATTTCGCTTTTTTTCTGGGTTTTTTTATTTCTGGGAAAAATTTTCACGAATTTAATTTTCTATAGCAAGCACTTTTAAGTTACAAAATAAAAAATCAAATATATAAAAAAAAAGTCTACCCAAAAACGTTCGCAAAACCTTCGCTTATGATTCAGTGGGTATATTAATCATAAAGAAGAATATTTCGAAAGAAAATAACGCTATTTTTGGTCTTTATATTTATCGAAATATATGTAGCAAAATTCGTATTTATACAAAGAAACAATATTATATACTTTTTTCATCAAAGAAAAAGAAAAGGCTTGAAAAATTATCCCTTTTAAATTTATTGACCAGAAAGATCCCCATATTTGATTGGTTTCCAGAAAGAATGCTTTTTGATTTTTACTCGCTATTGAGTAAGGGTTTTTATTTTATAGGAGCGATTTTTAATAAGAATAATTTTGTTAAAAAAAATGGTTTAGCCAATAAATGCAGACGAAATCTACAAACTATTTATTGTTTTATTCTTTATTAACATTGCAATTCCCAACAAAAATTTATTAAATTTAAAAAGAATTACTTCATATTGATGACAAATAAAATTTTCATTAAAAATTAAAGAGTTTGCACTTAGATTTCATACACATTTATTTCATAATCCCTATAAAAAAAGTGAGAAAAATCTCTACCAATTCATCAAAAACTGCGCCATTATAGTATATATTTAAAAATATAATAATTCCAGGTCAAACTGAACTTATCTCACATCACCTCCACGAAATTAAATTTATAAAAATTTATAAAAAATCAACATCGTTAAGTCCATTTAGATCAAATAATAACGACTGACAGCATTTTCATTAAAATTATACAATTTAAGGCTTAAGCTACCTATATACTTTTTCACACTTAAATTTGTCATTACAAAAATATTTCGACTTATTGTCATAACTGAACAATTTAACCGAAATTAATTTGAAACCTTATCGCATTTATTTAATGAATTTCATTATGACAAATAAAAGCAATTTCACATACAGCTAATTTCAATACAAATTAATTGTTGCACTTTTTTCCCCCGACTACCAACGGAAAATAATTAAAAATTCAAAATTAATAACGTATTTTATAAAGATCAATAAAATTTCACTCACCCTTCGACCAGCCTCGTTGTTATGCAGATTCATGAGGCTACGCGCTTTAAACGAGACGCTGTTCTTCCACTTGCCAGCAGGACTGGCAAAGCCAGCTTGAGCAATATTCGGATTATAGGCGGCATCCATGACAGCACGTTGATTTTTGCGTTTTTTCTTCTTCTGACGATTGCCACTGCTTTCCATATTAAAAACTTTCGAATTTAATATTTCGCGATTGATTTTCTCCTAAAAAAAAACACAACAGAACAAAGGACATTCATTCATTCATCAGGTGAAACATTGAGATGTATTGCAATATGTTTCAGTAAAAATAAATTTTAAAAGATATTTACAGAGAACAAAAACAAAAATCATTCAAATAAAAACAACGAAATACGTTTTCAACAAAATAACTTGTTTGTTTACAAAGGATAAAAATACAGAAAGCAACAAGCTTTGTTGCTACCAGCCGTTGCCAGGAGGAAAAGAGAATAAGAATTAATTTTACAAAGTTTTTATTTATTTCCTGCTCGTGGCAAGTAGCTAGACAGGTTGTTGCAATAAGCCACCATAATAAATATTGACAAAGTTATGCTCTGTCAAGCTGTCACGACTGAAGGACTTAAGAGAGAGTTTATCTTATTTTTGTTTTTTCATTTTTTCAACTTTCCCATGTAGCCAAAGATGTGCTCTAAGTAATTCAATTTGGAATTATTGGGCCTTAAAAATGGCATGAAAGAAAGAGTGGTAAAGTGATGCATTCGATTAATATAGAGTAATCAATCTTTTGCCCTTATTCAATGTCAGAGTTGAGCTATTTCTTTTTCGAATGTAGAAAGGTATGTATGCATGTATCGTCTTGAAACACACTTGATTAAAACGTACTTGAAAGAGAGGTATGTATCGCATTGAAACATTCTATGTACACGTACAATCTAACAATAGCTGCAACAAATTTTGTATAAGTATCCAGGGACTTGATTACAGTGGGAGTAAGTAACTCAAATGGGTATATTAATAAATACTTTATAAAGAAGCTAAGGACTTTAGAACTCCCATGTCAACAGTTCACTTCAAAGTAGAAAAATTCCCCCAAAATTGTCGCTGATAAGACTTTTAGTTATTAAATAACATTAAACTAGTAAGAAATGATCTTCGACTGGGCCGAAGTTAAAATACTCCTACGTCCGAATTGAAGTATATTCAAAGTCTTAAGCATTAAAAAAAATGTTTATTTGTAAAAACATTTTCGTCATAGTTTTAACAGAAAATATTCTCTTTGGTTTTTTGATAAAGTCACTTTGTATGAGAGGTGGGTGTGGTTTTCACTCGATTTGGTTGAATTTCATACACAGTGTACATGTTACATATCAAAGTTCATACGCAAACTTGCAAGTCCATATATTAATTTTTGTGGAATTAAAAGAGATTTTACATTTTTGATAAAGTCACATACATGGGAGGTAGGCGTGGTTTTCATCCGATTTGGTTAAATTTCATGCTCAGAGTGTATATTAAATATCAAAGCTCATGTGCAAAATTTTAAGTCTATATATTCATTTTTGTGGAGTTCTAAGAGATTTTACCGTTTTGATAAAGTCACTTTGTATGGGAGGTAGGCGTGGTTTTTATCGGATTTGGCTCATTTTCGAACTTGATAAAAGCTTATATGCTTAAATATCAAATTTCGTGGCGATAGCTTGAAACTAGAAGACAGACAGACAGACAGACAGACAGACAGACAGACAGACAGACAGACAGACAGACAGACAGACAGACAGTCTGCATCGGGTGGTGATGCTGATCAAGAATATATATACTTTTGTATACCTACCACGCCTCCTTATGGGCGTTACAAACGGAGTGACAAAATTAATATACCCCGTTTACGTTTTTTAAACGTAGGGGTATAAAAATTAAAAGTTATGCCTCCCATGTGGGTTCACTTCCCTTTTAACTTCCCGTATTATAAGAGTTACTTAAGAAGTACCATGAACTATTCTGAAGTACATTAAAATAAAGTTAAAAGTCACAAATCAAAGGGTTATCCATTTCGGGTTTCGGACAGTGCAGTCCTGGCATTTGGCAGTTGCCAAATGTTCATGTCATCCATGGTTTTTGTTTAGTTAAAGGTTTGCCAATGTATAATATGAAACGTTTTACCAACAAATAACGCGTAAAAATTGTTAAATTGTCATCAGCGATGAGGTCCATTTAGCACTGGTGTGCATTATGGTCTGGTGGTGTTATTGGTTCCTTTTTTTTTAACGATCTGGGAGCAACCATTACAGTCAATTCTATTGCTACAGAACGCTATCGAAAAAAAGGATCTGAACGATATATGGTTTAAACAAGATGTGGACTACAACAACAACAAGATCAAGGTTAACCTTGACACAGGGTGCATCATAAGTTGATAAGAACTCAGTTACTAAGGTAAAAGCATTCTCTCTGTCAAATAAACTTCCGGGTAACTTTCTCGGTACACTGGCAGTATAAGTAGGACCTAAGTAGCTTGAGTGGTCATGCAACACTACTGATGAGTTGGTGTAGCGGCCAACGAAACAGTCTGTCTAGTCTGATGTGTGATTTGCTCTATACAGAGCCGTTGTTGTTGTTGTTGGTTGTTGGAATCAAAATTTCATAGATATAAAATTATTTTTGTAAAATCCCACTTTACAAAATTCCATTCTTCAAAATTTTTATATTTGAAAATTCTCCTTAACAAATCTCCCCTTTGTAAAATTCCAACTTTAAAAAAATCCGTCTTTACCAAATTTTTCTTTACAAAAGTCTACAAACAGAAATTAAGGAAGAATACCTTTATTAATATTAAAGCTTAAGAATTCAAAATTGGGAATTTACCAGATTAAATTTTGTAAAGAAGAATTTTTTTGAGGAGAACTTAAAAAATGGTAGGTTAGAAAAAGGTTGAATTTTGGGAAAGAGAATTTCGACCCGGTCCTATAAAAATCATGTGAACCAAAAAACTTTTAACAAAACTATTGACAAGTAGAAACGAATAGCTACTTTTTATTCAGGCTTTATTTCAAAGAGGTCAGAACTAAGAACAAGTATTTGAAAAACTCCTGCAAATATAGTCAGGTGCGTGATAACCCTCTTTATTAGGAAAAAGTTGGTTGGAAAAAGTCAAATATACTCTGATTGATAAAATCAAGGCAAAGAAGCATAAGCAATTCGGAAATTTTAATCGAATTTTACTTAAAAAGTTATTAAAAAAATGTCCAGATACATGTAATCAATCATTGTCTAAAATAAAAGACGGATATAAATTAAAGCTTTGACAGAACTTGAAGTCGGTACTTCTGGGACTATCCTCATACAAGCTTTTGTCTATTAGAAATTTTAAGATATTCTTGAATTGTTCATTAAAGTTTTTTATTGTAACTAGGTTCTTTCTTCCTTTTTCATTTAATAGTCAAGACTTGGTTGGGATCCAAATAACCGGGTTTTTTTATTTGTTGATTTTCTACAACTGATTACCGACCATTTACTGTACAAACAAATGACTAACCTGCAATTCAAGCATTTCCTTTTCCTGCAACTTGGAGTTAAGTATTTCTTTTGTTATCCGTTCTTGCAGTTCTAATAAATCTTCCGGTTTGATGCGTCCAACCATCTCCTCTTCAGATGATTCCTCCTGCTTAGGTGGCGCTACCGATGACGCTGACTTTATGTCCTTTGAACCTAACGCTGATGCTGTCAGTGTTGCTGCTGCTGTTGCTGTTGCTCTTGTCGTGTTGCTGTTGATTTTATTGTCTACGACATTGTTGACAGTTTTATTGGAATTCTCTTGATTGTTGTTGATGTGTCCATTTGTATCTTGTGTTGTGTTCTTGAGTGTTGTTGTTTTTGTTGTTGTAGTTCGTGTTGTTATTGTTAGCGATGTCGCTATTCCTGCTGCAGTGTCATTCACAGAGGTCGCCGAGGCCATGGCATCATCTGCTTGCATCGCCTGCATTTGATGCTGATTACGCCTTTGGTGGAACTTGCCACGTTTACGTTCAGGGTTACCAGCACCGCGTGTACCACGTTTTGTTTCCTTCTCGCGTATATCAACAAAGTCGGTGGCAAACCTTGAGAGTGATAAAGAAGAAGAGTTTGGAGAATAAACAACATTGAAGTGAAGTTTAACTCAGTTTATGTCAAGCGTATAAAGAATTATTAAGGTTAAACATTTTATTAGCATGACACCCGGCTTATTCTAGGATTGTGCTACTAGATATTATTCCTACAGCAAATAAATTTCTACCAAATAGGTATTTTATTTATAAAATTGTGTTTTTTTTTTTTATATCCATCAAATATATCAAACAGTTAAAATAGATTGTTCCCATGAATCTAGTAGAGCTAGAAATTGGTAATCGTTGGTAAAATATTGTTCGGTTCTGTGAATTGCAAAATTATTAGGACATTATCCTTATAGGAATGGGTCTATTTTACTATAATACAATACCAACAATTTAGAACATCTTATTGGACTACACAGAACCAAAAACGTACTTAAGGGGAGCAACGCAGCCAGAGGCCGAAAAAAAAGGTCATGTTTGTGAATTTTTTTAAGGAAACCTATGGGATATTTTTGAATGAGGGTTTTTATACCTAAAAATATACACATTCAAGAGTATTTTTAGTTTTTTTTTTATTAAAAAAAATTTAATATTAAGGTCGATACAGCAGTTTTTGTAGAGCGCTCTGAAAAAAAGGTGAAATGCGGTGACCAAGATTGCTCCTCCTTAATTCATCTGAAACAAAAAAATTATATATAATATTAAAGTAGATACTTAAAACTCGTACTTGTCATAGCCGTTTTTGAAAATATTGATTTTTCACAAAATGGCGGACTTTCAAACGTAAAAAAACGATTTTCGACCAAAAATTCGTCATAGTTTTGCCTATAAAAAATGAACGAAGCTAAAAAAAAAAAAAATCCTATGACAAGTACGAGATTATTATATGTACAATAAGCCTGCAAAAAAATCAAAACGATCGCTTCACTGAGCTTTGAGAAATCTTGGTCACCGACTTTGAAAACATGGTTTCGAGAAAAACGCGTTTGAAAATAAGCGCCAGCACTGCGCGCTCTAGAAGGCGGTTCACTCAGTAGGCTATAACTTTGTTATTTTTTGAGATATTAACTTGAAATTTTCACCAAATATTCTTGAAACTTAAGGCTTTAAGAAAATGCAAAAAAAATTTTTGAAAAAAAAAAAAAGTTCTGACTGCGTATCTCCCCTTAATAACAAAGAAAAAGTTCTTTGTCCCAATGTATTATACATTAAAATTGGTCCAAAGTACGAGTTGCTTGATTCAATGAATCTTTGTTCTTACGTTATTTCTTTGATATGTTATGAAGAAAAATGATTAATTAATGACACATACAACTGTTACAATAAGTTAGTCTGTCCTCAGAAATTTTAAAACAATATCAAGATATATTTTAAAAAATCATTTTCTTATTGAGATAAAATTCTTTAATGGTTTTATAGATATTACAACACAAGAACTGGAACAAAATTTTAATGAACACGAACAATGAACTGTTTCTTAAAATTAAGAACAACGATTCATTGAACCAAAGAATTCGTTCTTTGGGCCAATGAATAGTTCTTAAAAATCAATGAATTTCGCTTTATGAACGAGATTCTTTGATTTTAAGAACAATATTTGGTTCAGTGTAGTTGAAAATTTTTAATAATTTCTTTTGTTTACTTTCTAAAATTAGGGCGTATGGGCAAGTACAGTAAACGCTTTTATGGTTATCGGAAATAAATCTAAACATTAATTTGGCTAAGATATGATACCGATATTAGTACTCAGCGTTTTAGAGAGGTGAATTCCAAGATTGATAAAAATTTTCTGTACGCGTATAGTAGAAAACAATTAAGAATATAGTGCCATGTCAGTAGTCCTTTAAAAAAATTTTATCTTTAACAGCCCTATTCTAGCATAATCGGTCACTATTGATTCGCATTCAGCTTGAACTGTCACAAACAAAAACTTTAAGACCACATCATGTTGTAAATCTTTTTGAATCAGTCACTCCTTTTTATATCCACTTGCTCCTCATTTGTCACTGGAAAATAAATTTCGGTACATTTTTATGTAACTATACTTTACGATATATACTGAATTGACCGCGATCCCGATGATTGGTGCATGGAAGCCGAAAAACTATTGCCGACATTTTTGATAAGAAACAATTAGCATAAAAATAAAGACTTGCCAAGAATCTTAAGGCAAATGGTATAGACGACTTTAGACCACTCATCGTGTGGTTGGAGTCCCTCAATTAAATTCCAACGCACTAATCTCGGCAGACGAATTGAATTTACAAAAAATGTTTTCGGATTGCTTGAATGGGTCATTATTGCTGTCTTGCACCTGCCTTATAAGTCGTCTTTTCCTTTAAGGCGTTCCCTTCTTTTTATAATTCTGCGGCATACGTGAGCAGATATTACTCCTCCATTTTGATAAGAATGTTTTTATTTTTTATAATATTGTATTTATATGAATTTTTCACTTTTGTCCTGCGTAGCTGCTCGACACTATTTTGATAGCTATTGATACAGAAAGAGCTTTTTCTAAGTGCTAAGAATAGGAATTTGTATCTATTGTGTCTTCTGTATCAATTGATAATAAGGTGGATTTTGTGACTTTGTAAGAAAAGAACTTTTTAGAGAATATTTTGAATATAGTTTTGAGTGTAAAGTTGGTTGTTTAAGTATTTTTGTTTTTTTTTTTCAGGGTAATACAACATATTATAATATATTCATAGTAATATGTATCAACCGTAACCGTAACCGACCTGGGAATGAAAGCAGAATATTATTTCCAATGTTTATCCTATATAAACAAAAATTTTCTGATTTTTTACAGATATATTCGAAAGATGGCGTAAAGTGATGGTCATGGCTTAACGATCTAAGGCTCAAAACCTGGACCTTTCTTTGTCAATTTTACAATTTTACGATTTAAGGTGAAAATCCCATCTGACACAGAAAATTTTTTTTCACTAGAAAATTGTTTATCTGATCGGCGTCACCTCTTTGCAGACAAAGGCAAATCTCAGAGGCTAAAAATCCAAGTCGGCATAAAACTTGTATATCCAATTCTAGATTGTATGTGTTGAATTATTTAATAACACACTCAACACAATTGATCATAAGAAGTTGAATTTGTTTTATTTTCCTTGCCAATAAATCTGATATTGTATTAAATATTTAAAAAAAAAAAAAAATCATTTAAAATGGCAAACGTAAAGTTTTCATTTTGGAATATGAGTATTTGAATACGACATTTTTATTTAAGTCAAAAACATCATTTCATAATTTGATTAAAAACAAAAAAATAAATAAAAGGTCAAAGCGTAGAAATTTGACCAAAAATTTGAAGCAGGGACCATTGGGTGACTTTCAGGCGCTCTACCTCTTTTACAACCAAATTCGCCAGATAACTAGATTGGAACCTAAGAACTTTCAGTTAAACTTTTCAAGGAGAGGATGGGAGGAAGTGTTGGGGTAGATTTATTAAAAAAAAATATTTCTACCAATAAATCTTAAGCTACCAATAAATGCCATTCCAATCTTGAGAGGGAGTATAGGACCAGAGGACGAAAAAAAGGGTCATGATTGGGAATTTTTTTAAGGAAACTTAAGAGATATTTTTAGATGAGGGTTTTTAAACCTAAAAATATACACATTCAAGAGTATATTTAGTTTTTATTATAAAAAAAAAAAAAATTAATATTAAGATAACACCGATACAGCGCTGTGAAAAAAAGGTGAAATGCGGTGACCAAGATTGCTACTTCAAAATTCATCTGAAACAAAAACCTGAGAAATATTGTTAAACTAGATACTTAAAACTCGAACTTGTCAGAGCCGATTTTGAAAATATTGATTTTTCGCAAAATGGCGGACTTCCGAACGTAAAGTAACGATTTTTGACCAAAAATTCGTCATTATTTTTTCTGTAACTAATGAACGGAGCTACGAAAAAAAATCCTATTACAAGTACGAGATTATTATAAATAAAACAAGCCTATATAAAAAAAAACAAAACGATCGGTTCACAGAGTTTTGAGAAAGCTTGGTTACCGACTTTGAAAACATGGTTCCGAGAAAACATGGTTCCGAGGGCCAAAATGGCGCGCTCTCGTGGGCGGTTCAATCACTTGGCAATAACTTTGTTATTTTTTAAGATATCGACTTGAAATGTTTACCACATATTCTTGAGATTTGAAGCTTTAAGAAAATGCAAAAAAGTTTTTGAAAAAAAAGTTCTGGGCTTATAACCCCCCTTCAGTCACAGGCAGCTGCAAGTAAAAATGTTCAAAAACTCTGAACCCTTTCGTGTGGCGAAAAGAGATAGCAAATTTTATGTGTAGATGTTGAGAGCAGTGTTGCCGAGACATTTATTTTATAAGCATCCCCGAAACAAAAAAAAAAAATGTATCCAAGAAAACTATCTCAGAGATAATTATATCGGTAAATTTGAGTTCAATGCGCGTTATCTAAGTGGGTTTTATTAAAATCAGTGAAAAATTTAACTGAAAATACTTATAAGAATAAACTTATTAAGGGATATATATTTATATCCAAATATTTAATATAAATTAAATTTTTGTTTTATGGTTTAGAAGAAATCTTAAAAATAATTTCTTGCTGTTTTCGGAAAAATGTTTTGCATCAATGTTATGTTTGTAACAATTTATTTTCCTTTGCATCATAACTGAATCTGGTAAAGAGATAAAATGGCATTCTTACTAAACTTTAGTTATTAACAAAAATAAAAAAAATTTACTAATTTTGATCACTCATATCATTATGACTCATCTCCAAACCGAATTTTTTTTAAATTAGTTCAAATAGCTCTAAAAGTAGTATTTCTCAAATTATATAACACTGCGTTACACACTTTCTGTCCTATAAACCAAATATACCTTTCGCAAAAAGGGGGAAAAATAAAATTACACGTGTATCGTCGTTTTTCATGTGCACGTCAGAATTTTTTATGTTTTAACTTCTGTATTTCCACGCTTCATATATGTGGGATGGCTTCATATATTTGTTGGAAAAGCCATTTGTTGTGGCTTATTCGCACCTAGAAAAAATGTGCAAAATATTACGAAAGCAATGGTCAATTCGTTTCAGAAAATATTCAAGACTGATTATGTTTCTTACTTGTGGTACACTCCTGAAGGCGTGTGCGACTATTGCTAAAGTAATTTATGCAAGTTTACTGATGAAATTAAATCGCTTATAGCGATGAATTTTGCGAAAGGTTCCATCAGGATATTACGACTATTAAAAACCACTTTAAAGACCAAAACATTACGCACATGCTTGGCGAATACTGCTGATCTATTTGTAGCCATTCTGAGTCAATGTATACACACTCGAAAATGTAAGTTTCTTTAGGTGTAAGTTTCTTTAAAATCATTTATTTTTGAAATTGTCCGCTTTTTTACACATAATTAAGTTCTTAACAGTTTATACTCATATTGTAAAATTTTACTTTATACAAAAATTAATAAAATAGTTGCCGTAACCAGTACGAAAAAAAAACAAATGCATTTCTGTAATCACCGCAAACAAAAAATCGGTTCTTTAAAAAACCGAAACCGGTACAAAAAATCCGATACCAATTTTAGAACCAGCGTACTTACTTACTTACTTACAGCGTATTATACTTTTAGAAATGAAGTTTCACCAAATTCCAACTACTCCTTCTATTTTTTTTTTCCAACAAATATATGGAACCATCCCACTGTATGGTAAGACAGAACTTCCCAGTGAGCCAAAATTACCGTTTTCGATTTCATTTATGAAGCTTTTCGAGTAGAAACGTTCATTTTCGGCACACATAAATGAACCCTTTTTGTATCATTCGTCGGACTATAGTACCTCTCCAAAATTAACTTTTTTTGCTCGAAATGTGTTAAAAAAGAACCATGATTGTACTTCTTTTGTTCGGAAATGAGTTAGAAAATTAACCATAGAAAAGTTATTTTTCGGCACTCGGAAATGAACCCTTTTTGAATCAATCGCCGGACGAAAATGCCACTTAGAAACGGAACTTTTTTTCGGAAATGTGTTTAAATATCAAGCATAGAAAGTTATTTTTCGGCACTCGGAAATGAACCCTTTTTGTATCAATGGTCGGACTGAAACGAACTTTTTTTTTGTTCAGAAGTGAATTAAAAAATGAACCTTTTTGAATTAGAACTTTTGTTATTGCATAATTCGAGTATTATTTGTTATTACATATCGATGATTTGTATAAAAATAAATTGTAATGGTTGAACTCATTTAAGAATGCAAAAAAAAAAACATTTAGGATTCATTTCTGAACTCATTCATGAACAAAAATGATTCATTTGTGAGGCAACATTTCCTACTAAAAAGATTTTCGACTCAAAATAAGTTTTTTTTATGAATTTTTATGAAAAGGAAAAGTCTTCACGAATTTAATCATCTATAGCAAGCCTTTTAAGAGACAAAATAAAAAATCAAAAATTCAAAAACAAAATTCTACCCAAAAACGTTCGCAAAACTCTCACCTTACACATATGTGAGAGTTTGCATATAGGTCAGTGGGTTAAAACATAAAGAAAAAACTCTGACGTATACATGAAAAACGACGATACTCGTTTACTTTTATTTTTTACCCTCTTTCCGAAAGGTATATTTGATATATTTGGTTCATAGAATAGAACAAAAGCTCTTTTTGTAGCGGTGTTATTATTTGATTTAAAAAATTTGATATTATTGGAATGTTTGTCACTATAGAAGGACTTTGTTTTGAACTTTTATGAACTCCATTTTTTTTGTATAATTTTGTCAAAAGATATCCAAATTTAAACTAACTCAATATAAACTGTGTAGGTAGGTTATGTTTGACCTATACTACAATTATACATTTTACAATAGGTTCATGCAATTCTTTTTAGGGAGTTTCGGCTTTGAAAAATTGTAAACTTAAAATCTTTTTAAAATTTTCTTTTACTAATTCCAAAAAAAAAAGACTACACTTTGTAAATGTAAACTATGTGAGCTGGAAGTTCTTTTAAATATGAATATTTCAATAAAGTAAGTCATTGAAAATTATTTTAACTTTGATTAAGTTAGATTTTAAGACATCAAAATTATCATCCACAACAATCTGGCAAGTTTCTGTTTGACTGCTCTCTAATTTTCTTCCCAACTATTCCCTCATATTTCAAAAACTACATGCGTTATGCTTTAAGAGCTTACCTCGATAACGTTATAAATTCACGTAATTAATCCAAGAGAACATAAATTTTAATTTTAAACACTTGGATTGTTCAAATGTCAAAACATTGCAACACTAACGAGTACAACAAATTCTTCCCTTGAGAATATGTTATGATGCAATAAATTTTACGCCCTCGAGACAGAAACAGTTGTGTGCGTGCTCATCATCAACTAAGGAACTTAAATAACTAGCTACTGCAGCAAGGAATTTGTTGCATTTGAACTTGAACTCATTAGCGTAAAAGTAATTGTGTCCTGAAGGAGCACTTCCGGGTGTTGAAGAGATTTATAAGTTGCCAACGATATTGGTGGCAAGAATACAGTGCTAAAGGAGGTGGAGGAGGAGGAGGTGTTAGAAGGAGGGTGGTGTTGATCGCATATGGTGGCTGGTGGTTGGCATTTAAGTGCATTTAACCACATATGTGGCGGGTTTTTTCTTTATTTGTTCTTATAGAGGGGGGTGAATAATTGTGACTTAGAACGCAAAGAAAAAAAAATCCTTGCCAGATTTTCTGGAAAATTAATGGAATATAGTAAAATATGTAATGAATATTCTTTGATAAATAAATTAATAATATTCTTGAGAGTATTATTTAACATTTCAAATAAACGCCTACACATGCAAAATGCTGAATGTTAACAGCTTCTTTTTGACTTGCAACCTTAACAACCAACAGGCGTGCTTGCTTGTCCATGAATTTGAATCAACTGTGGGCCACCCACACAGTTAAGCATAGAACCACCCACTTTAATGTCCTTATGTTACCCCATGGCAAACACTTCGCTTGAAAAACAATGAAAAAAAGACATTATTTCGACACATGCCGGCTTATCAAGGCTCTAAGCGTCACCAGGCTCTTTCAAAAACTCTGCACAGCTCTTGCAAACACTCTTGCAAAAGTTAAGGAAAACGGATAAAAATAAAGCAAATGATTGCGCCGACAGCATCAACAGTTGCTGTGGCAAGATTGCTGTTGGGTTTGTTATAATTTTGCTTGCATCCCTTCGAGATTTAAAAAAAAAATTTTACACAACAATATGTAGGGCTTGCATTGTTCTTACAAGCCAACAATGATAAAAATAAATTTTATGCAGTCACAGTCGAACCCACTCATACCCAACCAAAATGAAACCCATTTAGATAAGAGCTCAAATGGCAAGCAATTGAAACGCGCCCATATTTTACCGAAAAGACCGCAAATCTAACCATAAGTTTAAAGTTGAAAGCAAAATGTTTTGATATTATTTTCAAATCATTGCATATAATTTCAGGCTTCCGAACTTTCCGAAACGAACTCTGCTTTAATACTCTGCTTTTAACTAAGTTTTTAATCCTTATAGGGAGTTCCATTCGTTGGGTATAAAATGCATCAAATTTATGCCATGATGGCGCATTTATTACACTACCAATCACTGCCAATGCCTTTTTTTTCTACGCTTTTAAAGACAAAAAGTCTCCATTTCTATTTGAGCATTTTTCTCTACCAGGATAACAGCAGCTAGTAGCAGTGAACGCAGAAATTCCTTGAGTGTTGTTAACTAAAGTTGAACATAACGGCAGAGAACTGGAAAAGTGCTTTTCTATGAAAGCGAATTGGAATAAAAAAACAAGAAAAATGGTTTAAAGAAAATAGAGAAAAACCTGCGTCAAAATGTTCATTGTTGTTGCAGACATAAGATTAAATATAACAGGAGTGCGTTGTTCATCTGGCTTTTTAGAAACAACCACTTGTGGATATTGACACAGCTGGAAATACTTTTGTTTTTCTATTGGTTAGAGTTTATTTTTGTTAGAATTTCCTTATTTAGATATGAGGTTAAATCAATAGAACCAAAGTTGTGAACTTTATAGCTAGCGAGATTTTACTTAAAAATAAATGGCAGCTTTTTATATCTATATATTCGGCTCTCCAAAGTTAAATCAGAATTTTGTAATTTTTTTTTTATCCTTTAAGTTTTTTTTTTTTTTTTGAAGTGAAGCTTTTTACGCCTCGTTCTGTGATTTGCTGGAGGGAAATCTGAAAAAACGACACTTTTTTCCGACACCGTTTTTCTTAGAATTGATATTGTTTCTTGCTTGCGTCTATTGCAACAAGAAAATGTTAAATTAAAACTAATTTCTTGTTCGCTGCAGGAATTGAACTCATTGTCGTCGACTGATAGTTTAACGCTCTAACCATCAAAGCAAAAGCCCTCGTTAATAAATGTCGCTGATTCAATGTTAAGTATTAACTAAAGCTATGTTGCAGTAGATCACAATAATCTATTTATAGGAATGTGCATTGGCTACATATCCTTCATATCTTACAATAACTATAAGCCAATACACAATATTCATTTGGATTGTGTATTGGATGTTGTTTCTACTTTCTACCAGAGGTCCTTATGCTAAAAAATAAACAACCTGTAAGTGGATTAAATTGTAACAAATTTAATGACTTTTGTACATATATTCCCTACAACTGAACAAATCGGCTTAAGGGAGGGCCGGAGAGGGTTAATATGTATGATCAATCCCCATTATTTTTGCAAAAGGAACATTTTTCCCTTGAGGACCTATCCCCTCCGACCACTCCTTACGGGTGCTCTTCGTTTGTCTCATTATTATTATGTGCACGCAAAGAAAAAAACGTTTATCGCCAGTTTGCCGCAAACGAACTTCGTTTGTCGTGCTTGAAATCGTTTATTGCAAACGTTTCAACAGTTGTCATAAACGTTGAACGAAAAATAAACAAAAATTTCAGTTGTGAGAAACGAGTCATTTAGTTGCAGGAAATGAATTTCGTTTGTCATAAACGCGAGTGATTTTTAAATTGCAGCAATTGAAGACTTCGTTTTTCCCAACTGAAAATTTTGTTTATTTTTCCCTTCGTTGTATAAACAAAACGCTTATAGTTCAGAGTTACTTTTTGGACAAATTGTGACTATATAAGGAAATTGGTAGTTTGCTTAATACGCGAACGGAGATGGCAACGGCGGTGCGATGAGTGCAATCCATAAGAAGACGGACGGACATAATGAGAAAGATTATTAATATAATAAATAATAATGACCGAAATAGCTTGCGGTATATATATATAAGATATATTTTTAAGTTGATGACAACTGAATTTTCGTTTGCGGCAAATACAGCTCGCAAACGAAGTATAGTTGGTGAATTTTTCAGTTGTGGTAAACGAAAAATTTCTTTGCGTGTGTGAATTAATTTTGTCACACCTTATAATGCTCATAAGGTAGATATAGATAATTATACATATTCTTGATCAACATAACCATCCCCGAGTCGATTTAACCATGTCTGTCTGTCCGCATGTACCTTAAAAGTATTTACTTAAAAATAAAAAATTGAGTACTCTCGAGTTGCTTACACGCATAGACATTTTTCGTTCACGGCAACTGAAAAATTCGCCAACAAAACTTCGTTTACGAGTTGTATTTACCACAAACGAATATTCAGTTGCCAACTTAAAAATTTTTTGTTTTTTTTTTACTTGAAAATATAGCTTATATATAAATATACCGCAAGCTATTTCGGTCAATATTATTTATTATATTAATTGTCTTTCATCCTATGTCCGTCCGTCTTCTTATGGATTGTACACATCTGTTGCAACATGCTATATCCGTCTGCGTATTAAGCAAATTACCAATTTGCTTATATAGAACAGTTTGTCCAGAAAGTAATTCTGAATTATAAGCGTTGTGTGTATACAACGAAGGGAAAAACAAAGGAAGTTTTCAGTTGGGAAAAAGAAATTTTTTGATTGCTGCAATTTAAAAATCATTCGCGTGTATGACAAACGAAATTAATTACCTGCAACTAAATGATGCGTTTCCCGCAACTGACTATTATTATGACAACTGTTGAAACGTTTACAAATAACGATTTCAAGCACGACAAACGAAGTTCGTTTGCGTCACACTGGCAATAAACGTTTTTTTTTTTCTTTGCGTGTACATACAATAAAGCGTTTACATACGGTTAATAGACGGCAAATATACGATTGTGGCGGACAATGCCAAAGAAGGCAAAGTGCGTACAAGTGCGTTCAATGCCAATTTTACGATTCCCAGCAGACACAGAACATTTTTTCAATTGAAATAAATTTTTGTGATCTCTCTGCAGACGATGGCAAACTCGTCCTTACAGTGGCTTAAATTACCACTACATATTCGTTTTTTTTTACGAGAGAGCGTGGGAACTCGGTATAGAGCCGAAAATTCACTAACATAATATAAGGTATAGAAGTGTTGAAAGTTTACTGGACTTAGTTTATTGAACAAGAAGAAGAGTATATTGAATAATAAAAATGAATCCTACCGAAAAAATTAAGTTTTTCTTTATTGGACCCATAGGTGCAGATGGTTATGGCTCAGGCTAATAAAAACTGGTATTATGACGCTTAAAACTCCGCCAGAACCCATGACTTTGTAGAAAATTTCAAAAGAAGTACGAACTACTATGCAAAAGAGAAGGATTAGAAAAGAGGACAGGTAAAAATAGTATGTTTTTTACAAAATTAAAAAAAAATTCACGATAATCGTCGTATTTTATTTTTGTAACATAACCAGTCTCAAGGTTAGAAAATTTTAATGTTTTATATGCATTTTCCAGTTTGAATTCCATGTTCTGTGCTTTATAGCACCCATTAGCTCTGACATAGTATGACAGAAATTTTATTACTTTCGTTGACGAGCTGACTTTATTGCAAACGTGCAAACGCTTAATAGCCCCCGAACTTACTTACAGTCGTTACAGTCGCTACAGTCCAATTTAGACACTTGTAACTTCATAACCATAAAAAATACAAGGAGGTTCTAAGCCAGGGGGCACTCTCAACTAACTAAATTACTATCTTTTAATACAATTTTCAGTTTATGCTTAGTATCCCTAACTATGACAAAAAATATGCATACAATTATAACGAGACAATTCAAATTTCTACTCCTTTATTATTAAGGCCACCCCTTTGAAAATTTGTTTTTGAAATTTTTTTCTGCTTTTATGAGAGAACGTAGTATTGGAAACATACTGTGAAAATTTCTAGTAAATCCACCGAGTAGATTATGTTTTTGGAATTTTTTGTGACGACAATGCAGTCATATGCACATATTTTGTGATCTATCTTCTTTTTATATGCATATTGATTATGTATTCTTGCAAGCATAGTAGTTATGAAATGTTTTTTTTTTTTGTTTCTTTTTTTTTCTCAAAATTTTGTTTTTGTGTTTTTTGTTTCAAATGGGTATACAGAGAGAACTGTTTTGAAAACTACGTCTTCGGGCACTTTTTCATGATTTTTTTTTTGTGATAGTCAACACCAAAATGTATCGGAAAACCTACTAAACCAATCGTTATAAAACTATATTATTTCGAAAATACCATAACTTTAAATGCATTTATCTAGAAACCACTTTTCCGCTATTGCGGATCACATACTTTAAGCATCAGTTTTCATGTCTGTACTAGAATCGTGAGGGTAACTCCAAAACTAACGGAGCTGGGCCTATCTTAAATCTTAAACACAGTTCTTTTATTTTTTAAACGAACCTCTTAATTCTAGGTTCATTCTAACCAGAGATGGGGGTATTGCACTAAATTTTCAGCTTCAGCTGACATATACTGATATTGAAAAATTATTCACTACTTTCAAGTGGTGTTGACTGATGAATTCAAAAATATAAGCCTCACTATACATTAGTGATAGTGATAGTGAAAAATTTTTCACTAAAATTCATTTAGTGCAACTTTGTTTTTTTTTTGCACTAAAATTAATAGTGCAAAAAAAATACCCGCACTAATGGTAGTGGAACACAGAAAGTTTTCACTCAATGGAAAGAAAATTTCAACAGTTTATTTTAAATAATTGCACTTATCTAAATTTGGAATTTCAAAATTGTTATCCCATTTAGAAAATTATATTTTATTATTATAGAATTTTCTTTTATTCGAGTCTGGCTTAAATAATTTCAAAACCAGTAATATTTGAAAGTTGAGTGGAAACATTATTAATTGCAGCTTTCATGTAGTGACTGCTCAAATTTTTCACTATTTGAGTGTAGTGCAGATTTAGTCACTAACACTAACTTTAGTTGTAGTGCAACAAAATAACACTATCACTAAAATCTCAAGTGATAGTGAAGAGATGTTTCACTATCGCTATGCTGGTAAAAAAATAGTGAAAAATATAATTTCTTTCAATATTTTTAGTGCTAGTGAAATGCTTAGAGCACTCACCATTTAGTGCAAAACGGCCAACTCTGATTCGACGATAATAGCATTAGTTCTTAACATATTTTCATTTTGCTTTTTATTTTCAAATGATGCACAAACATTTTAGACTCCTATATGTGAGGTTATGTAAAAGATTTTAGAAAAGAAAATAAATATTTAACATTAATTTTAACCATAAGTATTATATTCAAAAGAGGTAACCTTTTAGATATAAAACTTCTTGTGTGAGAAATGTCAAATCATCTTTTACAATTTTATATTTACGGGTAATATTTTACAGAAGCTATTTCGAAAGACCTGATTTTAAATCTCGGTTTAATTTTTTTTTTTTCATTCGAAAGAGTTCAAGTTGATAGTAAATGCGAGTAAAAACTTTTGCAGTGTAATTGTCTTAGCTTCTCACAAATCTTAAGAGTTCCCGCAATAAATACTATTTCCTTACATCCACTTATCTATTATACCAGCTTCGACCAAGTTAAAGTTGACTACAAAGATCGAGCAACTCTAAATCTTCGTTCAAGTTAAGCAAATACTTATAAAACTTAAGCAATATATTTAATCAGTAAATTTTGCTTTAATCCCCACTTGGTGGAGTCATTAAGAAGCAGTGAAGCGACCACAAATCAATGATACACTCTCTACTGGACAAGCTAAGGTAAGTAACCACAAAATCCTAAAAGTAGCCAATATTTAATCTAGACACCAATACACAGTCACACGTACCATTAGATCGAAATAGTTGCTTAAAAAGCCCACAATTGGCTGCATCTATAGATTTATTTACGTATTTGTCAACCCGTTGCAAGAATGTGGGTGGGAAAGATGCAAACTTTGTTGGGTGTGCAATGATGTAGTACAAGGAGTATGATCTCCGAAACAAAAGGTCAAACAACACTAAAAATGGCGCAATTGAACTGCTTTAGCAAGAGTTTTGTAGTAATCCATGCGATGACTGTGAATGTGTCGGCGTGTGTGAATACGTCTGTTTATGGGAGGAAATAATGAATGAGTCTTGCTGTCTTCGTATATGTGGGTAGTAGAGGTTGATGGCTGTGTGTATGAATTTTGTAGGTATCGAGGGTTGCCCTCGGTCTCAAGTCTGCAATAATTTCCATGTAATCCCAACAAATTAATACAAATGCCTTTATGTACGTCTGTGTGTGTATGTTTGTGTGTTCGTGTATATGAATACTTTTGTATAATTGCGAAAATTGATGTCCACAAATGTGTATAAAAAGCTAAGAATTTGAGGCGAAAAAAGCTACAACTGTTGCGAGAAGAGAATTAATTTTAAGCCCGGAAGTGAAATAACAAATCAAATACTAAGCTTTTGCGTTGAATACGGATGCAATACGCATACACACACGCCTACACATGTGAAACACACGCTCACACACATAATTGATACACACACTTACAACACCTTTGTGTATAAAAACTCGGATTTGTTATACTTGCGTACCGCGTTTCCTAGGCGAACAGCAGGAGCAGCTGGCAAATGTTCAACAACAAAGAAAACCTTTTCATACTCACACACACACGCAAAAATACTTAGAATTGTATAGCGGAAAAACAATAAAGAAGGAATGGAAAAATGGCCAACTTTGCTGTTAGCTTTTTTTTCTAATGTCGTGATGTCAACCATTGGCATTTGCTGCGCTCCCAGGCAGGCGCACAACCGAGGCGCCTCTTGTTAGAAAAAAGCGCAAAGGCAAGGCAACAAGCTGCCCATTACATGTTGTTGTTGTTGCTGAATCAGTATTTATCCTGCTCGGCATTAGAAAGTTTTTAAAAATGCGAAAGTTTTAGTTGTTGTATTTTATTCTTATCATTCCTAACACTTCCTGTACGATAAGCGGAAGTCGGCCATGGTTTTTGTTGATTTTTATCCAAATGTTCAAAGCGATGTATTAGGTGCGAAGAATTGTGTTGGCGCCAAGAACCGGAAATGATAGCAATTGATTGAGTACCAAACTTAGCATGTACATCCTTCTTTTTCCGCATCCACCCTCTCTCAACCACTTGGTGTTAGTTTGCCAAGCACCAATTCGCGTGTGAGATCGAATTCAATACATTCCTTTCCAACTTATTTTTTCACAACTGCCGCTTAGAAATGTTTGCTCTTTTTTGCCTCGTTGTGATTTCTAAACTTTCTAAATAGCCACCACTAGCTGCTGTCTCTTTTACTCTTGCACCAATTTAGGAGAGAAAGCATTTTTTTGTGTGTTCGCTTCTATCTAAACTTTCGTTTTTGCAATTTCTTTTAGTCAGGCGCTCAGCTTTCAAAGCCTATCCTTGCCGCCACATTCCTTAAAGTTTGTTACACACCCACATTTATACTTTGCTTTCTTTCTGGCTTTAGTTGTTTTTATTTTTGTTTGTGTTGCTTTTGTTTATGACTGCCTTGCTCCTGTTTTTCAACGTCCTTTGAACGTGCTGGTATCCAACTTAAGCTCTTTACTTTATGACGTGGCTGTTGAGTTGTTTTTCTGTTAAGTTGGTGTTGCCCGCAAGTTATCCTTGAATGGGGTTGTTTTGAGCCTTTGTAGGTTTTCACATGAAGAGTTAAAATTAGTCAAAGTAAAAAGTTTAACAGCTGAGAGCATTCTGCCAGCCTGCAAACTTTCAGTTTTAATTTTTATGCCATTGCCACTTGTTAACATTTGATTTTTCTTAACAAAGATCAAAATTTATTACGATGGCATTTCAGTATTTAGGTTTTTGTAATAAGTAGGGCTCGGATATGCGCATATATTATGCAATTGAAACTCTAAAATATGCGCTAAAAACAGGTAAAATATGTAATAAAAAATAATTTTTATTTTAAAATTATCGGTTTACCGATTTTTACTATCGGTAACAAAAACAGAAAAACAATTAATTTTAAAATAGGTACATATAAAATTAATTTATAAAAAATATGAATTGAACATAAATTTAAGTAAAATTATGGCAGTTAACTAATACATACATAAGATCCATATTTATTTATTGCCTTATTGGCGTAACCAACAAAATTATTTTTTATGTTTTCAAATAAAAAACTTTCCCGATTGGGTCTTAAGAAGTTTTTGTACAAGGAAAATAATCGCTCCACATCAGCAGATGTTATAGGAGCATATTTCAAAGCACACAATTCGTTTACAGTAGAATTGGTTTGAGAACTTTCATTTAATTCCAAAATACCCACAATTTTCGTTATTTCAAAAACACTTTTGTTTTTTGTGAAGAACGAAATTTGAATTTTCAATATTTTTCTGTCCAATTGAACATTTTACATCATTTATTTTTTTATGAAGTTATTTACTAAATCCCGAAAATTTTTCGAAAAAAATAAGACGCCTATGGTTTCGGCCGATGTTTTCAAGACCGGGGCCTCTTCCTGCAAGGATGAAAATGGGAATCTAGTGACCAATATCCAGTGTACACTGATGATGTGGAGGGAACACTTCTCTAGGCTTCTGAATGGTGACGACGACAAAACTCCCGCCAATAGAGATGATATCCCGGAAACCCCAATTGTGGACGACAGCGTTGAAGTTCCGCTGCCCGACAATAGTGAAGTCTTCAAAGCTATAGCTCGGCTTAAAAACAACAAAGCCGCAGGAGCCGATGGCTTACCGGCTGAGCTCTTCGAGAATGGAGGCGAAGCTCTATTTAAATGCATTCATGAACTTCTATGCAGAATATGGTGGGAAGAATGCATTCCAAACGATTGGAACCTCAGTGTGCTCTGCCCAATCCTCAAGAAAGGCGATCCCACAATTTGCGCCAACTACCGTGGGATAAGCCTTCTTAATATCGCATATAAGGTCCTGTCGAGCGTACTATGTGAAAGACTAAAGCCCATCGTAAACCAGCTGATTGGACCTTATCAGTGTGGCTTCAGACCTGGTAAATCCACCATAGACCAGATATTTACGCTACGACAAATCTTGGAGAAGACCCTAGAAAAACAGATCGACACACACCATCTTTTTGTCGATTATAAAGCCGCCTTCGACAGTCCTATAAGGAATTATCTATACTCCACCATGTCTGAATTTGGTATTCCTGCAAAGCTCATCCGTCTTTGCAGAATGACACTGAGCAACACCAGCAGCACAGTTTAGATCGGGAAGGATCTCACTCCTCCATTCGATACCAAACGAGGTTTCAGACAAGGTGATTCCTTATCGTGCGACTTTTTCAACCTGATGATGGAGAAGATCATCCGAGCTGCTGATTTGAGACGCAGCGGCACGATATTCTACAAAAGTATTATGCTGCTGGCGTATGCTGATGATATCGATATCATTGGCCATAATACGCGCGAAGTCAGCGCAGCATTCTCCAGATTAGCGAAAGAGTCGAGTCGAATGGGTATTGAATGCAGATAAGACGAAATACCTAGTGTCAACAAATAAACAATCCCAGCGTCTTGGAAACCACGTCACTGTTGACAACATATCCTTCGAGGTTGTTAAGGACTTCGTCTACCAGGGATCCAGCATTAACTCTTTTAACGATGTTAGTATTGAGATAAAACGAAGGATAACTCTTGCCAACAGGTGTTACTTTGGGCTAAGTAGGCAATTGAGAAGCAGAGCCCTCTCTCGACGAACAAAACTCACGCTCTATAAGTCACTAATCATGCCCGTCCTATTATATGCAGCACAAACCTGGACGTTGAGCAGTTATGATGAAAAGACTCTGGGAGCCTTCGAGAGAAAGATCCTTCGTAAAATCTTCGGTCCAATCTGCGTCAATGGCGAGTACCGAATTCGATGGAACCACGAGCTGTATGAGCGTACGCTGACATCGACATAGTTAAGCGCATTAAAATCGAGCGGCTCCGCTGGCTAGGTCATGTTGAGCGAATGGAAAACGACGCTCCAGCGAAAAAAATATTCGATTCGGTGCCCGGTGGTGGTCAACGCAGAAGAGGACGCCCACATCTTCGTTGGAAGGATCAGGTGTTGGATAACCAGACCACGCTTGGTGTTTCCAACTGGCGCCAGCAAGCGCAGAACAGAAAGTAAGTAAAGTAGTATTTACTAAATCAACTGCATCTTTCAAAGAGTTACTTCCATCTAATTTTGTGATTACTTCACATAAAAACCCATAAATGGTATTTAACAATAAAAATCAATTGAGATTTGAGAAGGCAAATTTAAAAGTTCTTCTATATTTTTAATCGATGTCGAATCGGAATCATGGAGCTCTTTCACTACTTCACCGAATTTTTCAAAGTTCTGGGCATTTTATTTAATCGCAATTTCCCCATCTTATTATAATTGGCTCTAGAGGAAGCGGAGTGCCAGGAAATCTATCATTAAAAATTTGTACTCGCAAAGCCGCTTTTAAAAAGATAATTTTCCCATTTGATATAAGAGAATTCAGTTCACTAAAATTACTTTTGATTTCTTCAGCTACTCGATAAATAGCATGCTCCAAACAAGTTACATACAACAACTTTGGATAAAATATTTATAACATCCATCCCGCTTTCACCACATAGATGCATCGGTTAAAAAAAGTAGAAATTTATTTTACTTTATATTCGCTAAATCCGGGATATAAGCGGAAATAAAGGCTTCGCATAAATCCATAGAAAATTTGTTAAGACCTACCGATACAGAAGTAGTCATCAAAGGCTCTACTTTTTCAGAGGACCGGTTATACAATTCTTTATATTTCAGACTTTTCCAATGCTGGTCAACTTGAAATTTCCTTTCGCAGACCACTCGCTTATTGCAAACTTTGTAAAAAGCACGGCTCCATCGATTTGAAAAACAAACGAGGATGCTCAGACACATATTTATTTAGGTTTGAAGATAAAAGTAATTTTATTTTCCACATTGTACTCAAAAAGATTATCAAATGATAATTTGCACGATTTTACAGAAAAAATTTGCAAATTGAATTCACTTTCCAACATTTAAAAGGTGTTTTTAATAAAATAAAACAGAAAGTTTTGAAACTAGCAATCAAGCAGAAAGTAACAATGTTGTGTAAATAACGTGCGGCAAGATAGCTACGATTTTGTTTGGACAGTTCAAAAATTGTCAGTTTTACAGGGTGGTTCAATACCATCATTGTTGTCAAACTATTTAAATCGTTGTTAACATGTTAACTGCCTTGAGGCACATACGGTGTGCCTCAATAAAATGTCCACGTAATCTCTGAAGCACAGCGTATGTGCCTCAGTATTTGATTACACATTATAGTTCATGGTTTAAAATTAGTACCTCGAAATGCAAATCTGTAAACGTAGGTAGTTCGATTCCGCATGGCCTGGCATACCTAAACCTTTCTTTAGCGCATAATTTTTATACCCCCACGATAAAAAAAACCCCTTTTACTGGGTTTTTAATTTTAAAAACTTTAATTTTGTCATTCCGTTTGTAATGCCCATAAGGAAGCGTGGTAGGTATAGAAAAGTTTATATATTCTTGATCAGCATCATCACTCGAGTCGATTTTGCCATGTTCATCTGTCCGTCATCCACAGTAAATATACAGTTAACGTATACATTAGGCCGTGAGGTACATATGTTGTGCCTCAATAACATATTTCAAAATTTCACAGAAATATAAAATAAATTCATTTTCTGATATTTTGTTCGGATTTTCTGATACCAAAATACACTTGATCTGTAAAAATAAAAATGGACCAAAGGGCCCGATATTTTTTTTATATGGTGGCAGTTAAAGTGTTAATAAAAAAATTACAAATATGCAAAAACAGCACTTATTGTAAAATATACAAAAATATGCACAAAATTTATGCAAAAACAGGAATTTTTTGTAAAATATGCAAAACCATGCATTTATTGCAACATATACAAAAAAATGCACTAACGATTGAATGCCATTTTAAAGAAATTTCATGATTCGTAAAGATAACTTTACTTTTTCCATTTTAAGATGCCCAGTTAAAACATGTATTTGCATGAGATTCCGAGCCCTACTCATAAGTATACATATTTTATTGAAGCCTCTATAGATTTATTATTATTATGAATTAACTAGCTGGTACCCGACGCGTTGCTGTCGTAGCGGAAATAATTTCTATCTCTATCTGAATCTCAAACTCAGTCTCAATCTCAATCTCAATCTCAATCTCAATCTCAACCTCAATTTCAGTCTCTATCTCTATTTCTATCTCTATCTCTATCTCTATCTCTATCTCTATCTCTATCTCTATCTCTATCTCTATCTCAATCTCTATCTCTATCTCTATCTCTATCTCTATCTCTATCTCTATCTCTATCTCTATCTCTATCTCTATCTCTATCTCTATCTCTATCTCTATCTCTATCTCTATCTCTATCTCTATCTCTATCTCTATCTCTATCTCTATCTCTATCTCTATCTCTATCTCTATCTCTATCTCTATCTCTATCTCTATCTCTATCTCTATCTCTATCTCTATTTCTATCTCTATCTCTATCTCTATCTCTATCTCTATCTCTATCTCTATCTCTATCTCTATCTCTATCTCTATCTCTATCTCTATCTCTATCTCTATCTCTATCTCTATCTCTATCTCTATCTCTATCTCTATCTCTATCTCTATCTCTATCTCTATCTCTATCTCTATCTCTATCTCTATCTCTATCTCTATCTCTATCTCTATCTCTATCTCTATCTCTATCTCTATCTCTATCTCTATCTCTATCTCTATCTCTATCTCTATCTCTATCTCTATCTCTATCTCTATCTCTATCTCTATCTCTATCTCTATCTCTATCTCTATCTCTATCTCTATCTCTATCTCTATCTCTATCTCTATCTCTATCTCTATCTCTATCTCTATCTCTATCTCTATCTCTATCTCTATCTCTATCTCTATCTCTATCTCTATCTCTATCTCTATCTCTATCTCTATCTCTATCTCCATATCTATGTCTATCTCTATCTCTATCTCTATCTCTATCTCTATCTCTATCTCTATCTCTATCTCTATCTCTATCTCTATCTCTATCTCTATCTCTATCTCTATCTCTATCTCTATCTCTATCTCTATCTCTATCTCTATCTCTATCTCTATCTCTATCTCTATCTCTATCTCTATCTCTATCTCTATCTCTATCTCTATCTCTATCTCTATCTCTATCTCTATCTCTATCTCTATCTCTATCTCTATCTCTATCTCTATCTCTATCTCTATCTCTATCTCTATCTCTATCTCTATCTCTATCTCTATCTCTATCTCTATCTCTATCTCTATCTCTATCTCTATCTCTATCTCTATCTCTATCTCTATCTCTATCTCTATCTCTATCTCTATCTCTATCTCTATCTCTATCTCTATCTCTATCTCTATCTCTATCTCTATCTCTATCTCTATCTCTATCTCTATCTCTATCTCTATCTCTATCTCTATCTCTATCTCTATCTCTATCTCTATCTCTATCTCTATCTCTATCTCTATCTCTATCTCTATCTCTACCTCTATCTCTATCTCTATCTCTATCTCTATCTCTATCTCTATCTCTATCTCTATCTCTATCTCTATCTCTATCTCTATCTCTATCTCTATCTCTATCTCTATCTCTATCTCTATCTCTATCTCTATCTCTATCTCTATCTCTATTTCTATCTCTATCTCTATCTCTATCTCTATCTCTATCTCTATCTCTATCTCTATCTCTATCTCTATCTCTATCTCTATCTCTATCTCTATCTCTATCTCTATCTCTATCACTATCTCTATCTCTATCTCTATCTCTATCTCTATCTCTATCTCTATCTCTATCTCTATCTCTATCTCTATCTCTATCTCTATCTCTATCTCTATCTCTATCTGTATCTCTATCTCTATCTCTAACTGGAAAGACTCGTGGAAATTGATAACCAAATTTCGAGGGTGTGCTACTTACAATTCCAAAGTTATTCGATATCGCAAGTTTGGCTTGTATGGGCGGAGCCACACCTCCTTGTTCAATGACGTCTCAGTTTTCTAGTAGAAGAATATCCCAATATTAATTCCATACTGAATTTCGTTGTTAAACGACATTTAGTTCCAAAGCTATCTGATATCAAAAATTTAAAGTGTATGGGCGGAGCCACACCCCTTTTTTCAAAACCCATCCCATTTTTATAGTAGATATATCACCAAGTGGCAACTCCATACTGAATTTCGTTATTATACGGCATTTAGTTCCAAAGCTATTCGATATCATAAATTTTAATTGTATGGGCGGTGCCACACCCCTTTGGCCTATACTGGCTCAATTTTGCAAGTCGAAAGACACGACTAAATAGAACGTTCTAAGCGAGTTTCATTAATGTGTGACTTATAGCTTGAAAGTTATACTGAAAATTTGGCTGAAAAATTGCCACGCCCCACATTCAACGCCCATAAAATTTTACGTGTGGAACGGCTCTTGTAAATTGAGATAGAACACCGAATTCCGATACTATGCGACCTATAACTTCAGAGCTATTCGCTACCGTAGATTTGGGTTGTATGGGAGGTGCCACGCCCCCTTATTTTAGGGGGATGAAAAATAGATGTTGTTCGATTCTCACCCCTGACTAATATCCTCGCTAAGGATCACGAAAATCGGTCGAGCCGTTTCGGAGGAGTTCGATCACGCACCCCGTGACAGAAGAATTTTATATATTAGAGATATCACTGCATTTTTTCATCATCTGCATGTTAAGGCTATTTGCTATTGCTATTTGCTTTAATTTTTAAAAATTTCCATCTGTGTTAATTTTCTGGACATTAGATATATTTAATGTGATATTTTTTTAACGAATATGAAGTCAATTGTTTTTTTTTTCATCACATCTAGTTCGTCTTCAATTTGGGTTCGAAATAAAAAAAAGGGGTCTTAACAATATACCGCAAAATTTTGGACAGTTTTGGATCTCTGATCAAGGATCTAAAGTACATTTTTTTATTTCTTTTTCTATTTAAATCTATATATTCTTAAATCCAGGTTCGAAGTCGGAAAACATAATTTCGAAAATTGCCACAAAGGCGATTGAAATTTTGCTACAAACAAAAATAAGATACATCGTCAATAGTATAAAAATGTTAGATGTTTATCAATTTGCCTTGCTTCACTTAAAATAAATAGAACCTACAGAAAAAAAATTGTTTTAAGTCCTGTCAAAGCATACCTGCAAACAACATAGATATTTATTTTTATATATAGGCTATAGGCGTTTTAAGGATTTTGTGCTCTCTCTTTAGGTTAGCAATGGGTCAAGTTTGGCTTTTTTTTATAGATATGGTATATATCCCTTTGTCTTATGTACTCGTACATTAAAAAAAAAAATAAAAAATAAATAACTGGCCATTTCAGCCCTTGAAAGGACTTAACATTCCTTATAACAAATTCCAGTGTATGAGATAAAATATATTTTCTCTATTTTTTTTTTTATATTGATATGGGTTTTAGTTTGTGAGTAAAAACAAAAACTTAGGATAACATTTTATTCATGCTGATTGAAACATCCTTTGTGAGATTAAAACAAAAAGAGCCTAGAGTGAAAATGTTTACCATGACACAAACAAAAATGCTCAACTCAAAGCGAACCTTAACATATCTGAACATGTAAGCTGCACATGCTATTGGGAATTAAACGTCAAATTAGAATTTGTAAAGCATTCTTTTAAAATTTGCAAATTTTTTGGAAAATTAATTTAATCTTCTGTACAAAAATAAAAGAAACACATATTTGTTTGAGTATGTTACATAGAGAGAAAGTTTGCGTTATTTGTATAGGGCAATATGCAACATTTCAGCTACTATATTAAAATGTTGCAAATACCCGAGTGGAAATAAGTTAAGGAAAACCTTATTTTGATCCGGATATGATACCGATAGCCCTTTTAAGGAAGCCTTATTAATATCTGATCAGGTGCGTGTCATGTTTTCCTGAATTCATCATTACTTAAGGAATTCTGAAGAACGGATAATCAGGTTAATACCAGGAAACCTTTTCTTTTTTTATAAGATATACCTTATTTTATTCTTATCAGGTTTGCATCAGGATTGCCTTTTCTGATCCTTACTTACGGCACTATTATGAAATACTCATCAGGTTGACATCATAACAACCTTTTCTGATCCTTACTAATGGCATTTTTATGAAATACTTATCAGGTTGTGATCAGGTTACCTTTTTTGTATTCACTTAAGGTTATAATAGTTCTTTCCTGATCCTCTCCTATGTTTTTTTTTTATTTTTAATTAAACTCTGTAATGTTTTTTATTCATTTATTTGTAAAAGCATAGAAATATAGTACAGTTTTTTTAGTTTTTAAGTATGATTTAATAATATGTAATTCACTTTCAAATGGAAACGTATTTCACTTATAGTAATTTCTTATTAACAACATTGTCAGCTAAATGAATTAGAGTACGAACACTCAGAACATCAAACTTTTCGCCATAATTATCTGCACGCGATTCCACAAATTGTCATAGATAGATATTTGTTTGGAAGTTATAAGTCAATGCCATGTGTTTGCTGCTTAAAATACGAATCTGAATTAGGGTTCCTGATCAGGAAACCTTGTTCATGGTTAGTGCTCAAAACTGATAATGCTTCCTGATAAGGTTACCCGATCAGATTTATCATGTCAAACTGATTAGACTACCTTTTCAGGTAACCTGATCAGGTTTAATATAGCAACCTGACAATGCTAAGTAGTAATGTTACCTGATCAGGATGATTATCAAAAAGTGCGTCACGTTTAAAATCAGCAGCTGATCTGGTGACCTGATCCGATCCTTATCAAAATAAGGATTTCCTGATCATTTTCTGACTCTATCCTTAGGAAAATTTCCACTCGGGTGGTAGCAAAAATCAAACAAAACTATCTTTTTTATTTTTTAATAACTAACGAAATTGTTGCTTATCGTAGATACTATGAGGCTGTTTAATAAATAAATCCACATTGTACTGAAGATCTGGCATCTTTCTATGAGCCAGTTTTACGCAGTAGTTTGTGAGTGACAGCCATTTGAAGCAAATAACTTTTGCTTTTTTTTATAAGAATGGAAAAGTGAATTTTAAGTTTTGATAATGCATTGTATTGACGTGACAACGTTACATTTTATCGATAAGATTTCCAAAAAAGTTGAAAAAAAACATTTTTCCAAAGTGCATCAGCTTTGCATGGAATTGTTTTCTATACCTATGTTATTAAAAAAATATGGTACGACAGTAAAGGTTAATTATTCGACTTTTGTTATAAAAAAAAAAAATTCAAAATTTCATCGGGACGAGAACGGAGCCGCCTAAACAACGAAACTTCAAATTTGTTACATAGAATTATAACTCGATATATATAAGTCAGTGTTAAACAGCTTTGCCCCACAAATACATTCTCATTTTGCTTTAACACAAGCGAGCTTTTAAGCTTTCATTGAAAGAAAATTGCGTGTTATTTTGCAAAAAGACTTAAGCAAGTTGACTTGTTATTGCACACAGTTTATATTTCAAGTTTATTTATGGAATTCACAAAGGTTGATAAGGTAAAAGCGAAATTAAGGTAAAGCCAAATCTAGAAAATCTAAAAATAATAATAATAATAATAGCTAAGAAAAGAGAAATTGTTAAAAGTTAGAAAAAGTATATAAAAAATGTTTCGGGCTAAGAAAAAATAACTGAAGAGAATGGAAACGACTAGGTAAATTCAAGTATAAATTTAGTCTTCTGATTTCTTTTAATAACTTATTTCAAATAAAAATTATGGATGAATAAATAAAAGAAAATTATTACAAAGACAAACATATGTGTTAAAATAAAGTAAAGTTTTGAGCAATTAAATTGATAATAATAATAATAATAATAACTGGTCATTTCAGCCCTTGAAAGGACTTTGACATAGCTTCTTATAATCAATTACAAATTACTTGATTAAAAAAGTATGTGTTAATTGGTGAAAATTAAATTTTACATAAATTAAATAAAATAAAATTTATTTCAGTGTAAGAAGACGATCTGATAAAACTGAGCGCATAAGCAGACGAGCATCATAGATATTAACTGCTCGATGGAGAATTTCAAACTGAAGCTTTCGACGTGCAGTATTTGAGATATATTAGTGCTTTTGCTTTTGTGAATGGATTTCGGGGCAAAGCTGTTTAACACTGGTGTAGGTGCATCGGCGAAAAGTATTACACGCCAGTAAAGGTTCATTCTTAGTTCTCATGATAAAAATAGGTAAAAAACTCATGACGTCCTGAGGCCGCGGAGAGAGCCGTTACAAGATCGTACATACATCAATCATGCTACGGCGCACAATGGCTTAAAATCGAAAAAAGACGGCCAAAATCTCAAGGCGTTGCCTAATCTGCATGAAAATGATAATACCTAAGTTTTTGGGGTCGCTGATCTCGAATCTGAAGTCAAAAATTCAAAATGGCGACTTGCAAATGGCGGCCAAGACCATGCCAATTTTTATAATAAGAATATAATGCATTACAAATTTTTTGCCACGAAAGTTTTCGGGGTCGCTGATCACGAATCTGAAGTCAAAAATTTTAAATTCAAAATGGTGGCTTAAAAATATGCTAACTCTTATAATAACTCCAAAATTCTTAAAATATTACCCTTTTTTTGGTTAAATTTTTGTCAAACTTTGAAGGCGTCAAAATCCTTAAAAAATTTTTTTAAAGAATTGGCAAGGCAGAAATTTTAAGTAAAAAATGTTTTTCAAACATCTTTAAAAATTAGGCTTTGGCCGTCTTTTTTCGATTTGGAACCAATGTGTGGCGTTGCTAGCAATTATTACTCAGTGAAAAAATGTGAACGATAAATGTTATAAAACTGAAATCAAGGTTTTATACTTAGTTTTTCCACAAATAAAAAAAAAAAAAATAAATGATGATGTCGTCAGGTCGCGTAGGTAGCAGCTTATGCAGCAAAAATTCAATTTTGTTGCATGAAATTATTACTCTCTGAATACTCTTAGAAGTGCAACGAACATTATATTTTACGCAAAAGCAAAAAAAGGTTCTTTGACCTCCTAACGAAAATGAAAAAAATTTTGAAGCCATAACACCAGTGGCGTCCGTGGCGTAGTAGGTTAAAGTGCGTGCCCTCTATGTCAACGAACCTGGAGACCTGGGTTCGAACTCCAGCAGCGACAGAAAAATATTTGAATTAAAATAATTTTTCTGTACGGCCACCACCTCTCTGCAGACAAAAGCAAACCTCAGAGAGTAATCAAAATGCCATGTAAAGCTTCTTGAGAAGAAGAAAATTCAGTTCTTCGCAGTTCGGAGTCGGTGTTATAACTGTAGGTTCGGTTCTCAGTACGGTAAATTTTATGGAAATATAGTAAAGCTGAAGTTTTCGGTCATATTGTAAAAATAACAAATAATGGTGACATGAGGCCTCTCAGGGAAGCCCTTAAGGTAACCTAAATGCACCAAATACAAAAGCAAAACCAAAAATAAAAAGAAAAATGTGTTTGATTAAAATTAAAATAAGGAAAAGTATAAGGACAAGGATTTTGATAAGTATTAGGAAAAGGATAAGAAAAAGGATTAAAAACTGGGTGAGGGCAAGGATTTGGACTAAGATTTAGACAAAGATTTAAGCATGGAATTGGAAAACGATTAGAATAAGAATTCAGACTATAGGATATGGAAAAGCACTATGACAAGGATTGAGACAACAAATAGAATAAGCATTTGGACACACTAAAGAGAAAGTTTAGCTTGGAGAAAGAAGTGGGACAAAAATAAGGTCAGAAATTTGGACATGGATTGAATTATGAGTTTGGACAAGAAGTAGAAAAATTATGAGGACAAATATAAGAATAAGTATGACAAGTAGGACAAGTTTGGGAACCAAGAAAAGCATAGGGGGCAAGAATAAAGGCAACGATAAAAATACGCTGTCACGTCGAAACCTACGGGTGTACCCACAATACAGCCAACTCCTTTTTAATGAGAAAAACGCTTTGCGAGCACAATAATGGATTGACAAAAGATGCTTTTTTTATTCTCCTGTACACTGTAGTGGCGTCCGTGGCGTAGTTGGTTAAAGTGCGTGGCCGCTATGTCAACGAACCTGGAAACCCGGGTTCGAATCCCAGCAGCGACAGAAAATTATTTGAATTAAAATAATTTTTCTGTACGGCCGCCACCTCTCTGCAGACAATGGCAAACCTCAGAGAGTAATAAAAAAATGCCATGTAAAGCTTCTTGAAAATAAGAACATTTCGTTCATCGCCGTTCGGAGTCGGCGTTAAGCCTGTATGTCCATTTCTCGGTCAATTGTGTACCAACTTAATAACACGCACAACACAATTGATCCTAAGAAGCTAGGTCAAAGTCCTTTCAAGGGCTGAAATGGCCAGTTATTGATTGATTGATTGTACACTGTACGTTGAAATAAATTTTAGAATCTTCCTGTTTAAATGACTAATTTAAAAAAAAAAATAATAATAATATCCATGATGATGTCGTATAAGAATATCCGATAGTGAAAGAGTGCGGGATAGTGAAGGCTAAAAAAATATCAATTGGTAGTTTTTATTTTGCATGTAATTGACGAAGGAAATGGCTATTTGCAAGATGAGTGTCATGTATGTTAACAATCGATCAAATAGACAACGAGTTCAGAATAATGTTTAGACATGGTTAAACATGAATCGAATGTTTTTGAGCATCGATTGAATTCATGTCGACCTTTGATGGATGGACATGAATTCATCGCTAAACACCTGAATCGGTACGACAAGCAAAACAATGAGTTGGGCCAAGTGGCAGTGCCCCGAAGCGACCAAAGGCACGGCAATCGGCAGCAAACGTTTTAGGGCAGTGTTTTTTTTTTATATTCTAACAGCATATTATCATATTATTGATGGACCATCGTGAAAAAAGAAAAACGATAACAAGCAAAAATTATGCAGCATTATTAAAACGTTTGAAAGATTTACTCAAGGCATAATCTTTAAACAAAGGATTTCAGGTGTTAAACCTATTCAGTCAAGTCGACGTCGCACAGAGGGTTGAAATCGAAAAAAGTGGAGATTAATTGAAAAATGTAGATATGTTTTTTGAAAATTTTTACTACTCGATTAAAGAGCACAAAATTGTACATCACTACTGAGAATTTCAATGTTATATGTTGTTTACTTTTTCAGCTGCATAGCCTTAAAGTTGAGAAATTTTTGGTTTTTTCGTGAACCGTTCAACAAATTGAAATTTGGCATAGTTCAAAAATTAATTCTTTTTTCTTGAACGTCAAAAGTGATATTTTTATTATGGAACCTTCTACTTCTAAGCGTGATTTAAAAAAAGAATGGTTAAAAATAATTGTGTAGAAATATTTAAAAAAAATTTTTTAAATATGTCAAAATTTGCGCTATTTTCGAAATATATGTGGAGTTTTAAATAGGAATACCGTAACATCAAGTAGAAATGAAAATTTTGTATTAAACTTGAATATCTAAGCTTCCATACATTTCTAAAAATTTGCGCGTTTTGCGCCAATCATTTTTTTTACATAAATCGTGATAATAGTCACTTAAATAATAGACTGGGCCGAAATTTTGAACTTTTTATAATATTGATGACGTCACTTTGTATGGACGATAGGCGTGGTTTACTTCCAACTTCTCCGAAATTCAAATTCAGAATACATTTTAATTATTAAAATTATTTATATTTGAATTAATTTTTGAGGAATTTATGAAGGTTTTACTATTTAGATGACGTCATTTGGTATGGGAAGTAGGCGTGGTTTTTATCTAATTTTGCCGAATTTCATAGTTAGGATTTATATTGTAGAGAAAATCTTACGTTTTAAGAGAAAAAGGTTTTTAAGAGATTTTACTTTTAAAATAAAGTCACTTTGTATGGGACGTAGGCGTGGTTTTCATCCGATTTGGCTCATTTTCGAACATATTCTTTATATTTTAAATACAAGCTTAAATATCGAATTTCATGACAATAGCTTCAAAATTACGACTTTAATCATGTCGAAAGACGGACGGACGGACAGAATTTTTTTTTCATTTGTACCTTATCTAGCTAAAGCAAAAGTCAAAAATTCCCTCTGACTTCCAGGTGAACTAATCTTCATTTTTTGGGACTTAAACCCACTGTGCGTCGGTTCGAAAGTGGTTCGATGGATTAGTGGGAAGGAAATGGCAATAAAGTGAAAAAAGTGCAGGATATTCGGAAAGCTACAAACATAAAGAAAGATGCAAATTTGCATCTGAGGAGACTGATATGACTTTAGTTCAGTTAACTCAAGTTATAAAGCAATCCTTTCCACAAACTTCTCTACCACCATCTCAAACTTTTGACTCGTAAATATTCATGAGTTTTCAATTTCTTATTTGATAATAATCAAGAAAAGAAATGTAGAAAAGTTAAGTTGAAGGCCCATGGGGTTCTCTGGCCGGGATTTCAATCCAGGACTCCTTGGGTAGTAATTTAAGCGCGCTACCACACGACTCCCGAGGCCACACCTTTTTTTTTTTGTTTTGTTTGGATGTTATGACAGCTCTTGACCTCCTTTGGCTTTCTCTTCAACTCTAATGCTGAAGAAAATTTCGGACGAAAACAGTGAATCTTCTTAAGGCCTTTCAAGAACGCAAAGACAGAAACGGAGACGATTCAAAAGAAAAGACTGGCTGGTTTAACTTCTTACATGAATTGCGTTCGGTATGCTTTTAAGCCAAGATGCCTATATAAAATAATCTTCCTTGTTCCATACGACAAGACAAGCTGATGATATGGTATATTTGGTAGCATATTATCCTATAATGAAAATTGGGTTTAAAATGTTTCGATGGTTGAGCGAATAGTGGGATGTGGACTGAAAAAGGATATCACATTTATATAAAAAAATGCTTGAATGCCAAATCATTACATGATTTAAAATAAAAAACCTCCCATTTTTTGCATGCCTGAACAAAATAAATGAAAACATTTAATAGATGACCCATTTAAGAATTAATTAAGTTTTCCGCTTATTTTAAACCACAATTAATCAGCTTGAAAGCCCAATTATTTCTCATCCAAAACATTGTTGCTACTAAAATAAACTACCGAAAGTCAAACATTTATCACAACAAAACACAACAATAATATTTAAATTAATTTAATTGCAACATAAAAAGGTTAATTATACACTTCATAAAATACTAAGAGCCATGTTTATGACCAATACAAATACAAACAGCGGCAAATGCGATGCCAATAGCTTCACACTCTTAATGGGCGAAAGTCATAAATTTCACCAACCAACACATGCGAGTTGGTTATCAAATATGATTGATGTAATATGGCGGGAAATCTGACATTGCAAACACATATTATTAGTAGGAAAATTTATAAGCCGTTGGCCAGATTTAAGTGCGCTCCAATCCATGCAAAGCACCCAACCAATTTACCGCAGCATATTTTCCATGGAAAATACAAAAAAAAAAAAAAAAAAAAATACCAACATCAAGCGACGCCACTTTAATTTATGCACCCCTAGCAAAATAATGCCAGACCATCAAATTCTGGCCTTAAAAAACCTTTTTACCTCATGCCCGGTTATTGTTGTTATTGTTGTTGTTGTTGCGGTGGCGGTAAAAATTTATCAACTCACAAAAACAATAAATTACAACAGTTGAGCGAATATTTTGTTGCTTGCATTTATAAAGAAAATTTTACATATATTTAATGCGCAGATTTATCGCGCGAGTCACGTGGAGTTTGTTGGAAATTCAAACGTACACATACATACATGCATGAACTTTTAACACCGGAAGTGCGGAAAACCGCCATTGTTGGCATATTTACATTATTATTGTAAGTGCCGGATGAGCGGACTCTTTCTTCGCACGTAATGAATGTGATGAATGTAATGGCGGCGTATTTAAGGCATTTTTAATAATAATTGTTCAGAGAGGAAAAAGAAAAAAAAACATGTAGATGCAGTGTAGATGAAGGTAGAAATTTTCAAAGTTCATAAGGGTTAAAATAATGAGGAAAGTCAATGTTTCTGATGAATGAAATAAATGAAATATTAAATGACGTTAGTATTTAAGAGGACATTTAAATAAGTAATGTGATAATGGCTGCTTGGACCTGGTTTGGTTGGGGTTAGTTTGGTGGCCACACACCAAATTATTTAGTAACATTTATACACATTTCACAACTCGAATAAAAGTTGTCTAAAATTTGACATTTATGATGACCAGATGAAAACTTGTATGAGGTGCTTCGTGATTATTTTATACTAGCTGGAATGTATCCGGCGTTTCCCGGCTTTTGTGTTGCACTCAAGATGTGTATAATGGCTGGGACGTGATACAACCAACTATGCATAGCGAGCAATATCCAATTCCAACAATATATATTTGGGTTATTACAAATGTCTATTAAAATCCCCGTTTCTATTGTTAAGACTTAAACTTCAGTGTTTTCGTAAAAAAGGACTTTTAAGCCAGTCCGTATTATCAAATGAGCCTTTTTATCTCTAACATATAAATTTAAGAAAGTTTTGAGCTAACATTTTTCATTTCTCAATTTAAAGGCCTTAATAAATGACATTTTTAAGGCCCTGAATTTAATTTAATGACCCTGAAATTTATTTGATATGAAAAGGGGGCTTGGTTCATACAAAATTTATAACATAGTGTAAAAACATGATTCCATTGCTTCGAAAATTTAAAAAGTCTTCAAGGGTGTTCAAAATGGCTCCACAAAACAACTCAAATGAAATAAATCAGCGAACAAAAAAAATAAAATAAGACCCAAAAAATGTCCATACATTTTTGGGTGTTATTTTATAAAGGGTTTTCCATTAAGGACTTGACATTTTTTTTTAAATAAAACAAAAAACCATTTGAGGTATTTCAAAAACTTTACTTTCAACTTGAAATACAATTAAAAAATCAATGAATGGAACTCGATTTCGTTCACATGGCAACCGCGGGCACGTATGCAACGGTCGATTCGTTGGACCCAATTTTCGATGACTCGACCACACCTTTCGGCCGAAACGACCGCTATTTCTCGTTCAATGTTGGCTCTGAGCTCTTCCAATGTCGTCGGCTTATTGGCATATATCAATGACTTGATGTAGCCCCAAAGAAAATAGTCTAGAGGCGTTAAATCGCACGAACGAGGCGGCCAATCAACTGGCCCATATCTTGAGATAAAACGCTCATCAAACTTACTCTTCAATAAGTCGATTGTAACGTGTGCTGTGTGGCTTGTGGCACCGTCCTGTTGGAACCACATGTTGTCCAAGTTCATATACTCCAATTCGGGCCAAAACTAATCGGTAATCATAGAGCGATATCGATGGCCATTCACAGTAACGTTACAATCGTTATCGTCGACGAAAAAATATAATCCAATGAAGCCACCGGCATGCAAACCGCCACAAAGTGGTGATTCATGATTCACATGTGGAATTTCACCCGACCAATAATATTTTGCGCATATTTTGCTTATTGGCGAACCCATTGAGCCAAAAATGAGCTTCTTCACTGAAGATGATAAACGATCTTAAAGTTGCGATCACAGACTCCGAATTTCGGTAGTAAATTTTTAAAATTTGCAAACGTTTTTCGTTCGTGTACTTTACCATGATGAAAATGTTGAATTTACTGTATAAATTGACAGTGACATTCCGATTATTAGTGAAAGGGTGCGTTCAGAAATTTAATTCAAAGTTGTCAAGTCCCTATTGGAAAACCCTGTATGAAATAACACCTAATTATTTTGGTTTGGTTTTTTTTTTTTTTTTGGTTCATTTCCAATGAACTTCCATTTCCAATGAATTTCCAATTAAATTAACCCATAATAATTTCATTTCCCGAATAATTTCAGTCGGCTTGGGGATTAATCATTCGGTAAATTTTGGGGTTATTTAATGTTTCTGTGTAAGTGCGCCTTTTACAAATTATTCATTCTTTTAATGGGGCATATTTTAAGTCTTTTTTTTTTGGGCTTACTGGGGGAGATTCCATTGGGGCTAGTTTAATTTTTCATTTTGCATTTTTTCATAATAAAATAAACCCCAAATTTTGGAGCTTATTTCATTTTCCATTTGGGTCTTATTTCATTGTATTTGGGCAGTATTTCATTTCAGTAATTTGGGGTTTATATCATTTGGGTTTTATATCATTGGGTGTTATTTCATTGGGGGGTTTTTCATTTGGCGGTTATTTCGTGGAGCCGTTCAAAATATTTGAGTTTGTATGGTTAGTGTATGTTGGCTTATACCGTTTATTTTTAAACGTGCTTTATTGTTACACCCCCCGACCGTAATGCCCAATACGACGGCTTTTGGGTGCTATAACTAATATTAAAACTTCCGTGTCAAATGGCCGTTTGGTGGTTACTTAAAAAAAGAAGTGAAGAAATCTATCAGTATTGAAAAGGATAAACAATATATTGTTTAAAAATTTTCTCGTATAAAATTTTCAAAACCAATATGAATTTTGAAACCAACCAGATATATAAACCAATTTCTAATAATATACCTTTTTGAAGATTGAAATTTAAAAAAATTCATTAAAATTAATTTGTGTAGAAAGCAGAAAAAAATAGCAAATGTCTTTTGAGTTCGGAACTATTTTTTTTTTCGATTTAAGAAATGTAAGGATTTCAAATTACTTTGTAGGCTAAGTTCCAAACATCTATCCTAGGGCCAATGTTTTTAAAGAAATCTTTTAATTACTAGCAGAGTAATAGTTTTGAACAAATATTTAAAGATTCAAATCTCGAAAATTCTGATTGGAGAGGACAAATTTTAACAATAATAATACTGAACTGGCCATTTTAGCCCCTGAAAGGTCTTTGATCAAAATTCTTTCAATCAAACTGTGTTGCGCGTGTTATTAAATGTTTGTACGCAGTTGATCGAGAACTGAACCTTCTAGTCTTATGCCGACTCCGAACGGCTTATGTGCATGTTCTCAACAAGCTTAACATAACATTATGTACTCTCTGAGGTTTGCCATTGTCTGCAGCGAGGTGACGACCGATCAGAAAAATTAATTTGAATTGAAAAAAAATTTGTTTCTCGTTGAGGATTCGAACCTCGGAACTAGCGGCTCAAAAATTTGCACCGAGTGGTTCACGCACTTTAACGCACTCGACCGCTGCCAATGATAAATTATAATATTTTATTAATTAATTATAAATTAAATTTATTAAATTAGTTATAAATTATGAATTATTAATATTTTGTATATCACTATATAATTATATACATTATATATTATTTTGTAATAATATATTTTACAATTGCCAAAATTCTTTTTTCTTTTTTTTTTTTGTTGTAAGTATCGACATTTTAAACAATCAAAAGTTATGGCTACTTAAGTTTACTTGAAGGAAGGAAATATATCCAGAGGCCGAAAAAAAAGTTCATGTTTGTGAATTTTTTTAAGGAAACATTAGGGTTATTTTTAAATGAGGGTTTTTATACCATAAAATATACACATTCAAGAGTATGTTTAGTTTTTTTTATTAAAAAACAAATTAATATTAAGGTAGATACAGCATTTTTTGTACAGCGCTCTGAAAAAAAGGTGAAATGTTCCTCCTAAATTCATCTGAAACAAAAAATTTAATAACATTATTAAACTAGATACTTAAAACTCGTACTTGTCATAGCCGATTTTGAAAATATTGATTTTTCACAAAATGGCGGACTTCTGAACGTAAATTAACGATTTTCGACCAAAAATTAGTCATTATGTATTTTGTTTACGAAAAATTAACGAGGCTACAAAAAAAAAATCCTATGACAAGTACGAGATTATTATGAGTAAAATAAGCCTGCAAAAAAATCAAAACGATCGGTTCACTGAATTTCGAGAAATCTTGGTCACCGACTTTGAAAACATGGTTTCGAGAGAAACGCGTTTGAAAATAATGGCCAGCACTTCGCGCTCTAGAAGGCGATTCACTCACTAGGCTATGTTATAACATTGTTATTTTTTGAGATATAGACTTGAAATTTTTACCAAATATTCTTGAGCTTTAAGAAAATATAAAAAAGTTTTTGAAAAAAAAAATTCTGGGTATATAGCCCCCCTTAAGTTTACTTTGAGATCTAATAAAAAGTTCGAAAAGTCCTTTTTTAATTTTATTAGGAGATTTAGTGTGATGAAGGGGTTACACTAGTAAATGTTTTTGAGATATAATCTAGAATTGTATTATTTTTTCTTATTACAAATAAATTGATTATTACAAATAAATAAAGCCCAATTGACTTTGAGACGGTCACAAGCAAAGCACTTTTGATGGGCGCTATATCCTGGCACAACTTTTAACATGGTGTTTGATATTCACGTTTCCAGTCTCTCCACTCTTTACAACTCCACTCAATTTTTGAATATTTGTTGTAATTTTCCAAATAGCGTTTGTGATTGGAATAAACTGCCCTGTTGTTGTCTACGCTCCATCGATCGATGCTATATCGCATATTGTTGTTTTTGTATGTTTTACATTTTGAACTTGTCCGCGATCGCGGGTGATGTAAAAAAAAAAATCTGTTGTTGTTTTCATATCCTTTTTGGTTGGTGGTACCATGCAGCGATTGCACACAATACATATTTGTGCCGTTGGTTTTATTTGTTTTCCGTTGTTGGTTATTCTTCATTGTGGCAACGAAGCGTTAGTCGTTGCTAATGTTGAACTTTTGTTGATATTATTACTGCGATCGCAATAATAAAATAAAATAATTCTTGTGGGCATCGCTGCTTATGTAAACAACAGCGACACAGTTTCAAAAAAAAAAAGGCTTAAACCATGGATGACATCAGAGTTACTCCGTAAAATAACGTTGAAAAACAGGCTATATAAAAAATGTTTAAAAAATCCAAATAATATTAATATGAAAATTAACTATAGAAATTATAGCAAAGAAATTTCCAAGGAGACTCTTATAGCTAAAAATAATTATTATTTAAATGAATTCACCAAAATAACAGGAAATGTAAAGAAAGAATGGGATCTAATCAATAATATTTAAACAAAACTAAAAAGAACGTTAGTATTTCAAATTTAAAAATAGATGAGAATGTAATTTCAACTATAGACGACAAAGCAAATATCTTTAATGAATACTTTTCAAGCATTGGAAGTGCTGTGGTTTCTGACAATGGCTTGCAGATTCTTTCTTCTAATTGTTTAGATAAGGAATATTATCTTAATAATACTTTCTTTTTTGAGCCCATGTCGTCCTTGGAGCTTTACAAAATTATTATGTCTTTAAAAAATTCAAATTCCTGTACTGAAAACAGTTTTTCTAGTACATTTATTAAAAAATAGTGTTCAATATTGTAGATGTTCTGTGTCATTTATTCAACAAAAGTATCGAGACAGGCATTTTTCCAGAGTGTCTTAAAAAAGCAGAAGTCATTCCCCTTTTTAAAAAGGGAGATAAATGCATTCTTAACAATTACAGACCAATCTCCATTATATCAACATTTTCCAAAATCTTTGAAAAAGCTGTCAAGACAAGAATGCTGAACTTTTTAAATAAATACAATTTTTTTAATAGTAGTCAATTTGGTTTTAGATCATCTCTATCCACTGAAGATGCTCTTCTGAGTTTTTCTTCCAATATTTATTCCAGTTTAAATTACAAAAAGGATTTCAGCAGCTCTTTTTGTTGATATGACTAAGGCTTTCGATACAGTTGATCACAAAATTCTGCTGAATAAGTTGTATAGATGCGGTTTTAGAGGAAATATTTATAAATGGTTTTCTTCATATCTGTCAAACAGAGCGCAAAGAGTGAAAATATGCAATCATCTCAGCTCCTACAGAGACGTAAACATTGGTGTTCCTCAAGGTTCAGTACTGGGCCCTATTTTGTTTTTAATCTTTATAAATTCACTCTTCTCGCAAAAATTCTCTAGTGAGGCAATCGCATTTGCAGATGATATGGCTTGCACCTATTCCTGTGATACAGTATTTAACTTTATTGTTGCAGTAAATAGTGATTTGGAAATCTTTCATTGCTTCACAACTCACAAATTGGTTCTTAGCGACAAAACAAAAATCATTTCAGTGAAAAATCAATCAGTAAAAGTGAACAACCAATATGGCTGAAAATGCATATATTTTTTATAAATTGTGCCAATCGGACCAACACAGCCCGTCAAATTTAAAATTCCCGTTACTTTTGAGCACATCTCGTATACATCAAATTTCATTGTAATAGCATCACAATAACCAGCTCTTATCACGTCAACAGATAGATCGACCTTTAGACAGACTGACGGAAATGGCTAAAATTTACGTGTTGATGCTTATAAATAATATTTAAACTGACATGCCTCTGAATGGGCCTTAAAAACGGAGTAACAAAGGAAATAGTTATATCCCTTAAGCAATAAGGGTGACGTATAAGAATTCGACAAATATATCGCTCGTTTTCTTCAATAACGTTACAATCCAAAAAACATAAAAATTGAGTTAATTACACAGCAACATTCGTGTTACCATGATCTATGCTGTGTACAATTTTGGCAACGATATCTTCTTTAATTTTTGCAGAAGAGTAGAATTTGTGATTCATTCACCTCAATATATTTCCGATTAGATCGTATTATATATCGATAATATCCAGGTTTTTTTTGTCACTTTGTATGAATTAAACCATGTACATTACAGTAGTACTTGTATATTTGATGTTTTGTCCATAATTTGAAAATGGTGAATTAATTTTCTGTGTCTGTTCAAAACCTGAAAAATCTAGTTTTTTGAGTTGTAACGTTATTGAAGGAAACGAGCGATATGATTAAACATTTTTTTAATTATTTTTTTATGAATCAACCTAATAAATCAGTGTTAACTGTTATTTAAAGTAATTTCTTTCAAATTCAGACACAGCATTTGTCTTTATTTTTTCCATCCCCAATTTCATGTATGTCACCAGTTGCACTCGTTCTTTACAATGAGCAAAAATAATATAACCATTAGGAAAAACGATCAACCAAACAATTGGTTGCCACAATAAGCTGCACTTAATTACGTCCAATTTCCATTCAGAATTCGTTCACTACAATAGCTGCTAGTAATTCATCGAGTCTTTGTTATAATATCCACTAAACAAATGACAAAAAAAAAATGCTCCTTACAAGCTACCATAAGCTACACTACTCCATTAATAAGGATAGAATAGAGTAGATCAAAAAGATGTGCCACTTACTTGTAGGCATATTCCAAGTCATCTCCACAGCCACCCCACGTCCAGTCATCGTGCAATTGCTTCGGCCGGGATCCGCGAGAGCAGCCGCACGACGCCAATTGACCGTCACGACAGGCACGTGCTATAAAACTAGTCACTGTTGCTGCAGCCAGGGCATGAATGAAAGCCATTTCCGGTGAGCCTGCGATAGAGTTCGGAAGATACAAGAAAAGACAAGAAAGAAGAAAAATTACAAACAATTAAGTAGTTGTTAAGTGCAGAGAAGAGTCAACAAAGGAGCAACTTAGACGCGCCAACATCACAGATGTTTCGAACTCATTAAACACAGCTACGAGTAGCTACGCTTTATTAAGCAGCGCTGTCAGAGTGTGTTTGGCTACCTTGTCCAACCACGTGTTGACGTGGCGTGCGCTATCTGTTGTTGACAACTTCATTGCGGGATGCAGTTAAGAAAAATTATTAATATAGTTAAAAGTTGCTCTAGCATTGACAGCTACAATTTACGGGCACGCAGCCTCAAATGTCAGTTGTCTAAAAATATGGCTGGCAGCAGTTATAACCACCATCAACACACTTTATTAATAATAGCTCGAAAAATAACAAGAAATCTTCACAAATAAACGGAACTTTATAAATGAACTAGAAGAAAATTATGTAAGAATGTCAGAGTTAAGACGAGCGTCCGAAAGCAGCTTATTTGCGCTTCAGTTTGCGTCAATGAACTAACGGACTGACTGACTTGACTGAGTTGATTTGACTTAATGTGTTTTGGGGTTGGGGCTAACTGTAGGCCACCAACTTCCTAAACACACCCAGAAACGCACCAAATAAAATATGTACAAACCTCATCATGACGTTACAGAATAGCAGCGGCAACATGAATATTCGTCTTATCGACTATTTTGTTTTTGTTTTTGTTGCTTTAGTTTTGTTGTTATTTTTTTTTATATGCTTCCGTACCGAGACTTAATGGCATCGATTTTGACTTATATTCATGCGGTTGAGTAAATTTTAATGAAAAGTTGATTTAAGCCGATTACAACAGCAGCATGAGCAACATGCCGCAGGAGTCAGTGAAGCTGGGTAATAAGTAATACAAAGATTCAATTAAGTTAATAAAATATTCAGGTTTTACTTGCTTGCTTACTTAGAGCAGAAACAACGAGTTCATAAGAGGCATGAGAATTACAAAAGCTGAGAAATATAAGTTCACTTCACAAGTAGTATGCGGAGAGTGGTTAAAATTTTGGAGGAAAACTTTCAAGTTCTTGAAACAAACGAAAAGAGATGTTGAAATAGTTAAGGTAGCTATTCTAGTAAGATAGATATAGGTACCAATAATATATACACGCAAAGAAAAAAAACGTTTATCGCCAGTTTGCCGCAAACGAATTTCGTTTGTCGTGCTTGAAATCGTTATTTGCAAACGTTTCAACAGTTGTCATAATAATAGTCAGTCGTGAGAAACGCGTCATTTAGTTGCAGGAAGTTAAGTTCGTTTGTCATAAACGCGAGAGATTTTTAAATTGCAGCAACCGAAAACTTTGTTTATTTCAAACTAAAAACTTCGTTTGTTTTTCCCTTCTTTGTATAAACACAACGCATATAGTTCAGATTTACTTTTTGGGCAAATTGTTGCTACATAAGCAATTTGGTAATTTGCTTAATACGCGGACGAAGATAGGAACAGAGGTGCGATGAGTGCAATCGGAAAACGGACGGATATAGGGAGAAAGATAATAAATATAATAAATAATAATGATCGAAATAGCTTGCGGTATATATATGGATGTAAGATATATTTTTAAGTTGATGACAACTGAATATTCGTTTGCGGCGAAAACAACTCGAAAACGAAGTATAGTTGGTGAATTTTTCAGTTGTGGTAAACGAAAAATTTCTTTGCGTGTAAAACCACAAGTTTTCCCTACAATTTCGAAGCGATCTCAAAGCATAAGTTAAGTAGAAATTGAGTTTCGAAGAAATACAATAACAGTTCATTTATATCTAACATTCGAAATTAATTCAAAATAACTCATTTTATATAAAACCCCATTTAATCAATATCAACTTTTCGGGACAGACTAATCGCACTGACTTTTTCTTAAAAAGACTATCTCATAAATGTAACTTCTCCGAACGGAATGTCTTGGATATTATTTAAATATAATCAACAAAGTTATGAAATAAATCTTCCAAGTATTGCTTTACAAGTGTTCAACTCCCTATCTAAAGTTCTCGAACAAATTGACCGAGGTAAAAGTTGGTCTTATGATAAGTACACAGCTATTTGGAAATTTTCTTCCTTATCCCATTGAAATATCTTTGTTCCTGGGAGATAATTAATAATAAAATTTTAAAAATTAAAACTATTTCGTTTTCTCAGAAAAATTCTGAGATTCTTTACAAAAAATTGGACAAAGATCTGGAGAAGAACTAGTACTATGAATAAGATGAGGAATAGAACTAAGATTTGTATAAAGTTAAGAACCTGGATTTGGGCGAAAATTATGACAAATATTCAGACAAGGATTTGATAAGGATTAGGACAAAGATTTAAACTCACTTTGGATAAGATTGGGAAATAAATTAGGACAAAGATTGGGAAAAAGGTATAGAATAAAAACTTGGACACACTTAGAACAAGATTTAGGATAATGGTTGGAACATAGACTGAGACATGAAGTGAAATAAGATCGACAGTGATATCCAACAAGAATTTAAAGTAGAACGAGTATTACGACAAATATTAGAATAAGGATAAGTATAATGATACATTTGGGAGCAAGGGAAAAGATACACTAAGGGAAAAAAATATTAAATTTATCCAAAAACTTTTTTAATTTATCCAAAAAGCGAGTCATTTTTGCACCAATAACGTATTTGAATAAATCGACTACGTAAATATTTAAAATTTATTTGAATACTTTTTTAATTAAATTAAATATTTAAATATTTAATCAGAATTAATAAAAAATATATTAAAATTATGCACGAATTTTTTTAAAATATCTTTCAAATATTTACTATTTGAAAATAAACTATCGCATTTAAAGAAAATTTATATAAAAATATTGAATTTAAAAAAACATATTTAAATTGAATATATTATTAGTGGTTTTATGGTATTATTTTCTTCATATTGCGTTCATCAAATGCCATTGCCTGTATAATTTATTCTCGCTTTACTTTTGTCGTTCTCTAATTTATACTATTTTTGACAGTTGGTGCCCTAATATTGCACCAACTGTCAAACATAGTATAAAATAGAGAACGAAAAAGTAATCTACAAAATAAATCTAGGTAGAAGCAAATTATGCAGGTAAATGACAACCGGTTCAAGATGTTCTTGAGAAAACACCGAGTTGTCACTCCACCCTACATAATTTCATTTCGATGCCAAACATGCATACTATATTACTCCTGAAACAATAACTAAATGAGAACTATGAGAATTATAAGAACTGCAAATGCAAAAAATAAACTGCAGAAACAGAGTGCGATGCTGTTGCTGCTTGTCGGAGTAGTATGTGTGTACGTGTGCGATGCTGTTGCTGCTTGCTTGTATGGAATATGTGTGTACGTGTGTGGTATAAATAAAATTCAAATACGGGAAAAAAACGAGTTGTAAGGAAAACATTTGATTTATCCACGTAAATATTTGAATAAAATTTATACTCAGGCGTGAATAATGCTAATATGCGTTATTTCCCTTAGTGTAGGAATAAGAATATGGAGGAGGATAAAGAAACGCTGTCGTGTCAAAATCTGTGACAATGTGTCATGACACAGCTCACACCAGTTTTATAACCATTATTTCATTTTTTATGTTCTGTTCGTTGTTATTTTATTTTTTTGTCGCCTAAAATCTTTTTGGCCACATTGAATATTCTGGGTAGTTTTTCTGACGCGTTTTTTCATTGGACGTTATGAAATAACGAAATGAAATGACTTAACTGAATCAAAGAACTTCACTGAAGAAGGAACTGTCCTTCGACAGTCCAATTATTGAATCACCTATACTCTACCATGCCCGAATTTGGTATTTCTGCAAAGCTCATCCATGTCTGTAGAATAATACTGAGCAACACCAGCAATGCGGTTAAACAAACAGTCTCAGCACCTTGGAAACCACGTTTAAGTATGCAACACCTTTTTAAAGATTAAAAACTTCGTCTATCTGGGGTCAAGCATAAACTCCTCCAACGATATCTGCGTTCATATTAAATGAAGGATAATAGCCCGAACACAATATGCGCGACGAACGGCGAGCAACACGTCTCCAATCTGTCGTTGTAGAGAAATGTTGAGCGACTTGATTATAATACACGCGACACCAGCAAACTTCAGCAGCATGTATGTACACAAAAAACAATGGCTGTTTTCAGCCGACTCAACAGTTGCCGTTTAGAATAACAACACAATCAGAGATGAAAAAGAAATCCATTCAATTTCATTTTATTTTCAAAAAGTTGAATGAGTGAATAACGAAGTAAGAATCTATTCAATGAATGAAAAATTCATTTATAAATAAAAATGTTATTTCACATTCAAATTTAAAAAATTTATTAATTATTCGTTACATTTATATCAATTAATGAATAAAAAAATCAATAATAACTAAGAAATTAGTAATGAATAACAAATTAATAATGAACAACAAATAAACAATGAATAAAAAAAATAATAACGATTAAAATATAATTATATTAAAAAACAATTGCAAATTCTAAACTTCTTTTTGAATTGCATTCTTTGTGTATAGTTTTCATATGAATAAAAATTGACAACAAAAATGATTTATTGAAATGAATACCTAATCAAGTTTTTAAAATTAAATGTGAATTAAAATTTTATTTATAAATCAATTTTGCATTAATTTATGGATTTTTATGTCGTTATTCAGTTGTACTTATTCTGAATATGAATACAGACTTAACAACTCTGAATAGAGTTCAAACAAAACATCCCTCACTACCATCGCTACCATTAATTTCACAACAGTTTAGTTTGCTGCATGCGACCAGTAATAACCAATGTAAACAATGGCGGAAACTTGCTTTTGCTGGCTGTCAAATTAAAATTAAATTGAAGCCGACGGCAATGTCGCGCGACAATGTTGAGCGACAAGTCTCCAAAAAACGTCCCATAAGAAATACATGTAAAACTAGTAAGAAATGATCTTCGACTGGGCCGAAGTTAAAATACCCCCACGTCCGAACGGAAGTATATTCAAAGTCTTAAGCAGTCAAAAAAGTGTTTATTTGTAAAAACATTTTTGTCATAGTTTTAACAGAAAATATTCGGTATTGTTTTTTAATGAAGTCACTTTGTATGGGAGGTGGGTGTAGTTTTCACTTGATTTCGTTGAATTTTATACACAGAGTACATGTTATTTATCAAAGTTCATACGCAAAATTTAAAGTCCATATATTCATTTTTGTGGAATTTAAAGAGATTGCACCTTTTTGATAAATTCCCTTTGCATGGGAGGTAGACGTGGTTTTCATCCGATTTGGTTAAAATTTATACTCAGAGTGTATATTAAATAGCAGAGCTCGTGTGCATTATTTCACTTTGTATGGGAGGTAGGCGGGGTTGTGATCCGATTTGGCTCATTTTCAAACTTGACCTTTAGTTTTTAGATAAAAGCTTAAATATCGAAATTCGTGATGATAGCTTGAAAATTACGGCTGTAATCGTGATCACAGGCAGACAGACGGACATGGCTAAATCGACTCGGGTGGTGATGCTTATCAAGAATATTTATACTTTTCTATACCTTCCACGCCTCCTTATGGGCGTTACAAACGGAGTGACAAAATGAATATACCCCGTTTACGTTTTTTAAACGTAGGGGTATAAAAAAGTGACAATTGGCGATGCCGCTCGTCGCGCGTATTGTGTTCGGGCTATAACTCTTGCCAGAAGTTGTTACTTTGGGCCTACCTTAAATACACATTTTACTCAAAACCAACTGTGAAGTATAGGAAGGTCGATATCATTGACCTAAGGTGAGTGAAAATAAAAATTAAGCGTTCCTTGGACAACGCTCTCATAAACAATGTGTTTGTTGTTAAGGACTACTTTACGATGCATTAACCGAGTGCTTCACTCATTCAAGCGTGCATTTACACAACAACTCAATTTGATGTTAAACAACAAACGGACTTTAATCATTTTGATAATCTTATAACGGATTCTATCATCTGTAATTGAGTTGTCTCTAAGGAAGCTTGTTACTATATATAAAACCAATTGGTATACTTAAATCAAGGAAATTGATACTATTGTAAAAGAGGTCCACAGTGCTTAGTGGACAGTGGAAATAAATAAATAAAAAATTGCTCTCGGAATTGTAAAAATTTAGTATCATTCAACAGATAATACGCCTAGTAAGGTGATTTCAAAATAATTTTATATCAAAAATTACGAATGTAGGCACGACATCATGTAAAAGTTGTTTAATCTTTTAGTAATTTGCAATGTCCTATGCGTTTTTGAAGCTCAGAGGAAAAATTATCAGAGGAAAAAATTATTTTTTTTTTCGAAAATCAAAATAGAAGTGCATGTTTGTGAGATGTTTGCTCCATTTTTTGTTTTTAGAATTTTTAAAAAAAAAAATAAAAAATAAAGTTTCGGTGAATTTTCAAAATAAAAAAAAAAAACTATCAAACAAGGCAAATTTTTATAGACATTTATTAAAAAAGTAGTTAAAATTAGTGCAGTTTTTTTTTTATTTAGTAAGCTTGGATCTTTATCTAACCGGCTACGAAGAGCTAAATCCGCCTTTTTGAAAAAACAAACCATTTTGAAAAACCTTTAAATCAAGAAATTGCTTTTTTGAGAAGTTTCGTTATGACCGATGAACTTTTGTATGTACCTCCGATACAGAATCACATGAAAAATTAATATAGGTCCCTAGGGATATTTTTTTATCATATATTGTTAATAATCTTATTTAAATTATAATCATACATACTATTTCAGTCATATCGGTCTTAACAGAATTTTAAGATAATTTTTGCCCAAGGGTCAGTACAAATTGTAATCGCAAATGTAGAAACGCACACGTAAGTATTTTGTTTTACGTGGATATATTTCTTTTTGAATGTTTAACGAATGCTTTAATATTGCGGTCTCGGTATTCAAGCCAGTAGTAGCGCATTTGACTGCAACCCCAGGGGTCCGAGATTCTACTCCCGTTTATGCTTTGGCTTTGCACTGTAACCATTCTGCATTTCTTTTCTTATTTCTAATCTACTTACAATGAAAATTCATCAATATTACGACTTCATAGTTATAGTAAGTGGTGGGGAAATTTGTAGATGGAATTGCCTTATCACTTGAAAGGCATGAAATTTTACCTCAAATTCTAATTCACATGTTTCTACGGTCTCCCGCCACGCTTATAACATACTACATGTCTTCATCTTGATTGCCCTTTCTTCCCCATTAATATATCACTCTATTTCGAAGCAAGGCCGACTTAACTGAATAGGTATAACACCTGAAATGCTTGTTGCAAGGTTAAAGAGAAAGTGTTTCAATCAGCATTTAACTCGAGATAGAATGAAACTCTAGATCAGTCGGGCCCAAGAAATTTTAAGCGCGGGCCAATGCTTAAAAAAACAAAACAAACACAAAATGTTGCTCATCATTGTTTTTGACAAAAAATCAAACAAAACAAAACAAAACAATTACAATGCAATAAAATTACATATCACGAAGTACACTGCTAGTCTTAATTTCTATTGCAATAACAATGCTTGCATGAAAAATTACCCGACACACAAGTAACGGGACCATCAGCTTCAGCATCCACATCATCGAGTGTGCGTTTTTTATTTTGGCTTTGCATGCATTTGTTTTTGTAAAGTTCGCTGGAAAATGTGCTGAACACTGAACGAGTGCGGTTTGTGTTGTTGTTTTTTGCATGCGTTCTTTGAATGTGGCTCATCGCAAAGACAAAATGAAGATAGAAAAACATTTGTATGAAGGGCCACGCGGGCCATATGGGCCACTTCGTGGGCATGATTGCTCTATAAAATGCAACCCATAAACTCAAACCAGTTTTTTTTTTCTCTTTATCCAAAATTTGCTGATACGATATTGATGAGCTCATAATGAAGCCGCCGATCAAAGAGCATTAGTTAAATGAACACCCTACAAAATCATTCAAAGCTCATCAATCATTCCAAAAATCAAGTTGAAAACATTCAATAGCAGTTTTTTTTTTTTTCTTATCATCCAAAACGTGATAGTCAAAATCATTCGATATGCAGAATCCATCAAATAGTCAACCTTGAATGAAGAAATTACTTTTCCACCCGCATGAAAAAAAGTGATGCCCACGAGATAACTTTGTTCCACCACAACAAAGTGCAACAGTATGGATAGCTTTTACTTTTGTTTTTCATGCTCTTTTATTTCATTGAATTTTTTCTTCGTGTTTGTTTTTTTTTTTTTTTTTGTTAATCCTGTACAAAGTCAGCGTTAATCGCAATAAGGCACAACGAAATCTGCAGCAATATAGCAGAATCGTGGTAACTCAACTGTCAGCAACATTGATGGAACGGGCACACAGAGTCTGAATGTTGATTGTCGCATATGATATGATGATATCCTTGTTGGCAGTGAATGAACCCTGTCAGCAGCGTAACAGCTGCGTCTTGTGCACACATTTGTCTAAAATTTGAACAGATTTTTTAGCCTTTGCCTTTGTGCGGACTGAAGAACCACTCGATCGCGTAATTTAGAAATTTTTTTTTCGAAATGGTTTTTTGATATTTTTTTGTTTTTATGTTATACATAGTATATATATATCCTCTGTGTTATGTGATGTCAGTACAGCATTCATCAGATTTCAATTACGCCTCTTTGACTGTCATGTTTACATTTGATATTGATTTCACTCAACTTCTATCTATATCTATTTTATTTAAATTTGATGTGTATTGAGAATAAATAAAACACCAAAAAAAAATAAATATAATGCAAACATTGCAGTCAACATGACCGTAACAATAACAGTGAGCAAATAAAACAAAAACATCGAAAAAATACACAAAATACACAGAAAATCAGGAGAAAAAACAAAGTTAAAATGCAAACAAATTTAATTAAACAAGCATGGTTGTTTTTTTCTCTGTGTTGTTGTGCTGTGAGGTTTATTTTTATTTATTTTTTTTTTCTGCTGCAGCCACCATTAGCCGGATTTCCCAAAGGGGTGTATTTCGGTCTTTTTTTACTTTTTTTTATTATTTTTTTTTTTTTTTTTTATTGTTGACATTTTATTAGAACAGCTCGTTTGGGTTTTGGTCGAACAGCCTTTTTTTTGCTCGTTTTTGCTCATTGCGTAAATGTTTGCTTTTATTGTGACTTACTTACTTACAATTTTATTATGCTTTCGTTTTTATTTTAGTTTATTTCTCAAATCTCTTGAGACGACACAATGTTCAGATTTTTGTATTTTATGTTCAATAACTCTCAGTTCGAAAGGTATTTATTCAGCAGAAAATGAAAATTTCTATCGATTTCAAAAATTGATTTCATGGCAGTAGCTAGTATATGCCTCTGGAGACGTGGAGGAGAGGGATTTTGACTGCATAAATATGTAAACAAGTACTTGCACAAAATACAAGCATATAAAAAAACATATGAAACATGTCAAAGGAATACTTCCAATGCCAAATGAATCACTTTCAAATTTGTTACACAGTTGGGCGCTTTTTCTTTTTTTTACCATTTTACCTCACAGGTTTTTAAAATAGGTGACAAGGCGTGTAATTGTTACTCGCTGATAAAAGTGATTACTTTACTCTAATAACATTGTTCAATACGAAAAGAAATAACAAGGTTCAGACAACGGATTCTGGTAAAGGGGACTAAAAAACAATATACGTGTATCGGAGTTTATGTACGTCTGAGTCTTATTTTAGGGGGGATTTCATTTTCCCCCTTTTTGAACATTCTTATAGTAAATCATGTTATCCTTACATTTAGGGTATAGTATGTGTTCTGAGGATTTATGTAAAATACTACGAGAAATATTTTTGTGGAACATTTGGATCTTATCAGCTAATGGATCTTATCAGTCTAAGTGCATCCTTATGAGTAAAACAATTTTTTCATGCAAAGTAACCCCCTAAAACAAAGTTTTGTGCTACATTTTATCATCAATTCTGAATAAGTACCCATTATATCCTTGTTTTATGAGTCTTTTTTGACCTTTTTGTGATAAAAGGCAAATTGAGAAGTTAGGGGGTTAAAATGTTTCACAAAAATATTTCTCGTACTATTTTACATAAATCCTCAGAAAATATCCTATAGCCAAAATGTGAGGATAACATGATTTCCTATGCCGATTCACTATAAGAATGTTCAAAAAGGGGGAAAATTAAAGTCCCCCTAAAATAAGACTCAGACGTAAACTTTCAAAACGCCGATACACGTATATTGATCTTTTGTACCCTCTACCAGAATCCATTGTCAGAACCTTGTTATTTTGGAAAAAAATTGATTTTGTTTTTCAGTGTAATTAATTAATTCTTTGACCTTATGATAAAAACAAAAAAAGAAATAAATGACGTCATAGGAACGCGGAGGGAAGAACTGCTTTAGTAACGAAACTGCATATTTACTCGTATTACCTAGAATTATCACTCACTATGTATAGATGCTACGGTTAAAATGTCATACGTCAGTAAAAACCGGGTTTTAGTCGTCAATGCAAAAATAAACCAAATATTTATGACGTATGCCGGCGAAGAGAGCTGCTCTAAGATCGAAAATGCAATAATTATGCAACGGCATTGCATGGAATACCCTACCGTAAATGTTATAATGCGAAAACGAAGAATTAATACTTAAGAAATAAAATACTTATAAGAAATATAAAAAAAAAAAAAATAAATAAAAAACTATATGACATCGTCAGTTCGAGGAGGCAGCAGACTATACAACAAAAGTGCAATCATGTTTCATGGAATTATTGCTCAATTTTAATATATAATGACAACAAAGATAAGGTCTTCACCGCATTATTAAAACAAAATAAAAAAGGGTTGGCATCATGACATCGCCGATGCAACCGCTTAAGCATTTAAATGCAACAACATTGAAAATACGTTGCATGAAATTATAGCTCCATGATTATGGGCGCTACGGTGAATTTTATGGAACAAATGTAAAGCTGAGACTTTCGGCCATATGAAGAAAAAAAAATTAAAAACTAAATGGCGTCATTCGGTGACCCCCAGGGAACCGGTTATATATTTTCAATGCAACACTGCTACATACATTTATTTTATGGTGGTATAGTACTTGTAAATGTTAATGTACAACACAAAAGTAAAAGCAAAAGCAAAAGCAAAAGCAAAAGCAAAAGCAAAAGCAAAATAAAAAGCAAAAGCTAAAGCTAAAGCTAATGCAAAAGCAAAATCAAAAGTAAAGGCAAAAGCATAAGCAAAAGCAAAAGCAAAAGCAACAGCAAAAGCAAAAGCAAAAGCAAAAGCAAAAGAAAAAGAAAAAGAAAAAAAAAAACGAAGAAAAAGAAAAAAGCAGAAGCAGAAGTGAAAGCAAAAGCAAAATTAAAAGCAAAAGCAAAAGTAAAAGCAAAAGCAAAAGCAAAAATAAAAGCAAATGCAAAAACAAAAGCAAAAGCAAACTTTTTATTGTTTTAATATCGGACGTACGTGTGTGCCGTAAAAACCAATCTCTTTGACTTGTCTTGCTTCAGTGCGTCTCGAATTTGGGTCCGTAAGACCGAACTATTATTTTTGGCCTATCTTGTTTCGATTTCGAGATATGGCATTTTTTCTAATTTTTTAAGGTTATCATATCGACCCTCTACCTATTCGTCTCGAATTTGGATCCCCCTTTGGAAAGCCCGTAAGAACTGCTTTTTGGTCTATCTTGGTTCGTTTTCGGGATATGACTTTTTTTATGTAAACGTTAAATTATGCATATAGCATCCAACGACATTCTCTCGGCTTGTGCGCCCCTTGCTTAGAAAAAGAAAAAAAGTATCTGCAAAATTTTTATGGTGATGAATGGTGCACTCAATGTGCTCGCTATGACTTACTGATGTTTTTACTTCATAATTGCTGCATGTTTTGATTTTTTACTTTATAATAAAACTCAAGCACTGCTTCGACACTAACGAAAAATTCAAGATATGCAATGCTTGTGTATTGGTACCATCATAGCCACCACATGCCACCACAACATAACTTATTCTTATTTATTTCTTTCTTTCGTTATCTACGTCGCGTCTACCAATGCATGTTGATCGAAAGCAAGTCAAGTGCTTTGAGTAGATGTCGCAACCACGGAAATATGAAATTTGCTTGCACGCTGACCTAGTGACGGCAGCATGTGCAAGCGCTGCACTATTTTTGATTGGTTTGTGTAACGAAACAATACAAAAAGATCACTCAATTAAATGTTGTAAAATTGAGTGAAAATAAATAATGGGGAGGAGTTACCAAATTGTAAGAAAATTAATATTATTTTTTTTAATATAAAAACCCAAAACATTTCAAATAAAATTAAGATTTAAAACGGGACTTGAAAGTTGTTTTTATTTCTAGTGGCATACAGAGCGGCATTTTTGCCATAGCCCAAAACAGCCTATTTAGGCATTAAGAATAATTCTCTTTGTTTTTTTTTTTTTGTAAACACATTACATGGCGATCCTGCCAGGCCAATAGAATTTTTAAACACATAACATAACATTACATGGCTAACATTACATGGCGATCCTGCCAGGAGCATGGATCCTGCTTTTGTTGGCTTCGCTTCATACAGAACATTTTTATTCGACATCAAGGCTTCTTCAGTGTACCTAGACTATGTAAACTATTCAAGTTCTGCGAATAGATTTTGTGCAGCTCTTGAACCAAATTATTTTTTTTTTTTTTTTAATTTTATCATAAAGTAAACATTTTTTCAGATGAGATTTGAACCTCGGACCTCAATGCTTGTATAAATATTAGCGTCGGCCACAACATATAATTCCACGTCGATATTATAACATTTTGTGTTAATTAGTTAAAAATATAAATTATTTTTTTTAAGTGAAGCATAAAATTGTTGCTTTTGAACCTAAATTTCAAATTTGAGTAATGAATTTTGAATTTATTTATTTGTCTTTTATTTGAATTTTATCGAAGTAATATTTAAACTTTTCGAAAATTAAAATTTGTGAAAATTATGAAATTTTTGAAAATTCGAAATATTTGTAAATTTTGAATATTTGACTTTATAGATAGTTACTTTTCAACTAAAAGTTTTTAATTAATATGGATTTTTTTTTTAATCCCGAGATTTAAAATTCAATAAACTTTTAACAATAAAAAGTTTAATTTTTCCAATATATTTTGTATTATTGTTAATTTTACATTATTGTGTATTTTGAACAGTAGCGTTCCTAGGCTTGGTGACATCCGGGGCGGATACTCATGGTGTCACCCCTATAAAAAATTTCTAAATGCAAAAAGATACCAATTCGATGAGATTAAGTGTTTTTATTATGATCTTTATGTTTTCCGAAAAAAAAACAAAAAACATATGACAAACAATAAGAATTTGTAAAAAACAGAACAATAATATTACATTTTTAGGTGTCTACATATTTAGATATGTAGGCATAAGGTAAAAAAAGAAAAACTTATTAACTTCGCAGTCTTGAAAACTGACGGAACAAAAACATTAAATTTTAAGGTACATATTTGTATATGTAGGTTAGAGTGACCAAAAAACTTTGTTTTTTTAATTTTGAAGGAAAGTACTCGAGAAATAGTTTCGATAATGTTTAAAAATAAGTTCCTGAAAATTTTATTGAAAAATATGAACGTTTAGAGGTCGCTCCAACTTGTTTTTTACATTTCCCCGTACAATTTTCCTATGGCAACTTTAAAAACGGAATAAATTTATCAAAAAAAAATTGAAACTGGGCCTTAAGTACCACAAATGGCCAGAAAATGTTTTAAAAGTTCTATCAGAAATCGAAGAATGAATTTGGTTGCAGTCATCAATTTCTTCTAACAACCTCAAATCATTTAATGGAGCATGAGTTGGAAGTTCGCAAGTGAACCAATGTTTCAGGTATACTTTAACGACGAATACGTTTAATCACTCATTAAACATAAATAATAACCTATAAAATAAGTTATTGTATGAAAAATAACTTAAAATTCCGTTTTTAAAGTGTCCATAGGAAAATGGTACTGGCAAATGTAAAAAACGAGTTGGAGCGACCTCTAAACGTTCATATTTTTCAATAAAATTTTCAGGAACTTATTTTTAAACATTATTGAAACTATTTCTCGAGTACTTTCCTTAAAAACTAAAAAAAGCATATTTTTCTGGTCACTCTAATGTAGGTATAAGGTTAAACAAAGAAATCTTATAAATGGTGTTGTCTTAAAAACTAACTTTTCTTACTTTAATACCTGCAAAATTTGAAATAACCTCATCGAAATCAATATTACTTGCAAGCTCGTTTTCAATGGATAAAATAGCAAGATCGGAAAGCCTTGCCTGTCCTATGGAAGACCTTAAATAAGTCTTAATTAATTTTAGCTTGGAAAAACTCTTTTCGCATGAAGCTACTGATTAACAAATTGTTAGAAATAATTTCAATGCGACAAAATGGGACACACATTTTTTCACGTAATGTATTTGTACCTTTTTCTTTCTGTTTGAGAAATTAAAAAAATATCGAAATGGTATTACCCCTAAAATGGTGGTACCCGGGGCGGACCGCCTCCCCCCCTAGGAACGCCTCTGATTTTGAATTAAGTTTTAAATATTTTATTGAGGCTTTTTATTTTTGAGTTTGAAGTTTTTTTGAGTTTTCAGTTGAATTTGAGCTTTTCGTATTGATTTGAGCGAATAGATTTTGGGTTTACCATTTAATTACCATTATCAAGGAGTTTATAGTGGAAGAGTTTAGTCACGGCTAAACATCTCTTTTGAAGTTAAAAGCACCTCTATATAAAATTGGCAATTAAGAGAAAGGCGCATCTTGATTAACTAAACTGATAAAATAAATAAATCTGAATAGATCAAATAAGTTCGAAAGTCGTAAAGCTTTACAAGCAGCTTAACGTAACTTAATAGCAATAAAGAAATTCAACAAAACAACAAAGTGGTTTAAGGTTTCGAATCAAAAGCGAATCGTACCATTACCGCCATTTGTAATAGCTTCTAATTCGTCACACTTTAGGTTAAAATTAATTAAATCCTTCAATGGACGGTCTCAGAAATTGTCATTTAAATACTTATTGCAAATCGGATGAAATTCGGAAACGAAGAAAATCAAATTAATTGCCTATGAAATAGAGTGCAATCAGATATGATGATTTCTTGGTGGTGAATGCTGAATGTTTTTAACGAAAAAGCACTCAAGCATGCAGGGAAGGAAGCCAAATGAAATCCGTAGTAGAGGGAATACCCCGTTGAAATGCTTCTCTTTCAAAATCCTTTTTGCTACTCCACGCTATGAAAATTTCTAGACTTTTGCGACAATTTTATACGCATAACGAATGTATCCGAAAAATTGAGCTTCGGCAACAAGAACAACAACAACAACGGAAGAAAAAACAAAACAATAATAAAGGGTTTGCAGTCAGTCACCCTCACAATATATATGAGTGTATAGAGCAAAAAGGCAGACAGACGGAAGCCATAAACTCACACCCATAAAACATAACTACGTCATAGACACACACAAGCACAAACAAACACACGCAAACATAAATATTGCAATCATCGTCATAACTTAAAACCGCAACAAATCGGTGAATTAGTGGAAGCATTTATTAGATTTCAACTTGGGAGAGGTTATGTTGGACCCGCACCCGCATCCGCACCCATGCAATTCGTTATTGTTGGACCACATTGTCGAGATACTCAATCCCTTGGTGCTATAGCCTTTACTGTTGTCGTTGTTGTTGTAGTTGTTGTTGTTGTTTTGACTACTGTTTTTGTTAGCCTTTTGAGGTTGTTTTCATTACAAAAACAAAAACAAAAACAAAGTAGGTATGAATGCATTGAGTTTTATTTTTTGTTGGTATTTCTGACTGACGAGGGAGTGAAGCGCAAACAATAGCACAAAGCTGAGCAGCATAAGTTGTCAGGATAACAAAGCAGCATCATCGGACTGTGCGAGGAGGCAAACAACAACAGCAACTAAACAAGCCCCAGTTCGGCAAAAAGGCTATTTTATCTTGGGTTCTACACGGTTTAAATTTAATTCTTAGTTCGTTGAAGCGTATGATGCTAATAAGTAGCAGTGAAGTGAAGGGCAAAGGACTAAAAAGGACTTCTTGAATATCACAAGCAGACAATGTCTGTTAGGGTGAAGATGCCACAACGAGTGAGAGTGTATAAGTGTGTGTGTGTGCGTGTGTTTGTCCGTGTGTTTAAGTTCTGGGTTCACGTTGCTTGCTAACCAAAAAGTGTATTTAATGCCCCACCGAACCTCCTCTACACTCTGTTATGCGGATGTATTAATTCGAATTTTATTATTTAATGAAACATTTTCACTTTCAGCCTGAGTTCTGCTACAATCAGTGGGCAACCGTTGTCGGAGTGCAGAGCTGTGTGGAGGGGCTGAAAATGTCATGTTTTTCGAGTTGAAATTATCTTGATGCTAATGTTTTTGTAAGCGCGTTTAGCTCATACATAATTAATTTAAAGTTTCGAAAATTTTTATTGTTTTAGCGGAGCAACAAAGTTGTAGTTCTAATTTGTGTTAAGATTTTGATTCAAGAAAAGCAATAAATTTGGTCGCTAGTCAGAAAAAAATTTGTGTGCATAGAATAGAAACAAGCCATTCATAGAGTTCGGTGGTGTATGGCAAGAATTTTAAATTTTTTTTAAAATTTCAAATTGAATTTTGAGTTTTGAGTTTTGAATTTTTAATTTTGAGTTTTAATTTTGAATTTTGCTTTTTGAATTTTGAGTTTTGAATTTTGAATCTTGAATTTCGAATTTTGAATTTTGAATTTTGAATTTTGAATTTTTAATTTGGAATTTTGAATTTTGAATTTAGAATTTAGAATTTAGAATTTAGAATTTAGAATTTAGAATTTAGAATTTAGAATTTAGAATTTTGAATTTTGAATTTTGAATTTTAAATTTTAAATTTAAAATTTTAATTTTTTATTTTTTATTTTTAATTTTTAATTTTTAATTTAGAATTTTGAATTTTGAATTTTGAATTTTGAATTTTGAATTTTGAATTTTGAAATTTGAAATTTGAATTTTGAATTTTGAATTTTGAATTTTGAATTTTGAATTTTGAATTTTGAATTTTGAATTTTGAATTTTGAATTTTAAATTTTAAATTTTGAATTTTGAGTTTTGAATTTTTAATTTTTAATTTATAATTTTTAATTTTTAATTTTTAATTTTTAATTTTTAATTTTTAATTTTTAATTTTTAATTTTTAATTTTTAATTTTTAATTTTTAATTTTTAATTTTTAATTTTTAATTTTTAATTTTTAATTTTTAATTTTTAATTTTTAATTTTTAATTTTTAATTTTTAATTTTTTATTTTTAATTTTTAATTTTTAATTTTTAATTTTTAATTTTTAATTTTTAATTTTTAATTTTTAATTTTTAATTTTTAATTTTTAATTTTTAATTTTTAATTTTTAATTTTTAATTTTTAATTTTTAATTTTTAATTTTTAATTTTTAATTTTTAATTTTAATTTTTAATTTTTAATTTTTAATTTTTAATTTTTATTTTGAATTTTGAATTTTGAATTTTGAATTTTGAATTTTGAATTTTGAATTTTGAATTTTGAATTTCGAATTTTGAATTTTGAATTTTGAATCTTCCCTGCAAACATTTTATGAGTGCTCCAAAAAAAAAGAATCTAAAAAGAGTATTTCTTATGCGTGTTTTATGAGTACTCAATAAAAAGACTCATAAAGGAGTCTTTGATATGCTTGTAAAATGATTGCTCAGAAATAAGACTCCCAAAAGAGTATTTTTGTGCGTGTTTTATGAGCATGCAATAAAAAGAATCCTAAAGGAGTCTTTGATATGATTGTTAAATGATTGCTCAGAAGTAGGAATCTATAAAGAGTATTTTAATGCGTGTTTTATGAATACGATAAATGACAAAATATGGAAATATTTTTATTTTTATCATTAATACTATTAAATAAATGGAAAAAATGGCACATACGATAATTTCTCGCAAATAGGTTTCTGAGGTTTTATTACGTTCATATCGATGTCAGAAATTAGTGTTTACAAAGCGTTTTTAAACTATTAAATAGCCTTTAACATGAGACTTATGACTCGTAAAATAATAACTTCCATGAGATCTGAAAGAGTCTTCATATGAGTCTTTAAATATTCCATTACATGATTCTTAAAAAGAGAATTGAATATTACTCTTAAAAAAGTCTTAATTTTGGGTCCAAAAAGACTAATATATGATTTCTAAAAGAGTCTTTATTATGAGTCTTTAAAGACATCTTTATTATGAGTCTTAAAAGAGTCTTATTTTTGAGTCCAAAATGAGACATAAAGCAGTCATTATTATGAATCATATTTTGAAGCCCACAACCTACAAAATTGTACTCATAAAAGAGTCTTTTTTGGGCGCATTATGAGGATAAAAATTCATTTATATAAATCTTTAAAGAGTCTTTTAAGAGTCATAATGTTTGCTGCGGTATTTTCACTACATGCGCATTCTCTTAAATATTTTGAAAGTTTCCTAAACTCATTTTCAAATTTTTTTGTTTCTCCAAAAAAAAAGACTTTTTAGATTATTCCTTGCAAAAACGATCAACAAGTGTCCTTCTTGGCTCCAGACAAGTTGCACTCTGCCTTATCTTGATTTTATAATAACCATCAATACGCTGACCATGCAAAACCCGACCATTTTCTATTTAAGTGGTATATGCCATAAAAAAACTTTTAATTAATTTATAAAGGCTGCAACTGATACAAAATATCCTGATATCCAGATATCTCGTTTGGACATCTAAGAAATCTAAGAAATCGAATACAAAGTCAATTTTGCTTTGCAATCTTAACTAAAGAGCCAACGCCAAGAGGCACTCATCCCATCCCAACCCAAATTCCAAACACTATGTTCAATTATCGAGTTTGGGTGGATGTGTTCTGTGAAAAACCTTTTGTTGATGATGTTATTCAATAAGCTGTTGGATCAAAAAGTTAATTTAACTCAAAGAGTATTTTGTTGTTTTGAATAACTTCGTCGAGACGAGCAACATTTAATTAAGGAAACTTGTTGTTGTTGTTGCTTAGAGACTCGGGTGCATAATAAAGAGCATGCTTCAGGGGTTAAAAGGGTGGAGGTGTTGTAAAGGTTATGCCATCAAGAGTTAATTGATTGTTATAAAAAGTTTATTAAATGTTTGCTGAGCTGCTTGTAAATTAGTTGATGACTTAGATAAAAAGGACGAAATGATAATCGACCTATAATTATTAATGACTTACCTAGACCAGTCATGGGTCCAAATACGGTATTCTCCTCGATTGTGGTGCAGTTCCAACGACGATTCATAAATTGAAATTGACATTCCTGAAATGAGAAGATTTTGGGGTTTTTTTTATCAATGGTAGGATTTTTCAATGAAGAAGCAGATTAAGTTAAAAATGATAAACAATCTCCAGCTTATAACATGGAGAGTGCTTAAGTTGAATAATCAAATAATTAATAAAGATTATATCACATAAATTGTTAAACGAAGTTAGGTATTCTCTGCCTGGGGAGTCGGTTTCGAAATTAAAATCGTATTCTGTCCACGCTTGGAGGATACAATTTTCTTTAGTTGTTGGAAATAAGAAGTAGAATATTAAGTAGTACGACCATTAACGAGAACAAATTGATTTAGAATTCACAAATGACATACTTAATAAGTAACCAGAGTTGAAAAATATAGCGCTATAATAAGAGTCATAACTCTAGATAAAGGAATATACATTAAAAAATTACTTACAAATGTGTATTTCAAAATACATAAATATTTAAAAAAGATAAACATTTATAATCTTTCTTCTTTAAGCATTAGTTAGTTCATGGTTCTTACGATCGAAGTCCTCCAACAAAGGTTGTTTTCAGTAATAAACTAGATATACCCACTGGCACAGAAAAATGCGCGATACATTAATAAATATAAAATTATATTTAGTAAAAGAGAATAGAGCTATAGGAATCCAAAACTAAACGAAAGTAAGGATAAAAAGTTCCTGTAATAAAAGTTATAACTATAACACTAAGAAGAACAAATTTTGAATTTGAGGAACTCGAATTTATTTGGATTATATAATGCCTATTTGAAAGAACTTTGGTTCTAGACTTTACACCTTTCAAAAAAGGTCGCTCTAACAAGAAATACCTCCACCTACGAAAGTGGACCTTAGGTAATAACCTTCGATATCATGGAACCTTAAATAAAACGATTAGAGTTTAGTTTTTTTAATGGAAAATAGGGCATGGTATGATATATGAAGGTTATGTTGTAATGAAAAGTAGATGAAAGATTGGTATGATGTAATGAGTATGATTTAATATAAGACGTATGTTCTGATAGACATGACTTATATGTATGTATTTTATGATAGTTATGTCATGATGAGTGGTAGTGAGTAATGTGTACGATATAATTGGTATGATTTATTATAAAACCTATGTTCGGCTCAAATCCCACGAATATGCTTTTTGTGTGAGTGAATTAAACATATATTGCGCTCTCACCGAACAACAGGCCCTGAAAAAAAGAAAATGAACCAGATATTATGCTTTTCTTTTAACATTTTGCGATGCTTAACCTTCATCGGTCCCTTATTTCGAGAAACGAATAAGTTCCTTGTGTGTAAATTTTACACACTTTTTCAAAAACCATATTTTCATCGATGAATGAAATGAATGCGATCTTGTCGTTAAAAATTATTTATTATTCATTATTTTATCTATTTTTTAAGCAAAAACGATTTTTTAAAATACCAATCAAAATTCTATCTCGATTTAATGACCTTATATTCAAGAAATATCAGCTTGAAGTTGAAAAGTGTGTGTAAAATTTACACAAGGGACCGATTAAGGTTAATTGATCTATAAAAAACTAGGTTTCAGTTTCTGGAAATTTATTATATTGGTTTGATTGAAGTGAAAATACCATCTCAGTCGTGTTTAATACATAATATCCGAAGTTTTTTAAAAAAAAAAAACTTTGATATTTGAAGGTTTTATTAATTTAATGAGGTTAGTTTCTACGGAGAATGGGTATTTTATCATTCAATTTATAAAAATTTAAAATTTTTTTTATGTCTAAAATATCAAAGTTATGTGTAAAACAGTGGGGCCTAAGAAATTTTAAGCATGGGCCAATGCTTAAAAAAACAAAAAAAAAACACAAAATGTTGCTCATCGTTGCATTTGGCAAAAAATCAAACAAAAAGAAAAACAATTTCAATGCAATAAAATCACATGTCATGAAAAATTACTCGACACACAAGTAACGGGACAATCAGCTTCAGTATCGACATCATCGAGTGTGAGTTATTTTATTTTGACTTTGCATACATTTGTTTTTGTAAAGTTCGCTGGAAAATGTGCTGAACACTGAACGAGTGCGGTTTGTGTTGTTGTTTTTTGCAGGCGTTCTTTGATTTTGGCTCATCGCAAAGACAAAATTAAGATAGAAAAAAATTTGTATGAAGGGCCACGCGGGCCATACAGGCCACTACGTGAGCATATTTAGTGTAAAACATAAAGTCAATACTTAAATTTTTGAGGAATTTGTGAAGGTTTTGCTATTTTGATGACGTCACTTTGTAATGGAAGTGAAACATGTGCAGGGGGTGCTATGAGCGGTTGAAAGCCCTGGAAACAGCTCAAACCGGAATTCGAACCCGGGAATCATGGAATGGCAGTCAGGCACGCTACCACTCGACAACCGAGGCCACACTAATATGGAATAATTGCAAAATTCTTTTTTAGAGGAGCTCATGGGAATTGCACATTCTTAGTTTCTAATTTCGTTACTCTCAGTATAGAAGAGGCATTCGCTACCGATAAGGAATATTTTTAACCAAGAATGGTTGTCAACGGTAAAACTGTATGAGACTATTTTCTCTCGTTGACACTACGCGAACGAAAAGTTAGAGTTCGAATTTTAATTTACTCCATGAGAACTCGTTGATTTTAATCTATTTTGAGAGTAAACTTATGAAAGTTTAAAAAATAACCATTCGATGCCAAACATTACTTCGTAACAAACAAGGAGGGCCAGATATTAGATTTTTTGGGATTTTTTGACGAAATTTGAACCTATTTTGGAAATATCTTCAGAACTAATAGTCGTAGAGAGGTCAAAATACTACCATTGGAAAGAAAATTAAATTATTTTTGATTTCGTTTTTATATTTGACTCTTAATACGAAGACGATTTCAAATCAAAGACCAAATTCTCCTTGCGTCTTTTCTGATATCGCTTTGATTTGAGTGTGTATAATGCTTACATTGGTTACAACAAAATCTCTACGTCGAATACTAATTCATTTTATAGTATATCCGCATTGGAAGTCCGCGTGTAACTGGCTACACGAATTATCGATTTGTTCACCAACCTCAAGGACCTAAGCGATTTAAACTTGCGGAGGTTACTACTCTGTCCGATCATTATCTCTGCGAAAGTGAAACGGGAAATAAGGATGTATTTTCTGCTTAAAACAACACAAAGACCATCGAACCAATGCAATTGATGCCTTTTGCAAAAACCCATGTTACTTCGCCAATGATCGAAATATATCATAAAAAAATTAATTTTCAATGTATTGATCGAAAATGGAAACAAATGCATTTTTAATTCAAACACATCGGCTCTTCAAATTATAGTTAACTTCAAAATTGAAACACGTTGAGTTGTTTTAGAAATTAACGGTGTTTATGTTCTTTTCACAAATAAATAAATAAAATAAAATAATTCTCTCTCAAAGAAAATCACAAAATAAAAATTCACTCTCAATGCTAAAATGTTCATCTGCTCAATCAGGGGCGGTTCCAGGAATATATTTCGGGGGGGGGGTTTCAAAAATATTTATGTACTTTATATATATAAAGGGTAGTTAAATTTTAAAGGCCGATGTTGATTTTGAATAAAACACAAATTATTAAGGAAATTATTGTCGTTTCTTTTTATTATGATAATATTGGTATGGTTCAATTATGCATGGAACAAAATATCGGCTAAATGGCCGCCGCGACCTCGGCAGCACACCTCCATCCGATGGCCCAAATTTTCGATGACACCGAGGCATAAGTGAGGTTCTATGCCGTTAATGTGCCGAATTGGCGGGGTGCAATAAGGCCAACGGCAATAAGGCCGAATTGGCTTTATTTCCTTTTCAAAGAGAAATAAGGACGAAATTGTGAATTTGGTTTTATTTCCATTTGAAAAGGAAATAAAGCCTAAAAAAAATGTAGCAAAATGGTAATAAGGCCAAACTATAATTTTTGCAAACTAAGGATTATTTTTTATAATTATTTTCAATAAAAAGTACGCACCCTGTAGTCTGTTGTTTGAAAAGTTACTGGACTCAGCGCAGGTACTCAATTTGCAAGAGAACAGTTGCCATTGTCAACCTCAATGTGCTTGTTTTCGTATCAACGCGAAAAATTTATTAGTAGTAGTTCAATACTGAAGGTGAAGAAGTTTTAATATTATAAGGAATGAGCGCCGCAGGCAAAAAATTTTTATTAAAAATCGCGGCGATTTATTATAAACCTGCGGCGCTCATTCTTTATAATATTAAAGCTTCATTAAAAATTTTTGTAAAAATCGCGCATATTTTATAAATTTTCATTCATAACTTTTACGTTTATATTTTACATTTTTTTCTCGACCACAAACAAAAAGATGTATGTTCTTTAGCATTTAAACGATCATATTTTTCGCTTTAAACGGATATATATTTCTATTATTAGAATAAGATATCCTAGTCTTCTCAATAAAAAATATGTAAATTTTTCAGACTTTCACGATTTTTATCTTCTAAACCATTTGAGACCTCCCTATTTTTTTTTTGCAGCATTAGATTTAGAAGTTCCATACACATTAAAAAAACAAAAAAAAAAAAAAAAAGAAGCGTGTACCAAAAGTGCAATTATTCCAAAATATGTACATTTTTCAAACTTTCACGATTTTTATTTCCTAAACCATTTGAGACCGACCTTTTTTTTTGCAGCATGTGCATTAGGAGCTCCAAATTCACATTTAGAAAAAAAAGAAAAAAGGAGCATGGGCCCTAAAGTACAATTATTCCAATACTTTATATCTTTAATTTTTCATTAAATAAAACTAAAAAACTTATTTGATGGCGTTTTAATAGTGGTTCCTTTTAAAGGGAAATAAGGCCAAATTGGCTTAATTTCTTTTTCAAATGGAAATAAGGCCGAATTCGGCCTTATTGCACCCCGCCGCCGAATTATCTCATCCTTTAGCTTTTGAATTGTTGCTGGCTTATCGACGTACACCTTTTCTTTCAAATAACCCCAAAGAAAGAAGCCCAACGGTGTCAAATCACATGATTGGTGGCCAAATGACATCGCCACCACGTGAGATAACACGGCCATTGAATTTGTCGCGCAAAAGAGCCATTGTTTCGTTAGCTGTGTGGCAAGTGGCACCGTTCTGTTGAAACCACATATCGTCCACATCCATATCTTCCAATTCGGGCCATAAAAAGTTCGTTATCATCTCACGCTACCGAACACCATTCACAGTAACTGCCTGACCAGCCTCATTTTGGAAAAAAATACGGCCCGATGATGCCGCCAGCCCATAAACAGCACCAAACAGTCACTCTTTGTGTGTGCATTGGTTTTTCGACAATCACTCTTGGATTATCATTCGCCCAAGTGCGGTAATTCTGCTTATTGAGGAATTCACTGAGGTGAAAATGTGCCTCATCACTGAAGATGATTTTCTTCGAAAATTGATCATCCACTGTTGGCATTTCTTTCCACCATTCTGACCGTGTAAATGCAAGTCTTTATGCATAATGTTCATCAACGACGAACGTGAGAGGTGCAATTGTTGGGCACGACGACAAGTTGAGGTGGACGGCTCTTCAGCCACACTATCGCGAACAGCAGCAATATTTTCTGCAGTACGAGCATGCACTGGTGTTTTCACATCTCCTACAGACCTGGTTTGTTCAAATTTTTGCACGATTTTTCCGATTGTACGCACATTTGGACGATTAAATTGACCGAAAAAATCACGAAGTGCTCGATATGCATTTTGATTTGAAAGCTCATTTTCATAATAAGCCTGAATAACTTTAACGGTTCAAATTGAGTTAGTCTGAAACTAAGAAATGTCAAATGAAATGCAGAAAAAAAGTTGACATTTAGGTGTGGTTTATATTCAACATCGGCCCTTAAAATTTAACCACCCTTTATATACATTAGAGCGGGTTGAATTTTTTCAAAAAATCGTAGGCGTGGGAAGAAACCGCTAGTCTAAAATCTATTTCGAGCCTCTGGTTTTTCAAAAGAAGGTTATAATTTGTGTTTTGCTGCAATATGTGAAAAAATTATTCCACTTATTGGAAAAAACTTTGCTACGAAAAAAATAGCCATCCACATTTCACTCCATATTCACTCCATACTCACTTCATATGATTGTGTGGTGCTCAGGATTATTTTTTTTGTGTTAAATACCACAAGCTGACCCTGGGGTGAAGATAATTATAATAATAAAAGTGATTTCTCTGTTTATTTGACTCGAATACAAATATTAAAGGCCAACATAAAACCAACATCAAAATAAATAAAAACTACAAAAACCGGAATTTTTCTCCATTACTGTATAAAAAGGAATTTTCGTCAAACTACAAAAACCGGAATTTTTCTCCATTACTGTATAAAAAGGAATTTTAAGTCTACACTTCCGATACTATCGTAACTGTGGGTTTTTAAATTAAGACTGTGCGGTGTTTGGATATATTTTATCCAAAAAATGCGGTGTTTTTGTGATTTCAGGTTAAGATTGTATGTGTGACTGTTTACAGCTACAGGCGCAATATCGCAAAAACAAACAAAAACTGGAACAGAATTCAGTATTTTAGCAATACGTGTAGAAACAGCTACAAACGTTTACAGCATAGGGGTGTGAATATTTAAAGTAAATTATAAAAAACCAATTTTTTTTCTTTTTGGTACCTTAGCCCACATAATAAACATCAGTACATCACATTTAAATACAGGTTCTTTTAGAATTTCGGGGGGGGGGTTTGAACCCCCAAAATCCCCCCTGGATCCGCGCCTGTGCTCAATTTACAATGCAGAAATGTTCGTCTATCAGTCTTTACCATTGAGTAGCATCGCCTTTATTTTTAATTACCGCCCGAATTCGGCGGGGCATAGTCGCAACTACTCTTTTGCATTCTGCAGGTGAGATACTTCTCCAAATATCCTGCAATTTTACCTTCTAATCGGCAGTTGTTGTAGCTGAATTTTTCCTTAAGGATTTTTTCATAATTCACCAAATCGTCTCAATTGGGGATAGGTCTGGGCTAGTAGAAGGCCAACCCTCTAACTGAGGAATTTTCTGAGCCGCAAAATACGCCTTTGTCGTCTTCGCTGTATGACACGGTGCTCCATCTTGTTGGAAAAGGTACTATCCCTCAGGCGATTGCAGATATGGTATTACAGGAAGGAGGTTACTTTCCAATATTTTTTGGTACTTTAAAGCATTAATTATGTCTTCCGCAAAATGCAGTTGACCGACAACTCTGCCCGACATACAACCCCATACCATGATTGATGCAGGAAACTTTACGGAACGCTTCAAGCATTGTGCTTTGAATGCCTCAGATTTTCGCCATACAACACGATTTCTTTGAGACCCAACACATAACTGGAAACGTGATTCGTCACTTCATATCACAGAATCCCACTGTTTCGGCGTCCAGTTGAGGTGCTCCTTTGCCCAACTGAGCCTCTGTTTTTTTTATTCTGGGTCAACAGAGGTTTTTCCTTGGCCTGGTAAAATTGAGAATTAAATATCTGTGATAAGTTTTACAGCTAAAAAATTTAAAGTAGTGAACAAAGTTTACCTTGTAAAATTTGAACCCAATTTTTTTCAACATACGCTTGCACGTATCAACAGAAATGTCTTTTTTAATTAAATTCCTCCATTTAACTGTAATATCTGCTGCAGAAACATGACTGTCTTCAACAGCTATCCTTTTTAAGGAGAGCAAATCTGAAGCATTCGCAGTATTTGGTCGTTCCGGATTTTTTTTTTTTTTCTTATAACAATTACCTGTATTTCTGTACAGATTTATTATTGACTGAACTGTTCTGCGAGCCAAACTTAATTTTTCTGCTATTTTGTAAGCCGAAAAATGGTCTTTTATTATTAATTTTCTAATATCAAGCGACAATGGCTTACCTCGTGGCATTTCGAAACTTTAATAGTGACTGAAGAACTCTAATTGCAATTCAACTATCGAAAAATGATATCGGATCAATATGATATAAGAAAAAGAGAATAATTTCTAACGAAAATCATCAAAAGAGATAAACCGTTTTCACAAGACGAACATTTCTGCATTGTAAATTGAGCAGACGAACATTTTAGCACCGAGAGTGAATTTTTGTTTTGTGATTTTCTTTGAAAGAGAAATAAATTATTTTACTTATTTATTTAAAAAAGGAAATCAACACCGTTAATTTCGTAAATAACTCAACGTTTTTCTATTTTGAAGTTAACTATTCATACAGCAATGAACTTACTTACCTGCACTGTATATAATTTTCAGCTAGATGAACATTTTTGCGTTTGGGTAGTATGTCATAGATTTTTACCGTTGACGACTATTGGGACATAGAGGTCCCCGTCAGATTTGGTTGTCGATGGTCGAGTGGATGGTCGAAGTGAACTATCTTCATACCCCCACGTTTAAAAAACGTAAATGGGGGTATATTAATTTTGTCACTCCGTTTGTAACGCCCATAAGGAGGCGTGGTAGGTATAGAAAAATATATATCGTCTGTCCGTCTGTCTGTCTGTGATCACGATTACAGCCGTAATTTTCAAGTTATCATCACGAAATTCAATATTTAAGCTTTTATCTAAAATATAAAGATCAAGTTCGAAAATTAGCCAAATCGGATGAAAACCACGCCAACCTCCCATACAAAGTGCCTTTATCAAAACGGTAAAATCTCTTAGAATTCCACAAAAATTAATATATGGTCTTGAAAATCTGCATATGAGCTTTTATATTTAAAATACACTCTGTGTATGAAATTCAACCAAATCGAATGATAATCACTCCTACCTCTCATACAAACTGACTTTATCAAAAAGGAAAAATCGCTTTAAATTTCACAAAAAATAATATATGGAGTTGAAATTTTGCATATGAAGTTTGATATACAACATGTACTCTGTGTATAAAATTCAACCAAATCGAATGAAAATCACACCCACCTCCCATACAAAGTGATTTTATAAAAAAACCAAAGAGAATATTTTCTGTTAAAACGAAAATGAAAATAATGAAAATGTTTTTATAAATAAACATTTTATTGACTGCTTAAGACTTTGAATATACTTCGGTTCGGCCGTGGGGGTATTTTAACTTCGGCCCAGTCGAAGATCATTTCTTACTAGTTTTTTGTTATTTTTAGTACTAATAAGTACTTTCTGATTGCCACATTCATTCCCTTTTGAATCGATTGCATAGTTTTTCCATGCAAAATTCGAAAGGAAAAGGGTCACTAATGTCTCAATGGTCGTCAAAGAGTTAACGCAAAGGAAATGCCTCTCCAGCAAAATTAACTACCAGAAAAATACGAGTACTCAAGCAATGAAAGTGGTGATGACTGTATGATTTGTTCAAAACATATGCCCTAGAAAAGAAGTCGTTCGTGCAGAGACTATAAATTTTATAGACTTTGCATCTGAAAGCCACTTTCAATATTGAACAAATCGTAGGATGTAATTATCGGCACGGCCAGAGACTATAGATTTAGAGTCTATCAACAAATGCTAGCAACATAAGTCCGCCGTCAGGCCTGCTTTTTCGCTCTCCGTGCCAATGTTTTTCGCCGTGGCGATAATTACATCCTACGATTTGTTCAATATTGAAAGTGGCTTTCAGATGCAAATTCTATAAAATTTGAGATGAGATTTCGATGATGAATGATAATGCTATGGTTCCGATGTGATTTTAGATGCAAATATTTACTTTTGTGAACTATCAATTTTTACTTGAGATTTTTTGCATTTTTAGCGATTTTTCGCCATGGATCAATCTTAGTTAATAAGTCGATTTGAAAAGTCAATTTTAGGTACTTTAGAATTGAGCAGTCTCGGTAAAAGAGTAGTTAGCGTGATCGTCTGCCACTCCAGATGACCCGGGTTCGAATTCCAATCAGGCCATGTTACCAATCCTTTAACCTTTTCACATTTTCTACCAACATTTCTTATCAACTGAAATTGAGAAATTAATCAATATTTATTAATTGTGGTTGTAGTTGTTGGTGGTAGAAAAGTTTGTAGATAAGATTGCCTTATAATTCGAATTGACATAAATGCATAAAACTTGCCTCAGTTTCAAATTTACATGTTTCTACGGCCTTCCACTACGGTTAGGATATCCTACATATATTTCACTTTGCCCCTATCTTTCCACTAATATATCATCCCATTACAAACCAAGGCAGACTTGACCGAATATGTCACCTGAAATTCTTGGTTAAGAAAAGTTATCTTTAAATGGTTCATTCACATGGAAATTATTCTAAATTTTATCAAAAGAATGTTATAAACGGAGATTTATATTCGTCGGGCTCTTATTAATAATTAACTTAATTAACCATTTGCACCAAAATGAAAATGAGACCATTTAATCGTTACAAAATTAGATAACATTCTTACTAAATTGAAAGTATTTTTAACTTACCTGTGGGTGGTGGACACATTAACTTTTTTATTTTTTTTTTTTTTTTTTAAATGTCACGTTTAATCATTTAAAATTATAGAAATTTTTCTATTCTCCATTATAACAATAATTGTTGATCTTTTCATTTAAATTTAACCTAAAATAACCCAATTATTTTCAATAATTTATTTCATCGTGAGGCAATATGAAACATTTCAATTACGATAAATATTTAATTGAATTTGTTTGAACTGTACTATATAGATAAAAAAAAGGAGCTTAAATTAGTAGTTATCGCTTGAATGCCTCAGGTAGCCGAATTGAATGATTTATATGCCACACAAAAAGGCGTCATAAAACCTTTATTTAGAAAATAATTTAAATTTAAATTTCAAATTTCCAATTCAATAGCTAACAGCGTGGGTTGGGCGAAAAGAACGTGGCACTTAGTTGCAAAATATTTGCATGCCTTTTTTTCTAGCCCACTTGAAGCAAAAACGGGCGCACTTTGACTAAAGTACCCTGGAAGTTAGTGTTCGAAAGTTCATTGTGTGCAATTAGAGTGCAGAATTTAATTGGAATCTATAAGCAGACAAAACAGGGTTGCACAATGCAACAACTGGTATGCAAAGAAGGGCATTTGTGTTTCTTGCCCTCCAAAATGCTCTACAAACATTTTAAGCGCATTACACGCTTTATTAATGCATTTCATAAATTTGCCTAAATTCAAATGGTTTGCTTGCACGTCTGTCAAAAAAAAACTTTTAATTAGACTGTTAAGTTGAATGACCCTTTATTAACCCACATGCAAGCAGGCATGCATCAAACGAGCCACCCTCGCTCTCACGCACAGTGTTAGCCCACCACCAACCAACAGGTTGTGTGTGCTGTGTGCATAATGCAAGTAATACGCTTTTAAAATTTGCAACCCTGCCATATTTGTTATTTTTCCCAATTTTGAGTGCATTTATAATATTTTTCAAGTATTCATTTTGAATTGTTTTGAAGTGTTGCCTGAGCTGCCCCCTAGTTTAATATTTTTTGTTGCAAATTCAAGGGTGAAAATGATGCAGGTTTATATTTATTTTTCTCTCTTGCATTTTAGTGTCAATAAATATGGAACACTTTCCGCAACTTTTCGCAAAAATATTTCGTCTATGAAGAGTAGAGCAACAGCAGTGCACAGAAGTACTTTTCATGCTGGCGCTGCCATATTTTTGTCACATAAATTTCACACATTGCTGCGTTTGCATATTTTTCTATAAAATTTGCTTTTTTTTTTTTCCAATATCGATGATGAAAGAAGGATGAAAAAGTTGAAATAACAGTTATGCATACGCAGTTGTGTAGTCATTGGTTGCTGCTGTCATGAAGAGGAGTAACAAAACGCTGCTAGTGACGCTTAAAATGCTGTTTCAAATATGTTATTTCAAAAAAATTACTTCGATATTATTTTGTTGACAATTTTTCAATAATCCTTTTGTCCATTCAAAGTAGTCAATACATTTGTTGGAAAATTTTTTGAAACATACAAAGAGATTATTGGCAATAAGTTATTTTTAGAAAGAAGATTAGCCAAAAGATGATCTTTGTAGATGAACAAAGTTTTAGTGAAATTTAAATATTGATAAATTTTTCATGCAATGATTAAATTCTTTGTATTAATAGTATTTACTAAACAATAGCAGAGAGATCTTTACAACCTTTAATATTAGAGGCACCCTTTACCTTAGCGGCCCAAAATTGAATGTCTCAATATACTATCGACAAACACTTTTTTATTAAATATATAAAATATCACATTTAGTTTAAAAATTATTGTTGTTGTTGATGTCATTGTTGTTGTATGCCATGTCAAAGTAGATCAACAATAAAAAAGGTATGCTGCTGGTTATTATCTAAAAACGTTTGTGCAAAATCTAAAAATAAAAAGCAAAATGAAAATATTTTAAGAATTAAGAATTAACCTTACCAATACCCACCCGGGTGACCTTTTTGTATTTCATTTCTAAATATCTCCCCCGGTTTCAATCCAATCTAACTACGCTTTTGAGTCACTGAACAAATTCTCGATTTATTTAAAATAATATAAAAAAAAAATATTTTTTCATGTTTCTTCATATCTTCTTTTTAAATTGTCTTTTTATCTACGTGGCTTACCAATACCCTCCTGGGTGACCCCATTTAAATATTTTAGTTTTCTAGTTGCTTTGCTTTGAAAACGGATAGAAAAGGTTAGTTTTAATATGTAAGACATTATTTTAGTCCATATTTGTATTATTTATGTACATTTATATATGTTTTTTCAATTTCTTAAGTAATTAGTTGATGTGGATTGACCGAAATGGCAATGTTTCGCAATTTGTTCGGGTGACACTATGCTCTGCACAAATGGGTTTTTCGCAACTGAGACAAGTTTGGCGTGTGTTTCTTCTCTTTTTGGCTGTATGGCAAATATGGAACTTGCCTTTGTTCCTTACGCGGCAAATTGCATCTCGATCTGAAATTGTGTTTGCCTGAAACTGGTCGTTGTCGCATACATCGGTAACAGGCTTTCCTGTAAAAAACGTGCAATTAGTTGTTCCCCCAAAAGAATCTTATAAAAATAAATACCTAAAATACATTCAAAAGCCGTTCTTATTGGAAACCTTCCAAAAATATTATTGTTCTTCGAACTCTCCAAAATAAGAGAATTGCAGAGATCCTTGCCATGAAATTCAAGAAAATATCTTCGTTCGGATCGCTTGATAGATAGACCCATCCGAGTTGTTTTCCTTATATATTATAAAAGCGGCAAGGCCTACCGTGTCCAAAATGTTAAAGAACATCGCAAAAAGCCAGCGCAGTGTTGCTCTTTTGGTGATGTATTGGGATAGCATTTTGTCCATGGTGTCTACACCGCCTTTGGTTTTGTTGTAATACAAAATTATTTCAGGTTTCTTTTCTGGCCCAGATACCGCACTATTTTTGTGTACTGTAGACAACAAAACCACGGACTTGTTTTTGGCAGGAACATAAGAGTAAATTGTTATATTTTCAGAGAAGCCGAATAAGCTTGATGTTACTTCTCGTGCCCACGTAGTGGATAATGTGTAGCAGAATCGCAGACCATCAAGATTTTAATGCCGTACTTGGAAGTAGGGTATGCAAAACCGGTTCAAATTATTCGGCGTTTCGGTTTTTTTTGTAACTATATAACTATGACTAAAAAGGCAGTTGAACGTATCAACTCTGGACAAATTTTTTGTTATAGGATTGGTACCCATAAATGCTTATTCTTTTATGACCCATAAATGGACTCATAAATGCTTAATTTTTTAGAATGACAAACGCAAATATTATTATTCGGTAACACTGTCAGTGGTGTAGACATGGTTTTAGAATAAGGGAGACATGTTGTAACTATTCACGTGATAATTTTTTACCAAATTTTAACCCTAAGTCTCTACGTAGCTCATGGTATTTTTTTTTAATACTTCCTCCATTACCCTTATGTGCAAGTGGGATTCATCCCCCTTATCCAATCCCTACTGAGCCACTGGGCTACGTAAATATTTTAACGCTAAATTTTAATATTTCTCAAGCATAAGTATATCAAGGTGAAAATTAGAATTAATTTTGACATATGCCTATACTAAAATCACCTGGGTCAACCGGGTGGGTATTGGTAAACGACGTATATAAAAATCTCTGGTAAGGCGAAGGTTAAGAGGGTCGTTCAAAAAACATCGGAACTGTAGCATTCAATAATCAAAATTTCAAAAAAGAGGTGTGTTTTAAGACTTAAGATAGGTCTATTTCCGAAGATAGTACCGACGAGAATCAATGGTATTTTAAGTATGTGGTGTAAAAATTAATCAAATCGGACAATTTTTTCGATAAGTTTTTATCACAACCAATCATCTTGTGTAATGAGATGTGTGAGGGACTATTTGATCAAAAACAACCTTTATACCGTTCCGCAAGCTCCGTATTCGGCCAACATGGTTCCTTGTGACTTTTTCCAATTCCCACGACTCAAGTCCTACCACTTCGCGGAAAGCGTTTTGAAACGATTCAGGCGATAAAGAAAAATTCGCAGAATTATCTGAAGGCGATTCCAAAATCAGCAACGAAAAGTGTTTTCAAGATTGTCGGGAGCGTTGGAATATGTATATTGCTTGCAATAGAGATTACTTTGAAGAAAATAAAATTAATATCGATGAATAATTGAATCGCTTTAGTTTTATTGAAGAATTCCGAGTATTTTTTTATGGGATTTTACCATTTTGATATTGTATTGATATATTATTATGATTTGTGATATCACTTTGATATATATGATATATAGTCACTTTATAAAAGAGCTTGGTTTTCGTTTGATTTGGCTGTTTTCGCTAAATCTACCCATCTGGTGATACTGGTTAAGGACTTGTGGAACCCAAAAACAAAAAAAAAACAATAAATGGGGCTGATTATACCATTATCAAAAACAACAAAGCAATAATAATAAGTAATCCATTTGATATCCAATTTGAAAACAATCTTCAGTGAAAATTAGCAAAATTTGATACGGTTGAACGTCTTGTAACAAATCCATATTGATTAAGACAAATTTCTTTCCGTCGAGCTATTTTCTCAAGTTTGGACTTATAAAAAAGTAGGAGGGAGTTGAGCGAAAATTGTAGATGACGAACCAATTGATATTGTTTTTTGCTTGCATCAATTGAACCAGAAAATGTTAAATTAAAAATAACTTCTTGCCCGCTGCAGGAATTGAACCCACAAACTCATAGTTCTATCGTTTGTTGGTACTTTCCTCCAACCATTAGCTAAAACCCTTTCTTTCATTAATTTGTTGATTCAGTGATAAACATTAGCTAAAGCTATGTTTCAGCAGATCACTATAATCTATTACTTTAAGAAAGGATTGTGTGTTGGCTATTCTAGGACTGTGTATTGGCTAGCCAACCGACAAAAGTAGCAAACAAAACTAACTTGAGCAAGATAACTAAATTTACCGAGCTATGGTTTGAATCTTCGGTTTGTCCATGCGAACTAAAAGACCTAACGAACTAAAAGAACGAACGAACTAAAAGAACGAACGAACTAAAAGAAATATTCACTAAGGATTGTGTATTAGATGTTGTTTCTACTTCCTACTAAAGGTCGTTATAAATATCGTTAAAAATAAGTAAGTTGATTAAATTGTAACAAAATTAATGATTTTTGTATATTTATTCCCTACAACTGAACAGGGGCTTTAAGGGAGGGCCGAAGAGGGTTAATATATATGATATATATACTTTGTTATTTTAAAGTTTTGAATTTAAAAATTATTTTAATCGAGAAAACGCTATTAAATTATCAAATCTATGAATTTGCGAAAATGCTTCGCTTCTCTCGTGTGTCCAGTGACGCACCTGTGTTTTTGTTACTGTTCTTTAGTCTCTGGTGTGTTATAATAGATCTGTGTTTTGTCCATGTTACCGAAACGACGTAAAATATCATTCTTTTAGCTCTTGAAAATCACCAACACTCCTTTGGGGTAGTCCCCCGATCATGCTTGTTGTCGTTTGTTAAATGGTGGTATAAAAAATGCTTAAAATAATATGTTATGCCAGGTTCTTATATTGTTTTCAAATTTTTAGAGACTGATAAAAATTAATTTTTCAATTTCCTTCTTTTATGATACTTTGCAAAGTTTGTAGTATCCATGGAGTCCACAAACGCTGAAAATGTTTTAGAAATTCTTTAAATCCCACGATAATTTATTATTATAGTCTAAATGGATTTAATTTTTTTCAAAAATTTAATCAAAATTTATGTAATCCACGTTTTTTTTTTTAAATCCGTTTCCGCTTTCTATTCTTTCTTTCTTTCCTCTCTTCATTTCTACAAAGAATTTGGTATCATATAAGTGTTTTTTTTTATTTATTTTTTTTCAAACTCCAAGAACAGTTATTTAAAAATTTTAAAATTGTGGATATGACATATTGCACTAAATCTTTTGTTGGTCCTTCTTGATTTTGTCGTTTGTAAGATGTTTAACGCTACAATATACAATAAAATACAATACAATATAATAGAATACAATGCAATACAACACAATACAATATAATACAATGCAATACAATACCATACAATGCAATACAATACAATACAATACAATACAATACAATACAATACAATACAATACAATACAATAAAATACAATACAATACAATGCAATACAATAGAGTACAATACAAAACAATACAAACCAATACAAAACAATACAAAACTATACATTACAATACAATGCAATACAATGCTTTGCAATACAAAACAATACAAAATAATACAAAACAATACAAAACAATACAAAACAATACAAAACAATACAAAACAATACAAAACAATACAAAACAATACAAAACAATACAAAACAATACAATATAATACAATATAAGACAAAACAATACAATACAATACAATACAATACAATACAATACAATACAATAAAGTATTGCATCTTCTCTCAACTCTCTTGGGCGTCGACGCAATGTTGGGTGTCTTACCCTTTTATATAGGTATCACCATGGGAAGTGTTCAACGGAGGTACAAGACCTGACGTCATCAGCTCGAGAATTTCCCAGGTCCACTCGGTCAGCATTCCAAGCCCATCCCTATACCATTGCCTTGATGCCCAACATAACATCGCATTACCGAGATAATTCATTCTTCTGTTCCACAGTAAGATTGTGGAAAAATCTCCCTGCGAGTGTGTTTCCCGATGGTTTCGAACTGTGTAGGTTCAAAACAAATCTTCATCGACACTCCTCAATCTTTCCACCTTCCAACTAAACTATCACCCTCACCCTTCTTCCGAATCAACTCAATGCTTACAGATCTATAGGAGGCATTCCCCGAGTATTGGTTTAGTCTAAAAAAAACAAGAACAATACAATATAATACAATACAATACAATACAATAGCTAAAATTTTTTCCGTTTTATCCGCTGTCTAAGCTATACACCAGAATTTTTTAAATTTGTAACCAAACCCTCTTTAAAATATCAATTTCAACTAAAAAAAGCAATAAGCTGCCTGCATTTATAAGCATAAAATACAAATTGGAAGAACAACCTTTGATGACTTGAACTATAATTGGGAGACAGGAGTGGTTTTCATTTGATTTTTACAAATTTAGAGGATACTGATCAAGTTGTATAAACTTTTCTATATCTACTTTGCCTCCTCTTGGTTGTTGTAATCGGAATGACAAAGTGAATTTCATTGTAGGTATGGGGGCATAAAAATTCTGATCTAAAAAATTTCCGTAGGTTCCTTCACATCTGCTTTGTTATAAAATAATCACAGAAAACTGTGTCTTTCTGCCCAAATTTCATTTATATTTTCTAGTTGACTTTATTTTAGTTGATAAGCGATATTATTCTCTAACAAATCCCCTATCAACTATCATCTGTATAGCACAAAAAGCATTTACTACTGTGGTTAGAAACCCGCTTGAAATTATTTCTCTTCTTTCGTCGAAATTTGTAACATTCAAACGAGACCAACCACATGTTGTACATATAAAGCTGGAAAATATGTTTGTCTACTCATTTTCCTAAAAACACACACAAAAACTTTACAACAAAAAATTGTCTGTTAAACATACAGGAAACTTAAGTTGCTACAAAACTTACATTGGCAAACAACGACTACGGCAACGAGTACCGACCAACATCAAAACCAAACAGAGAATCATGCAAACTACAAACAAACCGACAGACAGACAGACAGACTGACTGTCAGCCTAGGGTATGATTTTTGCTACAACGTTCTTTTAATGACGCTTTAATGACTTAACAAAATGATTTATTTTTAACAGACAAAATTGTTGATACAACTCGTTGACTAGTTGCCAGCAGCTGATGCAGGATGTGCTCGGCAGGATAGGACGTCTGAATATTTACACAGCAAAGTTACCGAATTGAATAGAGTAGAAACAAAATAAAGTTTAACTAGCAAATTTAAGCTTCTAACTCATATAGCTGAGTAAGGCTTTAATTAAATGAAATAATCAGCAATATTGACAGTAACGTCATCAGCATGTCCTGCTGCTTGTCTTATCTGCGTCATGTTGTGCGCAACAGCATTGTTATTAATTTCATATTAATTGCATTGCAAAAAATCACCTGCACTTCAACAATGGGCAACAAAAGCAGAGATTGCCCTCAATCTCTGCTCCTGCACGATGCTACAAGCTGCTGGCCCTCGTACAAATTTGAAGCCCATTCAACGATGCATGCTCAAACAATGCATGATCTCATCATGCTGCACAGACACTTTCAACATATGTTGCATAATTTTCCTATATTTAATAGGCTGTGTATTTTGCACTAACTGTTTGTGTGTCACAGTGTCCTTGACAGAGTTTGAGTCTATACTCAGTCTATGCCTTTGCTACACTCACTTGTTCAGGGGTTCAAATTATATTAAAAATCCAATTTGCTCAATCTGATCAAATCACTCAAGCTTTAGATACTCGTAGATATTGAGACTGTGAAAATATTTCATTATATGCATTAAATTATGTTTGCAGCGGAAAATGCAGAGAGCGAGTCCTGGCTTATTTGTTTCGAGGCTATTTGGTAGCTATTAAATTACCATTTGTTGTAGACAATGTAGCGTGATGAAGATAATGCAGGTTATTCATCATGATGACAGATGGTATTTTGTGCTTATTGTTGTTGTTATTGTTGTTGTTGGTTGTTGTTGTTGTTGTGTCATCTCACGCTTTTGTGACATAATCAAAGACTCAAGAATGAAAAACTGTGATGATGAGCTGTTCTTATATAGAAATATTTGCTGCTTGGCAGACCTAAGAAGCTAAGGAATAAAAAATGTAATTTTTTACTTACTATTCGAGAGCAGAATTTCAAGCTGAAGCTTTAAAAACTTGAAAAATTGTTATTGAGTTGAAAAGATATTATGATCAATTGCTTGAATGATATCCTTAAATTGGCATTCAAATGAAGATGGCAATTATAAATTGCAAGAGAAAAATATTTATGAATTCAAAACGTAGAATTCATGGGTTATCCGCCTTACAGTTCCGACTGATTTCTTTTTGTTCCCTCACATAAAGAATGAAATGCTTGATGAGGGTCCGAACAGGCCGTTAAGGCCTTAAAAGCCCTGGTTTTTTGTTACAGTTGTATTGAATACAAAGGTTTTCATATAACTCTTTTGAAACAGAAAATATGATTAAGTATGTTCGTGTCATATACAAACAACATACATAACTTCAAAATAACAATTTCTATTTATATAACATATTATCAATAAAAACTATAAATTACATACTTAATTTTAAAGTTCTATAATCGGTGCTCCAAAGAGGAATGAAACAGGACAGTCAAAATAAACTGTCGCAACATATGTAATAAATCAATTTTTCATCCATAAACTTCCCTTTTTTATTACGGAACTTTTAAATCTTAACTTTCCTTACTACAACTATTTACATAACACAGCTTCCGATGCATGCGTTTTTAATTGATACATACCAAAAGTTGTGACATAAAATATTAATATTCGATACTTTGTCACACACACTCTTTGTTGAAAGCAGTAAAAATCATAAAGCATATCATAAAAAAAGCCATTAAAATGAGGAACCACCATGAAGCCGGAGGAACTTACAAAAACAAAAAAAAAAAAAAACAAAACTATAAAACGAAGGAACCACAAGCTTAAAAACATATCCAAGCTCAATACAGTGGCACATCGTGGAGAACTCCTTTAGCAAATATTTATACTAAATATTAAACTGTTAAAATAAACAACTACAGCGTTGGTCACTTGATGCCGTTGTCAAAGAATCAATGCCATAAAAAGCAGAAAGTGTATAAAAATGAGCTTCCGTTGATGAAGATAGAGAAGAGATTCACAAAAGCCAAAAACATGCAACATAAACACTGCGGTTGGTCGTTGGAATTTTGTTTTCATGGATTTTTATGTCGTTATTAAAAATTCGAATTTGGTTGGTTCTTTTTATTTTTTGTTTCTTTTTTGCTGATGGTTTTTTAACAGCGTTTGGCAATTATTTGTTGTTGTAGAACCCGTAATGTTTACAAACACTTCATGTTGCCTTGACAAAGCGCTAAAGTTTCAAATGCGTATTAATCAATGTATGATGAGTGGTGCTTTGAATCCAGGCTGGATGGTGGCTTCGCGGCATGAGGCGGTTTGGTTTTGCTTTGATATTCGAGAAAAAGCGTGAAAAGTTTTAATTAAAGTAGACTTAAGGGATTATCGCAGTTGCAAAAATAAAACAAAACAAGGAATTTCTTTGAGAAGCGGTGTTGAAACAATTGACAAAAATGGAGAGTTTGCATTTTTCGGCTTGACTTATGGTTTTACTTTTGTTGGGGTTATGGTTATGGTTATGTTATGGTTATAGTTATGGTTATTGTTATGCATTTGTTGTGGTTATGGTTATGGTAATGATAATGGTATTAGTAATGGTAATGGTGATGGTAATGGTAATGGTAATGGTAATGGGAATGGTAATGGTAACGGTAATGGTTATGGTTATGGTAATGGTTATGATTATGGTTATGATTATGGTTATGGTTATGGTTATGGTTATGGTTATGTTTATGGTTATGGTTATGGTTATGGTTATGGTTATGGTTATGGTTATGGTTGTGGTTATGGTTATGGTTATGGTTATGGTTATGGTTTTGGTTATGGTTATGGTTATGGCTATAGTTATGGTTATGGTTATGGTTATGGTTATGGTTATGGTTATGGTTATGGTTATGGTTATGGTTATAGTCATGGTTATGGTTATGGTTATGGTTATTGTTATGGTTGTGGTTATGGTTATGGTTACGGTTATGGTTATGGTTATGGTTATGGTTATGGTTATGGTTATGGTTATGGTTATGGTTATGGTTATGGTTATGGTTATGGTTGTGGTTATGGTTATGGTTATGGTTATGGTTATGGTTATGGTTATGGCTATAGTTATGGTTATGGTTATGGTTATGGTTATGGCTATGGTTATGGTTATGGTTATGGTTATGGTCATGGTTGTGGTTATGGTTATGGTTATGGTTATGGTAATGGTTATGGTTATGGTTATAGTTGTGGTTATGGTTATGGTTGTGGTTATGGTTATGGTTATGGTTATGGTTATGGTTATCGCTATGGTTATGGTTATGGTTATGGTTATGGTTATGGTTATGGTTATGGTTATGGTTATGGTTACGGCTATGTTTGTGGTTATGGTTATGGTTATGGTTATTGTTATGCTTTTGTTGTGGTTATGGTTATGGTAATGATAATGGTATTGGTAATGGTAATGGTAATGGTAGTGGTAATGGGAATGGTAATGGTAATGGTAACGGTAATGTTTATGGATATGGTTATGGTTATGGTTATGGTTATTGTTATGGTTATGGTTATGGTTATAGTTATGGTTATGGTTATGGTAATGGTTATGGTAATGGTTATGGTTATGGTTATGATTATGGTTATGGTTATGATTATGGTTATGGTTATGGTAATGGCAATGGTTATGGTTATGGTTATGGTTATGGTTATGGTTTTGATTATGGTTATGATTATGATTATTGTTACGGTTTTTGGTATGGTTATGGTTATGGTTATGTTGATAGTTATGATTATAGTTAAGGTAGGGCTATCGTTAAAATAAAATACATATTCTTAAGACCACCTTTGAAAATTTATTTTGTGAATTTTTTTTTCTCTTCTTCTTCTTATATGAACTAACATAGTAACTTTTAATCCGTTTATATCGACACAACTTTTCCGCGATTGGTTAGATAAAAACTTATCGAAAAAATCGTCTGATTTGAATAATTTGTGCACCACCTTAAGCACCAGTCATTCTCGTCGGTATTACAATCATGAGGGTACCTCCAAAAACAACGGAGCTGGACCTATCTGAAGTCTTAAAAAATTCCATTTTTTTTTTTAATTTTGACATTTGGAAGCTACTGTTCCGTTTTTTTTTTTTTTTTAACGACCCTCTTAATTCTAATACTGATGATAACGGTATTAGTTCTTAACATATTTCCATTTTGCTTCTTATTTTCAGATTATGTACAAACATTTTTTATAACAACCACCGGCATGGCACACATTCTTTTTTCTTGGTCTGTTTTGACACGATATACAAACACAACAACAAAAACAAAAATTTTTTAACAAAAATTGGTATTTGATCTATTCAAGAAAAAAAAACCGCTTGTCGATATCTTTTTGAATTTTTCCTCCATTTTAATGTTTAGCGAAGCATTCAATTTAGGGTCGCCAAGATAAAAGGGGCCCTTAAAGGTAGGTTTGACGCATGTTATGCTTGTCATAATGTTTATAGCAAAGGTCATGGTTTTAGCTTAGGATATGATTTTTGTTTCTTTACTATGCCGATTTTTCGGTTTCAAACACTTTATCCAATTATATCTACTTTTAACACTTTTTAAACATCCTTTATGACATTTATAGCCATTTCTGTTCCGTTTTCGATTTTAAAATACTAATACTTTTGACTAATACTAATACCAGGCGCGGATCCAGGGGGGGTTTTGGGGGTTCAAACCCCCTCGCCCCCCCCCCCCCCCCCCCGAAATTCTAAAAGAACCTGTATTTAAATGTGATGTACTGATGTTTATTTTGTGGGCTAAGAGTACCAAAAAGAAAAACATTGGTTTTTTTTAATTTACTTTAAATATTCACACCCCTATGCTGTAAACGTTTGTAGCTGTTTCTACATGTATTGCTAAAATACTGAATTCTGTTCCAGTTTTTGTTTGTTTTTGCGATATAGCGCCTGTAGCTGTAAACAGTCACACATACAATCTTAACCTGAAATCACAAAAACACCGCATTTTTTGGATAAAATGTACCCAAACACGGCACAGATTTAATTTAAAAACTCACAGTTTCGATAGTATCGGAAGTGTAGACGTAAAATTCCTTTTTATACAGTTATGGAGAAAACTTCCGGTTTTTTAGTTTTTATTTATTTTGATCTTGGTTTTATGTTGGCCTTTTAGATTTGTATTCGGGTCAAATAAACGGAGAAATAACTTTTATTATTATAATTATCTTCACCCCAGCGTCAGCTTGTGGTATTTAACACAAAAAAATAATTCTGAGCACCACACAATCATATGGAGTGAATATGGAGTGAAATGTGGATGGCTATTTTCTTCGTAGCAAAGTTTTTTCCAATAAGTGGAATAATATTTTCACATATTGTAGCCAAACACAAATTATAACCTTCTTTTGAAGAACCAGAGGCTCGCAATAGATTTTAGACTAACGGTTTCTTGAAGAAGTTGAATTTGCTCCGTAGAACATTATCCACGCCTACGATTTTTTGAAAAAAAAAAAAATAACCCGCTCTAATGTACACTCTAAACGATTTTTGTTGAATTTTACGACGATTTATTTTTCAACAACAAATGTGTAAAAATATGCCCCTTCCTTGGTACCATTGCTCTATTTCTTTACTCTTGCGTAAATAAAAGTAAGTAATAAGTAAGATATAGAATGTTTTTTTGTTTTATAATATATTTTTGTATTTAGTAGTATTAAATTCAAATTGTAGTTATGTGAAATCATATGTTAACTCAGGTAGCTTATTATCACTTTAAGCTTTAATTCATTTAAGAAAATGATAATTAATTTTATAATTTATTTATAAAAAAATTAATTATTTTAAGAAAATAAAAAAATAATAAAATAAAAATAGAAATCTTTTAAATTAAACTTTCCAGCTTACTAATAATTGTATTGATTTTTTTTATATACTATTGATGTTTTTTTCTTGTTATTTTAAATCACGTTGATTTAGTTCAATGATACCAAATCTTCTTCCGTGAATGAAATTACACATTTCATGTTCACCATTACACATTTTCGTGTAATTTTGCACATTTTTTGTCATATTTTAAATTTTTACACATTTTGAGTTTAATATTACAATTTTTTGTGAAGTAATTTAAACCTTTTTTGTGTAAATTTTAATTTTGCAAATAAATTTGCTGGTTATTTTCATTAAATGACACCAAAAGATAATAATTTTAGGCAACAACAGAAAAATCAACAAAAATGTACGGTCATTTTGGTAGTAAAAATTCAACAAATAGTTTAGAGTGTATATAAAGGGTGGTTAAATTTTAAGGGCCGATGTTGAATATAAACCACACCAAAATGTCAAGTTTTTTTCTGCATTTCATTTGACATTTCTCAATTTCAGACTAACTCAATCTGAACCGTTAAAGTTATTCAGGCTTATTATGTAAATGGGCTTTCAAATCTAAACGCATATCGAGCACTTCGTGATTTTTTCGGTCAATTTAATCGTCCAAATGTGCGTACAATCGAAAAAATCGTGCAAAAATTTGAACAAACCAGGTCTGTAGGAGATGTGAAAACACCAGTGCATGCTCGTACAGCTCGTACTCAAAGAAATAAAATATACGGAAATGGTGTTGACCACACACACAGTGTACGTGAACTGTGGTATGCTTTCTAAATTGAGCGAGCGAGATAGAGAGTGTTTTTTGACATTTCTGAGATCACTTAAATATAATTGAAAGTTTGTGCAGTGAAATAATTAAATTAAAAGCGTTTTTCGCTGAAAGCTATGTAATTTTAAAGAAAACTAGTAAGAAATGATCTTCGACTGGGCCGAAGTTAAAATACCCCCACGGCCGAACCAAAGTATATTCAAAGTCTTAAGCAATCAATAAAATGTTTTTCGGTAAAAACGTTTTCGTTATATTTTAACAGAAAATATTCGCTTTTGTTTTTTGATAAAATGGCTTTGTATGGGAGGAGGGCGTGGTTTTCACTCAATTTGGTTGAATTCCATACACATAGTACACGTTATATATCAAAGTTCATATGCAAAATTTCAAGTCCATACATTAATTTTTGTGGATTTTAGAGAAATTTTACCTTTTTGATAAAGTCACTTTGTATGGGAGGTAGGCGTGGTTTTCATCCGATTTGATTGAATTTCATACTTAGAGTGTATTTTGAACATCAAAACTCATATGCAAAATTTCAAGTCCATATATTCACTTTTGTTGAATTCGAAGAGATTTTACCGTTTTGATAAAGTCGCTTTGTATGGGAGGTAGGCGTGGTTTTCATCCGATTTGGCTCATTTACGAACTTGACCTTCATTTTTTAGATAAAAGCTTAAATATAGAATTTCGTGATGATAGCTTTAAAATTACGGCTGGAATCGTGATCACAGACCTGGAATCGTGATCATGGCTAAATCAACTCGGGTGGTGATGCTGATCAAGAATATATATACTTTTCTATACCTACCACGCCTCCTTATGGGCGTTACAAACGGAGTGACAAAATTAATATACCTCCATTTACGTTTTTTAAACGTGGGGGTATAAATATGACCATAAATAATTATAACATGCGTTGTGTGGTTAGAATTTGCTAAAAATGCAAATTAGAGCCAGTTGATTTCGCACCAATTTGCACTCACAATGGTGCACCCACTTCTGTCAAAATGCTTCAGGGGCGCATTCGTTTTTCATAGCTGAATACATTTTTGGGGCGCTTCTGTGTTCAACATAGTTAATCAGATGTAATACATTTTGTTCATTTCTTTTCAGATTTCCGCATAATCGAGACCTTAAACTGACTATTCGTCAAAAATTGTATAACACTATACATTTCGAAATGTGTAAAAACAAAATTTTTCATTTATTTTTTCATGCGTTTTATATGAATATCAGTATAAAAGCCCATCCTACGACAGGTTGTACCCAAAAATAATAAATACAAGATTATGACATGAGCACGTCTACCTACGTCATGATCGACACATTGTCAAAATCAGCTGTTTTTCACTGAGCAAAACATAAACAAACAGAACTGTAGCTGAAAAATAAATCGCAGAGAACTATTTCGCACTATATTTCGTCTTTTCTTGCACGAACAGAAAATCAGTGAGAAGAACAGAGAAAGTGTTTTTTCCTATCTACGTCACGAAAGACCTAACGTCTTGCGAAGAACGGTGCAACTTTTTCTGCCTCTGATGGCGTAATCTGATTTCTATTATTTTTGTGTTGTACCCATGTAGAGTAATAAATATATAAACTTATTTCCATGTTATTTGAAAATATTTTTTTTATATATTTACTAGTGATTTTTCTTTTTATGGGTGGTATAGGCCTACAGGGGAACCGACCACAAAAAAAAAACAAAACTCGGTAACGCACCAAGGGTGGTGTGGAAGTGGAAATACAATACAATTTTCTTTTAATATATTAGCGGCAGTATTCATGAAATATTTTGAACCTCTTATAAAGCCTTCATAAGAAAAAAATTGGAAAAAAATTAAAAACATTATTCATAAACGTTACTGAACGAAAAATCACTATATTTTTATGAATACGGTCTATGAGTAAGACTTTTTATGAATAAGATATTGTTATGAATACGGCTGTAGGTCTTCAATTATAAAACTTTTACTAATAACGTATTACTCTAAACACCGGTTTTATATGTAATTCTAACAAGCACACTTTGAGCCTTCTTTTTCGACGTAACCGAATACGGCCCTTTGAGAATGTTTATGTATTTGTGTCAACCAACACGAATAAGAAAAATACCACACTTTTTTGCAATAACATCACTTCCTTATATCTTAGTTCTTTGCTCGTACTGCAGAAAATATTGCTGCTGTTCGCGATAGTGTGGCTGAAGAGCCGTCCACCTCAACTTGTCGTCGTGCCCAACAATTGCACCTCTCACGCTCGTCGTTGATGAACATTATGCATAAAGACTTGCATTTACACGGTCAGAATGGTGGCAAGGAATGACAGCAGTGGATGATAAATTTTCTAAGAAAATCATCTTCAGTGATGAGGCACATTTTCACCTCAGTGGATTCGTCAATAAGCAGAATTGCCGCATTTGGGCGCATGATAATCCAAGAGTCATTGTCGAAAAACCAATGCACCCACAAAGAGTGACTGTTTGGTGCGGTTTATGGGCTGGCGGCATCATTGGGCCGTATTTTTTCCAAAATGAGGCCGGGCAGACAGTAACTGTGAATGGTGTTCGCTATCGTGAGATGATAACGAACTTTTTATGGCCCGAATCGGAAGATATGGATGTGGACGATATGTGGTTTCAACAGGACGGTGCCACTTGCCACACAGCTAACGAAACAATAGCTCTTCTGCGCGACAAATTCAATGGCCGTCTTATCTCACGTGGTGGGGATGTCAATTGGCCGCCAATCATGTGATTTGACACCGTTGGACTTCTTTCTTTGGGGTTATTTGAAAGAAAAGGTGTACGTCGATAAGCCAGCAACAATTCAAAAGCTAAAGGATGAGATAATTCGGCACATAAACGGCATAGAACCTCACTTATGCCTCGGCGTCATCGAAAATTTTGACCATCGGATAGAGGTGTGCCGCCGAGGTCGCGGCGGCCATTTATCCGATATTTTGTTCCATGCATAATTCAACCATACCAATAATATCATAATAAAAAGAAATGACAATAATTTCCTTAATAATTTGTGTTTTATTCAAAATCAACATCGGCCTTTAAAATTTTACTACCCTTTATATATATAACGTACATAAATATTTTTAAAACCCCCCCGAAATATATTCCTGGAACCGCCCCTGACTAATACTTAGAATTGTTTGATGTTAACAACCTTATGAGAGGGTTAAGTGGGTGTTTGAAAAATGTTACTTTTTCTCACATCTAAATTTTTGAATTAAAACCAACTTAAACTTGAACCCGTCAAAAGTTCGCTAAGTTTGTTACCTTTGACAATAAATCATTTTAATTATACGTTAAATTAACCCTTTTATTTCTGTCACGCAACATTTTCAATTAATTAAAAACCTGACTCGTTGCTAACAAAAAAAAAAACAAAACAAAAATAAAAAACACCAGTAACAACTTTGCTTAGCAATAGAAAATGTAATGAAAATAAAAAAAAAAATGCTTAGACAAACTTTATTGCACCCACGCCAATGTACCGCCAACAATAAACCGTAAATGCAAACATGTTGATATTGTGCACAAAGCTAAGCCATCAATCATTGCTTAACTCAAACTCTTATTCAACAACAACAACAACTACAACAACAGTTGGCTCCATAAGTTGTGTCTAATATTATGACTGCTCTTAGGATACGTTTTGCATATGCAAAGATACTATGCTACGCCATGCTGGAGACTTTGTATTAAACAACTACAATTTGGAAAAAACACATACACACACTCACTCACACACAAGTGCGCACGCAAGCTGCTGCAACAACAAAAACAGAAATTGTACCAACATCAAAAATGCGGGTCTCTTGCAACCCTTCGTGTGCATTCAGCGTTAATGCAATCCATGCAATTCCATAGTTCATTCAAAAAGTCAGCGCGATTTGAAATTTAAGCGAAAACTTACATCACATACATTCGCAGTGGAAGGAGACACGCTCCCACTAGTGATACAAAAAGCAGCACATGCAACAAATCCATCATTCTTAACCCTCCGACTAGTTAACCGGTGCTGTTTGCATGGTTTGTCTCAATGAAGCATAAATGCGCCTCAGGGCACCCAACCATCCCCCAAATGAGTGTGCGTCACTTAATTGCCTAGCTCATAACCAGCTGATATAGCTGCTATAAAAACCTGACAAGTCCTTGTAACTTAGGCAAACGGAAGTGCTTGAGTAATCAAATTCCTATCACTTGTATAATTACGGCAACTCTAATATGCAGAATTTATTTAAAAATTTATTTTATGTTTCAGCAGTTTTTCTTATACTGCGCATGCGCCACTCTTGATGCCTGCTTAATTCAATTAAATTCTTTTCAATTGCAACTGAGCGCCTGCGCCTTTGTTGCTGACATGATTATGATTTATTGGCGTTACTTGAAACAATATTGCAATCTTTCATTTGATCACATTTATGGACGGATACCCAGTTTTGGACATGAGTGCCTGCTGGTCAGTTATGCGCATTTTTTGTTAAAAAAGAAGTAATAAAAAAATTTTTCGTTTTGTTGAGCTGTTGTAAAGCTCAACTGCAACAGCACCAAATAGTTTATTTGAGTTCTGTTCGACTATATTCTTAACTTAATTTTTTTCCTGAAAAAAAAAAAAAAACAAAATAATTACAACGTCAAGAGATGAAGTTTGCATGGGATAGAGAGAATACTAAGAAAAATAAAATAAAATAAAAAACTTTAATCGAAATTGCACCTTATTCTCTCCATCCATAACAGATAAAGATTGAAGTCTCTGAATCATACTCGCACCCTTTAAATCTCTAGAAACATTAAAAGATTATTGAAACACCTGATTTAAACCATTTACTTTTATTTATGATAGCATTTCGTTTCTGGGCACGCAAGTAACAATAATCGCTATAAATCAACCCTTTTATAGCAATAATTTTTGTATCGTACTATTTTCGATCAGAAATAAAAGTTGTTTTTTTATCGATATTTTTTCAAGCAGAAACAAAAATTATTTTGTGAACGTTATTTTTTCGATCAGAAATAAAAGTTATATTTCTATCGATATTTTTTCAAGCAGAAATAATATTTAGTTTCTTATCAATATTTTTCCGATAAGTAATAAAAATTATTATTTGATCGATATTTTTTTCAATCAGAAATAAAAGTTATTATTCGATCGTTGTTTTTGTGATCAGAAATTGAAATGAAGCATTGTTCAATATTTTTCAAATCAGAAATAAAAATTATTTTTGATCGATATATTTTAGATCATAAATAAAAATCAATCATAGATCGATATTTTTTCGATCAGATCAAAAAAAAATATTTTTTTTTCGAAATTATATCGATCGAAGAAGTAACATGTCTATCTATATATCTATATATCTATATATATAAAAATAAGTTGCATTGTGTATGAAATTGATGTTCTCTGTAATGCGTGAACCGATTTCGTTTCTGGAATTTCTCATGAAAGGTGACGTCAATACGAAGGTTTTTATGTATAAACGGTCTTTGTATGTGTATTAGTGCATGATTTATAGGCATTTTAGTGAACTTAAACAACAATGCAGGTGTGAACAAATACAGGTGCGCACATATGGTGTATATGGGGAAATATTTGCAAGGGAAATTGGAAATAAATGGAATATTGGAATAATTTGGCAAGTCTCACTTTAGTTTGCATTTGCGCAAAAAATATAGGCATAGTAAAGATTTTCCATACCCCTTTTTTTCCATACCCTCTTTTACCACCAACAAATCAATAAAAATGCTATATTTCAGACGGTTTTGGTCGTATTAGTCTAAAATTTGGTAAATAATTATTTTATTAATTATTAATTCAGAAACGAAATAAGTTCGTATGGTTACTAAAACTGGGCGTGGTCTAACTATATATATACGCCCACTTTTTAGAAATCATTATAAATCCTGAGTTGTACATGTTTTGATAGTGAAACTTGATATGTAGATGCTATGGGCCCAAGAGACAGTTTCTATATATTTGGGCGAACATTAGACAGGGGGAATTTGTCCACACAGGCCAAATTTATGATATCGAATTGCTTTGGAACTAAATGTCGTATAACAATGAAGGTCTTTCTACTGAAAAACTGGCACGGGCATTCGAAAACGGGGCGTTGCTCCGTCCATATAAGCCAAATTTACAATACAGAATAGCTATAGAAGTAAAAGTCACAGAACATTGAAACTCAGAATGTAGATACCATTTGGTGATGTCCTTCTACTAGAAAAGGTGACATGCATTGGACAAGGGGGTGCGTCTCAACCCATACAAGCCAAATTTATTATACAGAAAAACTATGGAAACAAAAGACAAAGAACATAGAATTAAGAAGTTACTACTTGGTAATATCCTGCGACTGGGAAATGAAAAATGCAAAAAATGTACAATAGAGAACGCTGCTATAGACTCCAAAACTACAAAGCCGATTGAGCTCAAATTTGCGCAGTAACTATGGGGTCATTCATAAATTACGTTACCAATTTAGTAGAGAGAGAGGGTTTTAAATGTACTACGATAAGGAACGAGTGGGGGAGGGGGTCTCAGATATAGCAATGTGACCAAAAGAAAAAAAAACTCGAAAATAATACAACCCAACATTTCAAACCATTTTCATCCTTACATCTTCATGTTTGACCGTCTAAATTGACTGTTAACTATTGGCAAGTGTAGTAAGGCCATAATTTTGACGTGACGAAGTTACGTTGTACTGCTCAGGTTTCCAAAAAAGTTGAAAAATGAATTTTTTAAAAATTCATCTGCGTTGCATTGAATTGTTACTCGTTGAGTATAGGAGCTATGATTAAAAAATTGTACGACCGCAAAGGTTAATTCTTTCCCTTCATTATAAAAACAAAACCAAAATTCAAAACATCACCGGGTCGCAGGGGGAACTTTCATGGGGACGCTGAGAGAGCCGCTCAAAGATCGATAACGCAACATTCATGCAGCGGAGTTGCATTGAATTTTTACTCAATGTGTATATAACATACGATAAAAGTTTAAAAAGGAAAATGAAAGTTTTATACATGGCTTTACAACAAAAATAAAAAAAAAATTCCGGCGTCGTCAGGTCGTGAATATAGCAGCTTATGTAACAGAAATGTAATATCGTTGCATGGAATTATTACTCAATCAGGAGGAGTGCTACGGTAAATTTTGTTTTACGACAGCATGGATGTGTTATTACGCTTCACAACTTAACTACAAAAAAAATTCTTCTTGTCATGATTTCATGGATGCAATCACATAATGCAATAAAAATGCTACAACCATCAAAAAACGTTGCATGGAATTTTAACTCTGTGACTACTGATGCAACGGTAAATTTTAAGGAACGAAAACGAAGGTGAGGTCTTCGGGCATATGAAAAAATAAAAAAAAATTGACTGCGTATCAAAGACCCTCAGGGAACCGCCTAATGTGACGCATATGCATCACTTTTGCTGGATTAATTGAAATTAGAGCACAACCAATGGGGAAGCAAAAAAAGCTAAAAGAAAAGCACCAACTCCAAATCCAACAACAACTCCAACTCCAATACCAACACCAACACCAACACCAACACCAACACCAACACCAACACCAACACCAACACCAACACCAACACCAACACCAACACCAACACCAACACCAACACCAACACCAACACCAACACCAACACCAACACCAACATCAACACCAACACCAACACCAACACCAACACTAACACCAACACTAACATCAACATCAACATCAACATCAACATCAACATCAACATCAACATCAACATCAACATCAACATCAACATCAACATCAACATCAACATCAACATCAACATCAACATCAACATCAACATCAACATCAACATCAACATCAACATCAACTTCAACATCAACATCAACATCAACATCAACATCAACATCAACATCAACATCAACATCAACATCAACATCAACATCAACATCAACATCAACATCAATATCAACATCAATATCAACATCAACATCAACATCAACATCAACATCAACATCAACATCAACATCAACATCAACATCAACATCAACATCAACATCAACATCAACATCAACATCAACATCAACACCAACATCAACATCAACATCAACATCAACATCAACATCAACATCAACATCAACATCAACATCAACATCAACATTAACATCAACATCAACATCAACATCAACATCAACATCAACTTCAACATCAACATCAACATCAACATCAACATCAACTTCAACATCAACACCAACATCAACAACAACAACAAGAAACTTCCTCACGTCAAAACCTACGGGTGTGTCCACGGCACAGCCAACTCTTTTTTTTCTTTGCTTGCCTTTCGACAGTTATTTTTTCTATTTTCGAATATTTTTGAATCAATTAATTTTTGATTTCATATACTACGTTACTTTATGGGAGTTGAGGGGAGTGTTTTTGAAATGCACTACGAAGAGTACCCGAGGTGGGTAAGAAAAAAACTTTGAAAATCGGTCACGTAATTTATGAAAGACCCCTATGTTTCGAATACGAGATGGTTTAGAAATAATAACGCTGAGGGCATTGCAACATTTTCCGGTACTTATCTAGATAAGGAAAAAGCTAATTAAGATATAAATTACTAGCATACCCGTTCCCAGCTTTGCTTGGGAGTATAAATATGATATGAAAACATATTTTTAATAAAGACTCAAGAATCAAATATGTTTAATTAATTTGATTATATTTGAGAATATTTCTTAACGAAATAAAAAGAGTGGCATCTTATTGAAATGAAAAGAGTTTCATCTTAGTAAGATCAAAATAAATACGAATACGGTCTTATGGCAACACTGCAGCAGAAATTAACTGAGTGCAACTTACCACTTAAGATGGCAGAACGGTGAGTTGTAGACTTTCACCTCTCTCTCTCTCTCAACAAAGAGCTTAAGGTATTGTTTGCTGTTATTTCGTGCTGCTTATAAAGGGGCAATCAAGTGAAATAAGTGTACCTCACCTATATATTAATACGCAAACCAAAAAGTTTGTGTTCCCTTTTTTTCTGTGTTACCTTCAACATATTCACATAATTTTTATATCAATGGATAGGTATTTTCGAGTAGATTTGCACAATATAGTTTTTATTCGAACATGTTGTCGTAAAACTGAGCAAATGTAAAATGCTTTTTTTACCAATGGGACAATGAGAAACTACAAAGCGACAAAGCTCTGTTGAACATCGCTGCTGTAGCTTACAAAAAGCAAGAGTAGAATGCAGGAGTGACGCAAATACTTAAAAAGAGCTGAGTAGCATTATTGTTGTTGTTGTGGTTGTTATTGCTTTCTCTTAATTTCTCTCAGCATTAAAACACAGTTTAACTGCTGCTTGCTTCATATAACACTTGACGCCAAGCCAATTGTTTCTTTTGTTCAATACTTGGTGGATTATTTCGAGATGACGCTTGAATAAATTTTTGTTATTGACGCATATATGCTTGCTTTTTTTTTGTCCTTTACCACTTTTTTCCTCATAGCGTCAAGGTAAGCATTAAGAATTTCCAACAATTTATTATGTGAAAAACAACTTGAGCTTCGTTACCTTACAGATACAGATGGCCGAATTTCGGCCACAGGCGATACTATTAAAAATAATTATATGTGCACCATTGGTCAAATTTTTTTGCGCTAAAATAAAAATGTTTCAAAATTCTGCTTTTGCAGTTATATTATTTATGACAACAGTAACATAACATAACAACGACTTTATTCAATCGTCCTTTAAGTTGAATAAAAATTTAACATAAAGAATTTTTTCATAGTAAGTAATTATATGTGCAAAACTCAAGTATATGTGTTTTTTTGTTTTATTTTCAAGCTTAATAATAAAAAATTAAAGAAAATTTCATGTTAGTAATTTGTACGCTTTCGTTTATTTTAAAATAACTTGGTTCGGCCGGAATGGCATAGAATTAATCAAGGATTTTAGGGGGCGGGGGGGGGGGGGGGGGGGAGTGGAGTGATATTCTGCCATTCTTGCTCTATTGCTATTTTTAACTCTCTATCTGTCTCAAATTCCCTTCCATTCTTATATACTTATCCAGAGACGATTCCCCAGAGATCCTCGATGGGGTTTAAGTCTAGACTTATTGCTGGCCATTGTAGAAATGGTATATTTCTGGCTGTAAAAAACTCTTTTGTATGCTTTGCACAGTGTCTTGGCGCATTATCCTGCTGATAAGTCCAATTATCACCATAAAGTTGGCCGGCAAATTGCATTACTTCATTGTCCAATAAACTAACGTACATTTCAGCATTCATTTATGTTGATATGAAACACACTGGAGTCTTTCCTTCATAACAAAACGCAGCCCAGATCATCACCGATCCTCCCCCATGGACACACAGGTGGCAGGTGCGCCGCAACTGATCCTTATGCTGCCAATACTTCTTGTAACAATCAGGCCCATCAAAATTGAATTTGTTTTCGTCACTGAAGATAACGTTACGCCATTCCTTATCCCAAAATTGGTGCTTGGTAGCGAAGGCAAACGTGCGTTAATATGTCGAGGCAAAAGGTTAGGTTGTCGCGTCATGGAAGTATGTGTTACTTTAGGATTTTCATGTTATATTTGAACTATTCTACTTCTTGTTACGTTAAGCCCCATCTGACTTTTTATTTGTCCGCTACTCATTGCTTCCACTACTGCAAGATGTTGAATTATTCGTTTACACCGAGTGTCGATGTTTGTTTTCCTGCCACTCCGTCTAGCTGTGCCATAACTACTAGGACATTTTAAAAAAATTGTTATTGTGTTCCTGTTGTTAGTAAGCTTTTTGGCTATTTCTTTTATTTCAGCTCCATTTTCACTCATTCCCAGTATTATTCCCTGGTCATGTTCAGAAAGGCTCGTTCCGCGAGGCATTTTCAATATCTTATACGTAATAATTAAATTAACTTTATCGATTTTAAAAGGAAAACACCTTACCTTGTATTTCGCAACAATTATTTCCAATGCGAGCACTTGAAGCTATCAATTAAACAACCAAACACCAATTAAATGCGTTATGCACATATAATTCTTTACTACTGATCATTCTATGCACCAACACATTTTTCATGTAACGGTACATTAAATGGAAAACGAACTGCATGCTAAAATTTGGTAAACAATATCAACGAATTACAAAAACAAACTGCATACATAAAAATACTGTACTATTCCAGATGGAGGAAAAATGCAAAGAAATATTTATGCACATATAATTATTTGTATGAGGTAGGATATTCTTAACATAGTGCAAAGCCATAGCAACATGTTAATTTAAATATGAGGTAAGAGTTATGCTTTTTCTTCAGTCAATTCAAGTTATGAGGCAATTGGGACTTAGGACTATGACCTGGTCGGGATTAGATTTTGCTATAAAAATTTGGCAGAATATTCTTAAAAAAATGGTCACTAATGTACAAAAGTTGTTAAATTGTTAATTACAATAAAAAAATACAAGGACAATTTAGGTATAAAATTAAAGGTTGAAAAAACACCTTTACAATGCTGCAACTTTGACCCTTTTACGGTGTCTAGTTACAGAGATATGCTACGGACTTTAGCATCATTGTAAATTTGAAACTCGCATCGCACAAGGACAATTTAGGAATCAAATTAAAGGTTGAAAAAACACTAAAAAGAACTCTAAAAAAAATCACAAAATTAGGCTTTTTTTCGCTCAGACCCTTTTCACCTCTTAAATTGGAGAGGGGAGGGCACACATAGACAATTTTGCAACAGAGTAAACGTGTCATATTTTTTAAAAAGGACATTTTGAAGACTAATTCTGTTAAACAAAGTAATTTGCCTTATTTTGTTCGGAAATGAGTTAAAAAAAAGGGTCATAGAAAAGTTATTTTTCGGCACCCTTTTTGTATCAATCGCCGGACTGAATTGCTTTGCCTTTTGAAAACGTACCTTTTTTTTTTGTTCAGAAATGAGTTAAAAAATTAACCTTTTTGAATTATAAATTTTATTATTGCATATTTATTTACTACTATATATCGATAATTTTTTATATTGAAATGTATGTATGCCAGTAGATGTGAGAACCCCAAAGGACTTTTTAAAAATTTAAATATTAAATACAACATTGATAAATTTAAAAAATGGTTCGCTTATGAGAAATTCTTTCTACTGACATATTCAAAAAAAAAATATTATTTTTGAACTCATTTAAGGATGCAAAAAAGAAACATTTATTTTTCAATTCTGAACTCATTTATGAACAAAAATGTTTCATTTTCGAGGAATTTTTATCTACTGAACTGAAGAAAAAAAATTATTTTTCGACTTAAAATAAGTTTTTTTTTTGAATTTCGAAAAAGAAGTACAACTTTATTTATGAAAAAATTCTTCACAAATTTTATCTTCTATAGCTAGCACTTTTAAGCGACAACATAAAAAAATCAAATATTTGAAAAAAAAATAAATCTACACAAAAACGTTCGCAAAGCACCCACCTTACACAAAATCTTCGCTTATGGTCAAGTGGGTTAGTTCAGCACGTAATATTTTTTATTTTCACTGTTCACTGTTATCTCATAGAACTTGTGCTCCTAAAAACAATGTCGAAAGTATCAAAACCTTGAATAATCACTAGTCATGATCACATAATTGTGAATTTTATAATTTTTTTCATTTTGGGTATAAGTGAGACCTCCAGAAAGGTTTTGTTTTTTAAAGACCATTCATATTTTCTGAGAAGGAATATTTTTGTTGAATAGTTACAATTATTTATAAAGTTCCCCCATTACTTTACTCAGTATGCATATATTTCTTAAATTTCAAAATATTTACAAATAACTTCAAAAATAATACTTAAAATAAGCGGGTGGAACAATCATGCACGATATGCAAAGTACTTTTCGACACAAAATATACATACTTCTTCAGAAGTATGACAAAATTTATGTGTTGGAACTCATAATACCCCGTATAAACTTTCAATTCAATTACGAAAAAACTCAGATTCCGAGGAAATGGTCTGTATAGTGTTCTCTTTAAAAAATTTTGCCTGATTATTCTGTTGCATTCACAAAGTCTAGTTTTTTGCCGACTCGAAACGGGTCATGCCATTAAATCAGTGGGGCCCAAGAAATTTTAAGAGCGGGCGAATGCTTAAAAAAACAAAACAAACACAAAATGTTGCTCATCGTTGCTTTTGACAAAAAACCGAACAAAACAAAACAAAAACAATTACAATGCAATAAAACTACATATCATGAAGTACACTGCCAGTCTCAATTTCTATTACAATAACAATTCTTGCATGAAAAAATACTCGCCACACAAGTAACGGGACAATCAGCTTTAGCATCGACATCATCGAGTGTGCGTTTTTTATTTTGGCTTTGCATGCATTTGTTTTTGTAAAGTTCGCTGGAAAATGTGCTGAACACTGAACGAGTGAGGTTAGTGTTGTTGTTTTTTTCATGCGTTATTTGAATTTGGCTCATCGCAAAGAAAAAATTAAGATAGAAAACAATTTGTATGAAGGGCCATATGGGCCACTACGTGGGCATGTTTGCATTAAATAGATTAAATAAAATTAACTTCTGAATTAATATAAATAAATTAAATTAAAATAATTGGATTTTGATATAAATTCGTAGCGTTTTATGTTTTTAAATTAAATTCAATGTAATATCCCTTCAAAGTTTTCCATTCCATCGCTAGCCATTACTTTTTATATAATTCGGCCTGGAGACGAATACAATATCGGAGGAATGCCTCTTCTTTAGTTGGAATCCCAGATTCGATCTATTTTGTGCAATTTTCCTAAAATGTGACTTTCTGCCCAGACAGGCTGTATCAGCGAGCGAAACAATTATAAAAAAATACGGCAATTGGGGTAGGAGCTCCAATTTAAGCGTTTCAAATTATGTTTTGGCAGGTGGTGTGCACTTCGCGAGCATTGTCGTGCTGCGAAGTAACATTTTACAATTTTCTTACTCTTCTTACATCATTCTTAAAACTTAAACACGTTTTCCTACCAACGACAAGTCAACTCCCAACGATTTAGTTAAATCTTCAAGTTTTTGAGATTGACTACTAATGATAACTGTTTTATGAGGTGTATTTGGTTATAATTTATAACGATAAAAAGTGGTACCTAGGCCATATCGGGGGATTAGTTTCATTGGCAACAATAAAAAAGATGTAATTAACCCTAGAGAGGTAATCTACGTCGATTCGACGTAGACTGTGTACATATTTTCAATTTTCTTATTTCTGTCTTTTGGTACTGCTTTCTCTTTTCACACAGTTTTAGTCGTTGATGTATGCTTGCAGTGTTCACACGTTTGGCGTAGCTTGGTGCAGAGTAATTATTTTTTTAATGAAAAAACTAAAAACACACTACGTAGGTGCGACGTAGATTACCTTTTAAGTGACTTTTATGTTTTGGTGCTTATTGTGCTTTGTTATATTTTATTACTTTGCATTGATTTTTAGATTGAGTTTTAGATTCTCAAAATGTCTCACAGAGCTGGATTATCGAATGCTTTAATTGAAAAATTTTTAGCAGAGTGCGACAATGATGATTTTGAAGAGCTGAGTGAGGAAGAGTCTGCTGAAGAGAATTGACCCTCCTTTCCTATAAACCCAAGCCGAACAAAATGGTTTATTTACTCTCATCGTGTAATGAAGAAGGCACGGTAAATAACGACACCAACAAGCCTCATATGATAGAGTTCTATAATCAAACTAAAGGAGGTGTGGATACATTTGACCAAATGTGCAGCAATATGTCCACTTCACGGAAAACTGATCGTTGGCCTTTGTGCATGTTTTATGGTATTCTGAATATGGCTTTCATAAACAGCTATGTAGTGTATTCACATAACATGCTAATTACAAATAAACAACGACGCGACTTTCTGAAACAGCTGCATTCGAGCTTAGTGGAACCTTGGATGAAACAACGTTTAAAAGTCCACAGTCGGAGCGACCACAGAAGAGAACATCCGAAATATTATTAATGTTAATGACTCTGGAAGTGTCGAAATTGTCAAAAAAGACAAAAAACGAAAATATTGTAGATATTGTCCTTATACAAAACGACGAAAGACAAAGACTGCTTGCAGGTCATGCGATTCCAACATATGTGGAGAGCACAAAGTTGAACTTTACATTTCTTGCTCAAAGTAATATATTTTATATTTTTTTTTTTATTTTCTGAATTTATACTTTTTGATAACCAAATGTGATCAACTTCATGACAAAGGTTTTTAAGTTTCTATTTTTAATAAAATTATTTTTTTTGACTATCTTATATGCAGATCCAAAATGTGTTCCTTAAAATATTTAAGAAAAATTAAATAAACATTATAAACTAAAGTTTAAATTTCTGTGTTTTTATTTTTATAAAGCTTTAATTCTATATAATTTGAAGTTTGGAGGTGCTCCGCTTTTTATTCATTATTTGAAAATAGGATAAAAATGGACTACGTCGATCCGACGTAGATTACCTACAACGTGTGTAAAATAAGGTTACCTCTCTAGGGTTAAAAGAATTAATAAATAAATCAAATCTTTTAAACAAATTTACAAACATTAATAAATTCTATCAACCTTTTCTACCCCAATAACCCATAAATTATCTGCCTTTATAAATTTTTAACTACGCCACTGATTTTATTCTATTTTTTTCTGCTTTGAGTGAAAACCATCACATTATGTCATATTATTAATTATGCCGCAGACAAAAGCAAAACCAAAAATATCACTGTCACAAAATATATACCCATCATACCGACAATACAGTCCAAAATTTGGTCACAGTCTCTGTCATTTAATTAATTTCGGTTACGATTTATCAAACGTTTTACTTTAATTACAGCCCTTAATTGTGGTGACCCTGCAGCAATTATGAATTTAATCACAGTGCTAAGCAAACTCAAAGTAAACACCAAGTACAAGTACCAACAACAACAACAACTTCATAGCTGATTTGCATTTAAAGGAAAACTTGGTGCTTTCATGTCCAAGCATTTTCAAACAGACAAAAAGCTGGGCCAACAGCTCTTAGCCTAATTAAAAATTGAGAACAAAAGCCGGTTGTTGGGTTTGGTTTTTACAAGTATTCAAACCAACAGTTGTTATTGAGTCGGAAAACAGTTTACGATGTTGTCTTTGAGATAAGAACAAGAATAAAAAGCAGAAGAAATGGAGGCAGATAAACAAAAAAAAAAAAAATAAAAATTTAAGATCTTGATAGTAACGGAAGTCAGATGAGGGATGAACCGCTAAGAAGTGTAAACATAGCTATGTTGAAAGAAAAACAAATCGTGTACAGTAAGGTTTACTTCCCAGCTGCGGTAAGTGAAATAGGCCAGACTGATTATAGCGATAACAGGTAGAATACAAAATGAGGCAAAATGGGGCGGCATTAAAATAGCTTGTATGAGCTAAGAGTTTTTTTGTTTGGCGGAGGCTTAGATTCAAGATAGTAGTAGAAATAATTATTTTATATTAAGAAATTTTTAAGGAATTGCTGTGTTGGTGGATAAAGAGGGTTAAAAAATTTAAGTATCTTATAGCACATAAGACTACAGAATGTGGGTAAGTTGGTATGAAAAAATATGGAACATGCAAAATTTGGAACAATGATTAAAAAAACTTTTACTAAAGTTGCAAAACAATTTATAAATCTCGACTTATAAAATCAACTTTTATCAAAAATTCAAAAATTATAATTAAAAAATTTAAATCTTTTTTGTTTGTTCTCGTTTTCAAATTTCAATATTTTTCAATGATTTTTTACTATATTAGAAAAATGAAACCTTCCAATTAATTGAAGAATGTAACATCTTTCAAATGACTAGCGCGGCTGGTTCTGCAGTACCCAGTTCTTTCAACCCAATTTTGTAGCACATTTACGAAAATTAGCCAATAATGTTGCCGCTCCAAAAACAAGACCAAATATTCCCACGCTCAGGATGCATTGGCTATGCTACAACTTACAATGGGTTTCCCAAATATGTAAATTTTACTTGTTGACGCAGCGGACAAGATGAAAATACGCCTCATCTGCAGAGGTGAAATTTCGAACAAAACCCCGTCATTTTCCAACTGTTCCAAAGCCCATACAGAAAAGCGATATCGAAGCGAATCATGCGCACACTATTGACAACTGCGTCAATATTGTCGGTTGAGCTCGAGGATAACTTGTGTTGTCAATTGGCATGCCCATTTTTCGAACTTTCTTCACAAATTTACGTATAGATGACGCATTGTTGCATTATCTCAACAGAAATTTATTTTTAAAATTCGCACTGTTCTCACCCTTTACTTTTTAACTATAAAAAATACTTAGATTTTACATTTTTAGTGTCCACACTTACGTGTGTTTAAAAAGTAATGGGAATTTTGAAGTTTCGTGGGCTATATTGGTCCAATTGACACAATTTTTTTGTAGTTGTTGTGTTCGCAATCACGTCTAGAAATTATCTATACATTTACTTTTTGTCAGCTATTAAAAAAATAACATTTGTTTTTTTTAATTCTTTTGACAGTTTTTAATTCCCGTTACTTTTTTAACACGCCTTGTATTGAATTTTAGTCTAAGCCTTAAACCACTTTTTTGATTGTATTTTCGAATTCAAGATTTTAAACCCAAAAGAAATCACAATATCATCCCAACCAACAATTTATTGAACAATGACATCCAACAGGTTTTATTTTTAAGATTATTAGAGGTTTCCGCCTCGATATAACTTCTAAGGCACTTGTGAACACTATTTGAACATTTTCTGCTCTACACGCCTTCGTAAGTAAGTACATGTGAAGGCAAATTTAAATTTTCATGAGCGAGCTTTTCTTGCTTATTTTGCGAGAATTGCTTGCGAAGCAATTTTTCGAGGCAGCGAGAGAATAACCTTATTAGCCCAAACACAATACGCGCGAAGAGCGGCAAGCGCCAATTGTCACTTTTAAATTCCATGTATTTATTATGGGACGTATTTTGGAGACTTGTCGCTCAACATTGTCGCTCGACGTTGTCGTCGAATTCAATTTAATTCTAATTTGACTGGCAGCAAGAGCAATTTTCTGCCATTGCTTACATTTGTTATTACTGGTCACATTCAGCAAACTGAACTGTTGTGAAATTTATGGTAGTGATGGTAGTGAGGGATGTTTTGTTTGAACTCTATTCAGAGCTTTTAAGTCTGTATTCATATTCAGAATTTTAAGCATAACTGAATAACGGCATAAGAATCCATAAATTAATGCAAAATTGATTTATAAATAAAATTTAAATTCACATTTAATTGTAAAACCTTTATTAATTATTTATTTCAATTAATCATTTTGTTGTCAATTTTTCAATTTTTTATTCATATGAAAACTATACACAAAAGAATTTTTTAATTTTTTTACGTGACGAAGTTACGTTGTACTGCTCTAGTTTCCAAAAAAGTTGAAAAATGAATTTTTTAAAAATTCATCTGCGTTTCATTGAATTGATACTCGCTGGGTATAAAACCTATGATTAAAAAAATGGTATGACCATAAAGATTAATTCTTTGACTATATTAAAAAAACAAAAAAAAAATTTAATACGGCATAGGGACGTAGTGGGAACTGCGTAAGCAACGCAACTGAAAATTTGTTACATGGAATTATTACTCGCTGAGTATTAGTGCTAGTATTAAAAATACGATACGCCAATAAAGGCCTACTGGAAGCCCTCACAACAAAATTAGACAAAAAATATCTGACATCATGGGGACCCTGAGAGAGCCGCTCAAAGATCGATAACGCAACATTCGTGCAGCGGCATTGCATTGAATTTTTACTCAATGAGTATATAACCTACGATAAAAGTTTAAAAAAGAAAATAAAGTTTTTATACATGGCTTTACGATAAAAATAAAAAAAAATTCCGGCGTCGTCAGGTCGTGAATATAGCAGCGTATGTAACAGAAATGTAATAAAGTTGCATGGAATTATTACTTACTCAGGAGTAGTGCTACAGTAAATTTTGTTTTACGACAGCAGGGATGTGTTATTACGCTTCACAACTAAATTACAAACAAAATTTTGTTGACATGATTTCAGGGATGCAATCACATAATGCAGTAAAAATGCTACAGCCATGAAAAAACGTTGCATGGATTTTTAACTCTGTGACTACTGGTGCAACGGTCAATTTTAAGGAACGACAATAAAGGTGAGGTCTTCGGGCATATGACAAAAATGAAAAAAAAATTTGACGGCGTGTCAAAAACCCTCAGGGAACCGCCTAATGTGACGCATATGCATCATTTTTGCTGGATTAATTGAAATTGGAGCACAACCAATGGGGAAGCAAAAAAAAAGCTAAACAAAAAGCACCAACTCCAAATCCAACAACAACTCCAACACCAACAACCAACACCAACACCAACACCAACACCAACACCAACACCAACACCAACACCAACACCAAAACCAACACCAACACCAACACCAACACCAACACCAACACAACACCAACACCAACACCAACACCAACACTCACACAAATACCAACACCAACACCAACACCAACACCAACACCAACACCAACACCAACACCAACACCAATACCAACACCAACACCAACATCAACATCAACATCAACATCAACATCAACATCAACATCAACATCAACATCAACATCAACATCAACATCAACATCAACATCAACATCAACATCAAAATCAACATCAACATCAACATCAACATTAACAACAACAGCAAGAAACTTCGTCACGTCAAAACCTACGGGTGTGTCCACGGCACAGCCAACTCTTTTTTTGAATATGATTATATTGTAATCATTATTAACTTTTTTATTCATTATTCATTTGTTATTCATTACTAATTTCTTATGTATTATTGATTTTTTTATTCATTAATTGATTATGTAAATGTAGCGAATAATTAATATTTGTTAAATTTGAATGTGAAATAACATTTTTATTTATGAATGAGTTTTGAATTCATTAAATAGATTCTTTTTGAAAATAAATTTAAATTGAATGGATTTCTTTTTCAGCTGTGATTGTGTTGTTCTTCTTAACGGCAAGTGTTGGGTCGGCTGAAAGCAGCCATTGTTTTTTGTGTACTATTCTTGCTGCTGAAGTTTGCTGCTGTCGCGTTTATTATAATCAAGTCGCTTAACATTTCTCTACAAAGACAGATTGGAGACGTGCTGCTCGCCGCTCGTTGCGCACATTGTGTTCGGCCTATATAGAAGCCTTGCAATTACTTCTGAGGCAAGGTTGAGACAACAAGCCTCTACGATGGAGATATTTTTCAAAATATTTTTCTCGATCAAGAGTACTTCCAAAGTACTTGTGAAGGCAATTTTCAAATTTTGGTGAACAAGCTTGTGTTGCTTGTTTCGCAAAAAGTTCATCCAAAGCATTTTCACGTGGCTATTTCCAGTATGAATTGCTGTGCATTTAATACAAAGAGCGAGGATGTTATACGAGAGCGAGCCTATAAAGTAAAAAAATAATATGCGAAAAAGCTTATATTGTTAACCGGGAAGGGGAAGTTTTCCCCTCAATTTCTTTTGGAATTTAAAGTCCAATGCCTGCCTTGATAATTACGGCAGCGCGACTTCGGTAATCGCGTGGTAGCGCGCTTCAATTACGCCCCAGATGTCTTAGATTCGAGACCAAGTCAGGCTATGATCCTGCGGCCTAATCTTTCTTCATAGCTTTTTTAATTTCTTATCTAAGAAAGTTAAAAATTCATTAAAGTTTTATTGCAGTTTGTGGAGAGGATTGCTTAGAAACTTGGATTGACTGAGGTAAAGGCATAACACTTGCCTTAGATTAAATATTTCATGTGTCTATGACTTTCTGCCAGGCTTATAACATCTTAACCATGTTTCACTTGGTTGTCTTTTCCTTCCCACTAATCCATAACGTCATATCAACGTCATATCATAGAACGACTTGACTGAATAGATTTAACACCTTTGATCCTCGATTCAAAACTAAACAAAAAATCAAGCACAACACAATGTGATCATAAGAAACTCGATGAAAGTCCTTTTGAGCGCTGAAATGACCAATTAATTTTTTTATTTTTTTTTTATTTTTATTTCTGATATATTTATTTGTTTTTATTTGTTTAAAATTTTAATAAGTACAGTAAGATTACAAAGTACAGTAAGTAAATTTTAATAAGTAAGTACATAAGTACAGTAAGGTTAAGCGTACAACAGTGAGACATTTATCTTCAACAGAATGGATTATAAATAAGACACATTGTGATTATGGACTTAGCTTGCAGACCTTTGTACTTTTTTCGAAATTTTTGATCACTTCTTCCGCATGATTGAGGCTCTATTTCGGCAACTGCGACTCCAATGTTCACTTTGAGAGTTGGAATTGTGTGCGGATGGGTGGAGATAGAACTAAATTTTAACAAAATCCCAATGGAAGTCTCACTGAGTTAAATTGCAAGATCTTGGTGTCCAACTGGTGTCTCTGAAACACAAAATTACGCGACTAGGGAACTTTGTGCGTAATAACTTGATTTTTTCGCAATTTGTATGGCACGTATATGGCTATCCTGTTGAAATTCGAGGTCATCAGTGCCCGTATACTCTATCTCCGACCACAAAAAATTGCTTAGCATGTCTCTGTAGCGCACTCCATTTACTGTAAGGGCACTTTTTTCGTTATTTTCGAAAAAGTACGGCCCTATGACGCCTCCGGTCCATAATTTGCGTTAAAGAGTCACTCGTTATGATTGCATTTGCATCTCGTGAATCACTCTCGGGTTTTTGAATCCCCAAATGCGGCTATTATGCCTATTAACGTAGCCACCAATGCGAAAATGAGTTTTGTAGGAAAGAACTATTATTTTGTAAAAACCACCGTCACGATTCATGTGTTCCGAGACCCTATCAGACGTACGGCCTTGCTGGTTGTTTGCTGACTGCATTTCTTGAGTCAACTGGACCTTGTACGCATGCAGACCCAAGTCCTTCGGTATCGAGTTCTTGAGTACTTTGACGAATTGAGGTGCTTGGGTCATTTGAAACACTTTCCTTCGTTGCATTATATTTTTAGTCGAACATCCGGCGCGATTTCGTTTCCCTGAACCCGTCTCTTATATATATACTCCCACGTTTAAAAAACGTAAATGGGGGTATAACTATTAATTTTGTCACTCCGTTTGTAACGCCCATAAGGAGGCGTGGCAGGTATAGAAAAGTATATATATTCTTGATCAGCATCACCACCCGAGTCGATTTAGCCATGTCCGTCTGTCTGTCCGTCAGTGATCACGATTACAGCCGTAATTTTCAAGCTATCATCACGAAATTCAATATTTAAGTTTTTATCTAAAAAATAAAGGTCAAGTTCGAAAATGAGCCAAATCGGACGAAAACCACGCCTACCTCCCATACAAAGTGACTTTATCAAAAATGTAAAATCTCCTTAAATTCCACAAAAATTAATATGTGGACTTGAAATGCATATGAAGTTTGTTTATATAACATGTATTCTGTGTATGAAATTCAACCAAATCGAGTAAAAACCACACCCACCTCCCATACAAAGTGACTTCATGAAAAAACAAAAACAAATAGTTTCTGTTAAAACTATGACGAAAATGTTTCTACAAATAAACATTATTTTGACTGCTTAAGATTTGGAATATGTTTTGGTTCAGACGTGGGGGTATTTTAACTTCGGCCCAGTCGAAAATCATTTCTTGCTAGTTTTATGTTTATATTGCGCACACACAGAAGGCACACGATGGCGTGGAAAATTTGGTCGAATTTTACTCATCGTAAAATCATTGCGATTGAACGCAAGTTTTCATTCAAGTATTCAACACATTTTGTTCTTGTTTTTCCTCCATAGCATTTTATAGTAAATTTTCCGCGCTTATAAATGAGAAATATCAGCATCTCATAACTGCCAAGCTACCAGCTATTAAAAAATATGTATTTGCAACCCTACACTTCTTCTTGGTACACCCTTTATAAATATTCCATTTACATATGTAACTCATAAATAAAGTTACAAAAAATACTTAAATAAAAACCAAACTTTTTTATTTTATATTCATCCATTTAATTTATCAAACGATTTTATTATGAAAATATATTGTATCGTTCAGATGTTATAGATTTTAGAGCAGTTTTAATGGCAAAAAAGTATACTTTGCACTGATTGCAGGAATGCATTAAAAGCAATCGTTTTGTTGCAAAAAAATATCACTTTAACTACTTTTGGGAATACCGTTACATTTTCAAACGTCATAACCGCATCAACATTACTACAATGTGTGTATATTTTAAAGATAGCATCTAGAAAAATTGCTCAACGCACAAAAGCTTTTTAATGCACGCTGTGAAGTGCATCAACGCCATCATCTCGCCTCCAAAAACTACAACTCATTTAAACACACCTCACTGTGCAATGCTAGCCAGCACTTGTGTTGCTCAAATTCCCAAGGACACTGCAACTGAGCTCCAAGTTTCTGTTGCACGCTGCATCAAAGCACAGCGCCTACAGCATTTGTGATGCAGCATTTGATGTTGCTGGCGCTGTTGTTGTTTTATTTGGCGGATGTTCCGCCATTGAAATGCAGGTTTTTGTATAGCACTTTTCTGATGTTGCTGTGCTTGTTGTTGTTGTTGTTTTTGTGCTATGGCAATCCTCTAGCTGCTGCGCCACCTTATAAAATGAAGCTCATCTGCGCTCAGCTTCTCACTTTTACGTGTTTGTGAATATTTGAAAAATAAAAGTAAAAACACTTTGTTTTTGTAGTTGTTGTGGGTTTTTTCCTGCTACCCACAATGTCAGTCAGTAAAAGTAAAATCGCCTTTTCAGTTTTCTGTTTGTTTTTTTTTTTTTCTCTCATTTAAAATAAAATAAAATCCAAAAAATGTACAGATACATGGCTTAGAAATTTCATTTTTCTTGCATTGCTCTGCATCGCAGCTGAGCTTCTTTAATATTTTTATTTGTTCTTTTATTATTATTTTTTGTTTTTTTGTTTTTTTTTTGTTTTTTTGTTTTTTTTTTTTTTTGTTATTATTTAAGTTGTTGTTTTGGCAACTGCCCGCAGGTGTTTGGCGTCCACGTTCTCTCCCTCACGTCCTGCTGCATTCATTTGTTTTGTCGTCCTTAATATTTTTTAGAAATTCATTTATTGTAGCTTTGTTCTTTTTTGGGTTTTTTGCTTTTGTTCTTTTACTGATACCATCTGGTTCTGTACGTCATTCTATGTGTTTTGCGGACATTCTTGCTGCGCTCTGGCAAAGGAACTTGCGGCATGCATCCATTTTATTTTTTTGCATCCATTCCTTTGAAGGAATGGTTTTTTTTTCTACTGCTGCTACTCTTAGATTATAACTCGTTTGGATTTGCACGAGTATTCTTTAGCATTTGCTTCTTTGCATTGGCACTGTTGGGGCATTTTTTGGTTTGTGTTTTCTTTTTTCTGCTATACTTTTTATAACGAAACCCTGGGAGAATGAATGTTTGTGGATTTTGTTGTGGCACAAAATAATTTGAAGCTATCTGAAATAATCCTGTTAAGTTTTCAAAATAAATTGCTAAGAAACTAATCGAGTGTGTCGGTGATTTTTTTTTTACTGTTGTTGTTGTTGTTGTTGTTTGTGTGTGCACCATTTAATAACCCAAGCTTAAGATGTATAAGAATTTCAAAAATTTCTTTTTCCATTTATTAAATGTAGATACGCAATTTTTATCTACTGGATACTCGTAGGATGCGAACGGTAAAAATGTATTGAGCTATAATTTTAACATTAGGTAAATTCAGAGGAGGTAGGTAAGTATACAAAATTCTACTCTATTCAATTCAATATTCAATTCTTGATATTATGCACCTAATGCATAAAGTTACAGTTAAATTACACCCACGATATATCTACGAGAATGAAAAACACATATCGGGAAGCGGAATTTCCGAAGTATTAGTCCGTGAGAAATCTAAATTTGTGATTAAAATTGATACACTACGTCAGGGTTTTGAGATATTTGAGGTTATGTACTGAAAAATTCCGCTTTGCGCTACTTTTGAGTTAATGTACTGGTCCCACAGTTTTTTAAACTATTGCTTATCAACTGCATCATTTATTACTCTATATCATCAAAATGAACTGTAGAATGACCCTCTCAGATTTTTGTAAAAAAAAAAAAAAATAAATAACTGGCCATTTCAGCCCTTGAAAGGACTTTGACCTAGCTTCTTATGATCAATTGTGTTGTGCGTGCTATTAAGGTTGTACACAATTGACAGAGAACCGGACCTACATGCTTAACGCCGACTCCGAACGGCGATGAACGGAATGTTCTCGTTCTCAAGAAGCTTTACATGGCATTTTGATTACTCTCTGAGGTTTGCCATTGTCTGCAGAGAGGTGGCGGCCGTACAGAAAAATTATTTTAATTTTAATTCAAATAATTTTCTGTCGCTGCTGGGGTTCGAACCTGGGTCTCCAAGTTCGTTGACATAGCGGCCACGCACTTTAACCAACTACGCTACGGACGCCACAGATTTTTGTATGTATTTTAAAATGACATATTGAATCGGATTTCAGTGCATTTAGGTAAAGGTATTTATGAAGTCATTTTTAATTAGCCCCAACTTTGCAAGGTTATGTAAATGATGAGTATTCCTTTCGATGAGGAAGAGGAGTAGGGGAGAGGGCTGGGTTGTGAACTGGGTTTTCTTTTTGGGCTCTAATTTTTCACAGGATAAAGATATCAAATAATCCAAGATACCGTTGGAAAGGTGATTATGCAATGCAACTTTTTTATGTGGATTTTTAACGCAGATTAGCGTTTTGATTAAAATTTAACTCTCTACTGTCAATTTTCTAAAGACGTGATTTTTTGCTCTTCCAAAAAAGTGGTTGGATTGTGAACCATCTGGCAAATCCCAATAAAAGTCAGAAAATACGAAGTAAAACATACAGAAAACACCAATAATTTTATAATAAGTTGAGATTTTATTTATTCAGAAGGCCTCAAGAGGAAAAACAAGTTATAAAGACACCCCTTAAGCTCAAAAATTGTAATGAATGGAGGTGTTCAACCATAATTTTCTTCATCTTCATCCAAATCGGTATCGCAATGTTTGCATGTGAAATAGGAACACTTTCCCATATATAAGTCAATAGACCGGCCACATTGTTGCATTTGATAGAGTTTTTGGATATCAGTTCTTTAGGCAAAAACCTCAAACAAACGGTGCAAAAACCAATATCCTCATCAGATGGTTTTGATGGTTCTTTTGCCTTAGGACACTTGGATGGTGCTGGATGTGTCTTATTCACTGATTCTTTTGCTGGTGATTTTGACTTTTCTGATGTTTTTCCTTGCTTCAGATCATCAATTTTGTCTGTAGAAATCAGCTCGCAGCTCTCCATTGCTTTTCGCAAAAGTTTTCGCAGTCGATTTTCAAACACGATGTCTGTCGCTGGCAAAAGCAATACATCTGTACACTTCGGTACACCTCCAAAAATTGAGTCATGTCAAAAGACAAATTTGACAGTTGAAAGATTGACGATATATCAATTAGGAAAAGAGAAAATGTAATGGCTCACAACCCAGCCCTCTCCCCTACTAAGTGGTGCTGTTGATAGATGAGGGAAAGTAGCAAAAAACGGCACTTTTTTGGGTATAAAACTAGAAATATCTGGAAATTTATATGTGATGCAAGTCAACAGTGCTCAGATTCTTATACAGACGGTCCCAAACTTTCAAAACAAGCTATTTAAACTGAGAAAAAAAAACAAGTTAATGATTTGCAGGCGAATGTAATCTTTGGCAGAGTCTTTCAGTGGAAATTTCTAAATTGTTGTTGTTTTATGTAGCATTTTGTAGAGTTTAACTAAGAATCTTCCAATAAGGCAAGAAGCGAAATTTTTTATATCAAAAGTCAGACTGAAAAATATCCCTAAAGAAATAATAATTTTTTTCGTATCCGAGCTCCCGAGCGCTGTTAAGTATTTAATAGAAGAAGTAAAGAAATGAGGCATTATTTCCGAGATTGTCTTTATATTTAGTTATTTTAGTTCTAAAATTAAAAGCATCATTAGTTCTTAAATCTTCTTTCTCTAGGTTAAAAGAGTCCTTGAATACATTAAAAAAAGTCGTCAAACTACTTTTTATATAATATTTGGTATTGATAAAACCACACATCCTCTAGTACATAAAAAAATTATTCAAAATAAAGAGAATTTCATAATAGCACAAAAATAATAGAAACTACAGAGATAAAGATTTTATTTTGAATCTATAGTAGATGAAAATTTTACATAATAATATTATCATCAGATTATAAAATAAACTCACCTGTATAGCGGCACGTGCTCCTCGGCTTATAGCCGGCATGACGCTGGTATGTAAGACACACTGCTTTTTCTGACCATAACTCATGCCATCAACCAGATAGCAATTGTCCGGATTCAAGTCAATGGGTTCTGAGTAGGCGGCAATCGTTGGACTAGGTGTCGAACTATTTGAAAACATACCAGCTTCCGCTTGGTCCACATTAGGAATGAGAAAGTCACGTCCAGCTGAAGCAATAGCCGAGTCGCGTTCAAAGTAGGAGGCACCATATTTTGCAGCAAACCTATCGTTGTTGGCACCGGAGTGTCCTGGAAGGCCGCCGCCAATATTGCGACGCTTATGATGCGAGCGTGCGAAACGGGAGCGTGAGTAGTGTGGTGTTGTCGTTGTGGTTGTTGTCATCGAAGTCTCATTTAAGGGAATCTTAAAAGAATCGGGAATTTCAATGGAGACAGCAAAACGTTTCGTATTGTTGATGGTTTGCATGAAAGGTTCAAAACGAGGCTGCAAGTATTGCTCCTGTTCGCGCAAGAGCTGTTCGCGATCACGTTGACGCTGCAGCTCCTCGCGGCGGCGCTGACGTATGCACTTGGGCGACTCAGGGTTACGCAGACATGGAGGTTTTTTGGTAGGACGTCGATTAACGGCATAACGGCGTGTTGTAGTCGATGGTTCTTCGGTTGTTGTGGTGGTTGATGTACTCGTCGTAGACGTGGTTGTTGCAGCTGTTACAGGCATATTGATATTCTTGCCCAAGTTGCGTCGCTTTGTATAGATTTCGTTGGTATCCTTTTGCGTGGAGCTGTGACTATTTTTCGTTTTCTCCGAAGTTTGATCGTTGAGTAACAGCACCTGAGGTACAATTGTGATTTTCTCCCTAGGATTTTGGCCAGAGGAGGACATAAACACCGACATGCCATCATCTTCGTCATCGTGATAGTAGCCACCCACAGGGTGGCCATCAGAACCCAACTTGGTAACAGACTTTCGATTGACTGGAGATATCGGTGCCGAGTAATGAAAAATGGGACGCAAAGGACGTGCAGTGGTTGTAGTTGTTAGTGTAGGTGCCGACGCCACTGCCTGTTTTTGCTTATCTTTTTGCAGACTGGGAAACACGACGAACTTAGACTGAAAATTGCTGTCGTGTTTCGTTAGATTTTGAAGAAAAAGGATATGATTCTTTAGATCATCAATATTAGAAGCAAACTCCGGCGGCGTGATGGCTGTTATGGCCGCTGCTCTTGTGGCTATTGATGTGGCTCGTGTTGTAGATTTTGTCGTTGTTGTACGCTGTGTACTTGTCGCCAACAGCAGACGTGGATCGGGCGAGGCATTTTTAAGAGCCATCGGCACGATAAATTTGCGATCCTCATCGGTGAGACTGGCCGGTAGGCCATTTTCATCCGTATCCTCATCTAGTAGGATGATTTGCTTCTGATCCATTTCCTCTTGTATGGGATGCATGCGTCTTTGACCCATTTGACCCATGCGTGTTGTTGTCAATGGTATTTTTTTGGTTAAATTTGCTTTGACGAAACCCGTCGCTGAATCTCTCAAATCGACGGGTTTTATAAAAGTACCCAGCTTACGTAGACCCTCCTGATGCATGAGCGCCTGCTCATCTTTGGTGATATTGAGTGGTATACTTGTGTTTGCTAGAATTTCGAGCTCGTTGCTGAATTCTATGAAGGGTGATTTGAGGCCAAGGCAGCTAAAAGAGAGAAAGAGAGAGAGTGCCAGAAAATGTATGAGAAGGTTGATATAAGATGGTTGTGAGTGGTTATGATTAGAGTAGGGTAAAGGTTTTATATTTATAAGGTAGACATAGGTTTAAGTAACATAAATTCTTTTTATATTTATGTTAAGCAAGTTTTTGTGTTTGATTTCTATATTAAAATAAAATTAATAATAAATTTTTAATTTATTAAGAATTTCTTTAATCTACTAATCCTGAGCACATTGTAAAATTAATTCAAGTTATTTCAAATAATTGTTAAATATGTCAAAACATAACAAAATATTTCGTAACTTTCAAAATCTTTAAAAAAAAGGAAAAAAAATTTTAAAAAAAATGTCAAAACATTTCAAAATATTCACAAAAACATAAAATAAAGAGACAATTTTTTGAGTGTAGAGAGTATTTTTAAAAATCTTTTGGTGATTGAATATCAAGATGTTGACGAAATTGTGACAAATGAACAAAAAATTATTAAATTGAACAATCAATTCACAAATCATTTTATACACTCTTCCCACTTCAAATTGAAAGTGTTCGTATTGTAACTTCTAAGCAGATCATGTCGATTTCTTTTCATACATACATATGTAAATATATTTTTTTTAAGCTACAGAAAACTTTTCATTTTTTCCATTTATTACTTCAATTAAAGTGTCTAAAGCTCCTATATATTTAAATTATCTAAAAAATTGTTAATTTACCACGTGTTTTAATTGTTTTTCTATCTTAACATGCTTATTAATTTCATAAAATAACATTTTAACTTCCTTCCCTAACCATTGTATTCAGTAAAATTTTAACTTTTTCTTTTATTTTTGTATTTTTAAATCAGCTCATTACTTTAGCGTCTGCATTACAATTGAAAATGTCAAAACTTAAAATCCATTGATTATTTTGTTTTTTATTTTTATCACCAACAAAGTGGCAGTGATTAATTGACACATTTACAACATGACAGTCGAACAAATTAGTTGAAATATTAAACTCTTTCTGGGCGCTACGCGCTACTTAAGATATAAATATTTCAAAATAAGACAAAACCAAAAAAAAAAAAAAAAAAAATAGAAAAGAATGTTACTGGACAGCATAAATTATAGAATATTGATTTCTAGTACAGCCTCCTCGCTAAGAATATCTTTTACAGCTTATCACACCATATACACCACACCATATGCGTACACACCATAAGGTAGAAATATATACCTACATGAGCTATAGTCAAATTCTTCTCATTCTCTTCTGGTCATTAATTGAAAATTCCGACATAATATCTAATGAAACCCTTTTTAATTTTACATTTCATGAGGGGAAAAAGTGATAAAGCTTTTTGGCAGGTACGTTCAAAGGTTAAGACATGGTAAATGAAGGTAATTAATTAAACGTATTTGATTTTTCTCAAAATTGTGAAAATAAGCTACGAATTTTGAAAGATTTAAAGAAAGATTTAAGCTAAATTTTTAAGGGACATAATGATACAGTTGAAAAAAAATCTGTCGGCAAAATTGAGCTGGATTGACGTTTCAAAAAACTGTCTACTCAAGTGAATCAGCTGATAAATGTCAAAATTATTTAATGCTATAATTTCGGGGCTCTGTTGGTTCGATTGGTATGATTTTTTTGTTGTTGCGTTGGCAAGCATATATGGAAAGTATCTATAGGTTTTCCATCGTTTTTAGTTTTCAAAGGCGCTCACAAGTAAAGGGTGTCGATAATATAATTTAAACTTGAAAAATGGAAATTGTGCCATATCTCGAAAATGAAGCAAGATAGACTAAAAAAAACACCGTATTCGTGTTTTCTTTAGAGAGTTTCGAACTCAAGACACCCAGTTAGAGGGGTTGAACAATATGATAACCTTAAAAAAGTACGGCTTTTGCGACGTACACGTATTGTTGTCGGCCGATTAAACCAATAAAAAACAAATTTAAAACATAGAATATGCATTGGTGTAGTGAATATTCATTTCTATATTCTACTTTAGTTAGTATATATTTCAGTTATCTTAGAGTTTAAGTGCATATCAAAAAAGGCTGTTCTTAAAGACTTCAACTTCATCACGGCAAGAGTTAAATGAAAAATTAAAGCGCTAAAAATTAAAGTGAAATGGTTCAAAGCGCAACTTTATTTATTTTTTTTTTTCATTTTGATAAAAGCTTTAAAAGTTATGAAGCGTGTTTTAAAAAATTTACTCAAATTTCACGAAAAAATAAAATAGGGTACACCAAAATGTCAAAAAAAAATTTCCAACACTTCTGATTAATGCATATTAAAGTAAAGTTTGGATATTTATCTTTCGAAATGATGACTTAAGGACTTAGAAAATGTCTGTTATTGACCGACTTATGCTTGAAATTCAATAATCCTTCAAAAAACCTGATTTTTAGGGAAAATCCGATAAGCGCGATCTCTAAAACTCTTCCAAAAAATCTAAAAAAAATCACAAAACTACTTTACCCTATAAGCTTTCTAACAAATGCTGAGCAACTATGAAATTAAAAAAAAAAATTTCATTTGGGACAACCTATTGTGTAGCTCTCTAGTATCTACCCAATAATGATAGAAACCAGATTACGCGTTCCGCAAATAAAAGGGAGAGAGCATGACGTCACAAGCGATATTGTCAGACTTTGGAATAATTTTATTCCCACACCCATGCCTAAATATTTATAAAACTTTGTCAGTCTCGAATAGTTTAGAAGATAAGAATCTTGAAAGTTTAAAAAATTCATATTTTTTAGATAGAGTTTAGATTTAGAAGTGTATATATTTTTACTTTACTTTACTCGGAAGAATTTATTTTCAATTTCGTCAATTTGTCTAAGAGATCGCACATTTGCATATGTTTTTGTCAAGCAAAAGTACTGTGTGGCGTCATGCACTCAGTTAAGAAAGATATCATTAGATAACGGGACCCCGGAACGCGTAATCTTGTTTCTATCATTCTTGGTATCTAACATGCATGGTCAAAATGAGCTAACGCATTTGAGTTTCCTTATGTCAGACCATGTGACTCTCTTCCAATCATTTACCCACTGAACCATAATCGTAGGTTTTGCGTAAGGTGTGTGTTTTGCGAAATTTTTTTTTTTTTAATTTTTAATTTTTTATTTTGTCGCTTTAAAGTGCTTGCTATGGAAGATTAAATTCGTGAAAACTTTTTAAATAAATAAAAACTATACTTCTTTTGCAAAATTCATAACAAACTTATTTTGAGTCGAAAAAAAATAATTTTTTTATCATTTTAGTAGATAATAATTCCAAGTAAATGATTTTTTTGATAAATGAGTTCAGAAATGTATCATAAGTGTTTTTTTTTGCATTCTTAAAGGAGTTAAAAAATAATAGTTTTTTATCAGATCATTAGAAGCAATTTCTCATAAACGAACCATTTTCTGTTCATAAATGAATTATAAAAATTGTTGTTTTTTTTATGTTCTAAAATGAGTTGAAAAATAATGAATTTAAACCTTTGCTGCACTAAGAGAATAATATATTAAATTTATCCAAAAGCTTTTTTAATTTATCCAAAAAGCGAGTCAATTTTGCACCAATAACGCATTTATATAAATCGACTACGTAAATGTTTAAAACTTATTTAAGGGGACATATAGGTTACAAATTTAAAAAAAAATTTTTATTTAGGGAAATTCTTTTCATACAAGTAAAAAAGGTATCATTTTAAAATTTTGCACATACATATATGCATTTATTAACATTTAAAGAATACAAAAATTTTTTTCAGAACTTTTGAAGCGGTTTTTGAGGTTGCTTAATTTTTTTAAAAAAAATGCTAAAAAATTGACGGTATGCCGGATATCACCAGTCTGGAACATCTGGTGAAATCCTGCACACCGTCAATTTTTTGGCATTTTTTTAAGAAAATGAAATAACATCAAAAATCGCTTCAAAATTTTGAAAACAATTTTTTATATTCTATGAATGTTAATAAATATATGTGCAAAATTTGCGATATCTTTTTTCCTTCTATGAAAAACAAATTCCCGAAAAAAAACATTTTTTAAAAAATTTGTAACCTATTTGCCCCCTTAAATACTTATTCAATTAAATAAAATATTTAAATATTCAAACAGAATTAATTAAAAAATATATTAAAATTATGCACGAATTTTTTTAAAATATCTTTCAAATATTTACTGTTTGAAAATAAAACTATCGCATTTAAAGAAAATTTATATAAAAATATGGAATTTAAAAAACAACATATTTAAATTCAACATGTTATTAATGGTTTTATAGTATTATTTTCTTCATAACCCTTTCAGACCCGACGCTTATCTACTGAACATTTTTTTATGATTTTTGGAATGTATGGTCGTTATATGGTATGAAAATATTCTCAGTGTTTAGGTTTCGCAATTTACATATCCTTCAAGGATTTTCAGGACACGCACAATTTTGATGCACTCGTTTAAAACTTTATCTGAAACCCATTTTTTTAGCAACAAATGATTCAAATTTATTATTTTTTTTAGTTCAAATGCGTTAACTTCACTAGTTTTACACTGTTTATATTTTTGTAATTGAAGACACAACTTACCTCTGCGACTCATTTTGACAAAACTAAAAAGTTTATCAAGAATTCCACGCGTGTTCAAGTAACGGTAAAGCGAATCCCGGAACAGTGTGAGAAACAAAAGTAAACAATAACAAGCTCAATCAATTCATTTCGTTCATTATAACATTCGTTAAATAAAAGTGGAAATATTAAAGATAGAATCCACCCGCACAAACGATGCATCACGGTCTGAAAGGGATATTGCACCAATCATGATACAAGGTAGCCTTGACAAATGGCTATTTTCGCACGAGCTGCGTCCATCGCACTCACAGATCATCTTGGCCAAACATCCAGGCTACATTACACTTGCAACAAAAACTAAACGAGAACTATAAGAAATCTGCAACTGCAAGATATAAACTGCAGGAACAGAGTGCGATGCTGTTGCTGCTTGTCGGCTGTTTCATCTGTATGGAATATGTGTGTAGGTGTGTGATATAAATAAAATTTAAATACGGGGAAAAACGTGTTGTAAGGAAAATATTTGATTTATCCACGTAAATATTTAAATAAAATGTATACACAGGCATGGATAATGTTAATACGCGTTATTTCCCTTAAAGGAGCATTCCACTGAAAATGGTAATTTTTGGCATTGTCATTGTCTTTCATTGTCTTTTTATAAATTAATTGACGGAGTTGGTGGTATCGTAAAGCCACTTGTAAGCCAAAAAGTTTGAGGTCAAGGAGATGCTACCGTAATCCAATACGCAAAGGATTTCGTTACATTAGCAGCCACTTTAGTACCTTCTACGAAGGTTTTTTATATTGCTGAATCAGAAATAGCTGATAAATCCAAAATGTTCATCCATGGGAAGCTGCGGCCTGTTCCAGGAATATCAAAATTTCATCATATATTAGTTGACGGTCATAAAGTAACATGCAAGAAACACGCTTTAGATAATCATAGTATTAGGTTTTCATTTAAAAAATGATTCAAAACGAAGACTTAATTTCTAAATTTCATACGAGTCCCGTACAAACGAAAGTGTCCCGTACAAAGGATTTCATTTTTATTTTTTTATTCTCATTTTAATAGATATTTTTTCGAACTTGTTGTATTTCGTCATACCATCATCGACGAAGTCTACATAAGTATATTTTTAATTTTACAGAGATAATTAATTTTGCTGAAATTCTCCAATAATGTCAAAAAATAAAAAGTATGGTGGACTGCGGTTGTCCCGTACAAACAAACCTCTTTTCATACTTATTACTGCCTATTTATGAATATTTTCAGGAACAAATAATTGATTTTGAAAAGCCTCCGTTACACTAAATTAATGTACTAGATGCTTTGAACAATTTGATTTCGGTTTATTTTTAATTTAAGATCTTAACTTATCAAAGGCGTACGATTTGTCCCGTACCAACAGTTGTCAAAGAATTAAGAAAAATTGGTCAAAGAATTTATTTGTTTACATTAAAACTTCAAATAAAAAAGCTCTTTTCAGATTTGGCTGCGTTTAAAAACCAAAAAAAGCTTTTTTGACGTTAGCAAGAACACAAACCAGTGATTTAACGAGTTTCGAAACGTGTTTAACACGTTAAATTTCCAACAACAATTGTACGCATATAACTTCATTGGAACTTCATTGGAGAACTCGTTTTTCGATTTAACTTCGTTAAATGGATTTAACATAATTAAATGCTCGGTTTAAACATGCTATTAGTGTGATGTTTATTAAAATTTTAACCTTTATACAATTCATATATTAATATGCCAATATATATACCGGCAATTTACTCCGGCGGTTGATACAAAAAAGGGTACATTTACGAGTGCCGAAAAATAACTTTTCTATAGTTCTTTTTTTAACTCATTTCCGAACAAAATAAGGTTACTTTTTGAGAAGCATTTTAGTTCGACGAATGATACAAAAGGGGTTCATTTATCAATGCCGAAAATGAACGTTTCCGAAAAGGTTCATAAATGAATTCAAAAACGGTAGTTTTGGTTCACAGGGTACTGTTTGTCCAATTTAAATTTTTTTTTTATATATATCAACCTATGCTGAGAGGGGAACCGAACCGGGTCTCCAGGTTCGTTGACATAGAGGCCACGCACTTTAACCAACTACGCTACGGACGCCACACTAAATCATTGTATTCCACAATAAAAATAAGTATCTTAAACATTATTGATTTCATGGGTAGCTTGTATTGAAATAAAAAGTAATTTTATCATTACTAACCCGTTTATTGGAGTAGTTCGACAACAGTACAATTTGACTAGTTTTATGTCGAATATATGAAATACTTTAATTATGAACTCTTGTATTGTCAGCTTAGCTTTGTTTGGAGATACTTAACCTTGACCTTAAGATACTTTGAACTTAACCCTCTGCAGCTGACGTCGTAGTCTGACAGACACCGGATCTCAAAACTTTTTGAGTACAAACGTAAAATTCGAAGATAAGAAATTAGTTTTTATCTTTCAAAAAAACGTATTTTATTGCAAATTATATTTTTATGTTAGCCTCATAAGTATTTGCTGTTGTATGGAATAAGGTCAAGAAAGTTACAGTCAGAAACTTCATCAAAGGAAATCAGTTTAAAAGTGAGGTCTGCTGGACCCCACGTCAGGTGTATTGTTAAATTTGGAGCACGTCAGTTGCAGAGGGTTAATAAACAGAAATAAAACATATGTTTCTAGTGTCTTAACACTTTCAAAGTTTTTCTTCAAATATATTTTATCAAAATTTTTTTACAAGTTATCAGGAAAGAAATTCCTTTTAAAATATTATTTCCAATGCTTATTTGTGCCCATATATTACCACTTCATCAGAAATGCCTTTGCGTTTTTTTGATTGAAATAAGATGGTGGCATTTTTGTAGCCCGGTCCGCCATTTAGTAAATCAGCTGTTGCGCCATTCCTATGCAAATCGTAAATTTTAATTGCGGTTATGGTGAATGCATCCGTCATGTTCTAAAATATAAAATTCATAAGAAATTAATACATTTTTGCACATTTTCTCTGAAATAAAATAAAAAATCTCTGATCTGGTCACTTACTTTCTGCTTGAAGACATATTTAGCTTTCGAACCTTTGAAAAAAGAAGACGACTTTTGAACCCTATCTCTGGCTATTTCTTTATCAGCGGGGCTTAGTTGACCCCACTGATAATCCCTAACAGCACCAGCGTAGGCCAAAAAAATTGTGGCAAACAAGAATACAACGATAGAGAATCTCATTTTGCTTTAACGCGGTACAGTTATTGTTTTCACGTTCGTAAGTGGGCTCAAACGCAACTGAGCCAATAACATACAGTGTTTTACCATTTTATTCAATCCCTTAAGAAAAATCGCTCTTGTCACCAATCGAAACACGACATTTTGGCAGTTAGCGCTTATCAAACGATAGAGTTTTTTTTTATATTTATTTTGTTTTTGTGTTTGACATAAGCGTTGATTGTTGTTCTGCACTTAATTCATTGAAGTAATCAATAATGTCAAAAGCATTTTGTCGGATTAAAATCCGATAAAAAAAAGTATAACAAGCCTTTTATATTGTTTGTTAATTGAAAGCCTTTGGCCTTTTGATATTGTTTGTTTATTGATTTTAAATCCTTGTATTGGACCTTGTATTGGCCATGAAGTACATCTTTCCACATTTTATTGGAAATTATCTGATGGCAACATTGATAAATAATTTTTATTTTAAATATGTTTAACTTTAAGGTCATATGAAAGTAATGCCAAATATTGTATAGATTGATGGTAGTGTCTGACCCATAATAAAAATCAAGTTTCATGATTTGTCACAACTTTGATTCTGTTGAACTTCTTAACTTAACTTTAGTTAAGAGTTTAATAACTTAAGTAACTTAAAGTATAACTTAAAGTATATAACTTGAACCTCTTAAGTTAGTCCTTTATTGGGACATTCCCTGCGAATTCGGTTCAATCTTAGAATAACTTCATTTTTTATTTTCTAAAAGTGTCATCAACTTCATTTGTGAGCCTCATTTCACGTGACAATCTTCACTTAATCAATATAAATTTTCCTATAGTTTGTTTTAAACAAATAAACAAACTCGTTCGTTTAACTCGACTTGTCTTCAGATAAATAAGAAATTAAACTTAGAAACTATTTGTCTCAAAATTATTTAATGTATTAAAAACTACCCACACCGCTTTGCTGATCTGATATTAAATATCAAACATTTCCAGACATTTGACCGCCAGTTTTGTTAAGTGCGCATTCCAGCCAGCGAAACGCCACAACGATTCATAAAAATGTACCGATAGCGATAGTAATTCTCTAAAAAATTGCAAAGTTACCCACACTGACTCTGCAAAATTGTTTACTTACTACTTTGATAACAAAAGTATTATTGTTTGTTGTAAAAAACCAAACATAAGCACAAAACACACAAAAACCCGACTTAAAAATTTTTTATCTGAGATGGTTTTTCGAAGTAAGGGTGATTTTTTTTCACAAAACTCACAAATATGATTCCAGCATTTAAGCAGTATTTGTTTTATAAACGTAGCTTTCAACACTCAGTGCGCACATAAAACTCGAACTTGTTGCATTAAATTTCCGAAAGCATGAAACACTATTTTATTTACACACTTCTCGGTCTCATCTGTATCGCTTTTGCTGCAGATGCTGCTACAGCGGCACAAAGTCATTCGGTCACGTTCGGTGCAACTGGATCACGTGAAGTGCATTTAAAACGCGCCATTGTCAGCGAGAAGGCGAAAATGATGCGTGCGCTCTCGAAGGACTATGAGTTCAGACAAACGGTTAGTGTTATTTTATTTTCTATTGATTTTTAATATACTAACATTTTTATTTAAGTTTTTAATTAAAATACACATATCAATGAAGATTTATTTTTTGTTTTTAGCCTGGTACAATTCCGTATGGGCGCATAATCACACGTATTGTGGTCACCGATCAGTATACCAACGGAAATGGTGGTAAGGCAACGCTGACTGCTGGAGGACCCGGTGAAATGTTTGCCATTTTGCACTTGAAGAGTCAACGTGGACACGGTTATAACTTCATAATCGACATCTTTGGGCAGTAGACGATTTACATTGTTAATTAAATTATCAAATTATTAGAATTTCTTGAAGTACCTTTATGTACTCAGATAGCTTTAATATATAATTTAAGAATATTTTATGTGTACTTTTTTCTAAAGTGATCATTATAGTACACAGTTGAGAACAACATTCTGTCATTTGGGACCGAATGTTTCTGACGAAATATGGTCTCCTCCCATAATAATAAATCCTCACAGAGGCCAAAATAAATTATATTGTTGTTATTATAAATATGAGCGGGCTAGGTTTATTGAAAATACTTTAAAATTTAAAAAAATAAATAACTGGCCATTTCAGCCCTTGAAAGGACTTTGACCTAGCTTCTTATGATCAATTGTGATGTGAGTGTTATTAAGTTTTGTACACAATTGACCGAGAATCGGACCTACAGGCTTAACGCCGACTCCGAAACGGCGATGAACGAAATGTTCTTGTTCTCAAGAAGCTTTACATGGCATTTTGATTACTCTCAGAGTTTTGCCATTGTCTACAGAGAGAGGGCGGCCGTACAGAAAAATTATTTTAATTCAAATAGGAATCATAAAAATTGTGCAAAAATTTATTTATATTGAAAACGAAAATAAAATTTATATGAAAAGTTTCTTGATATGAACTAGAAAATAAAAAACATTTTTTTTCTTCTAAATGGCAGAGTATAAAGGCAAGAGCAAAAGCAAACGCAAAAGCAAAATAAAACGCAAAAGCAAGAGCAAAAGCAAAATTAAAATCAAAAACAAAGTAAGAGAAAAAGCAGATGCAAAAACAAAAGAAAAAGCAAAAACAAAGCAAGAGCAAAATAAAAAGCAGAGGCTTTAACAAAAGTAAAAGCAAAACCAAAATCAAAGTCAAAATCAAAAGCAAAATAAAAAGCAAAAGCAAGAGCAAAAGCAAAATTAAAGTCGGAAAAGCAGATGCAAAAACAAACGCAAAAGCGAAAACAAAGCAAAAGCAAAAGAAGAAGCAAAAAAAAAATCAAAAACAAAAGCAAAAGCAAAAGTAGAAAAAAATTAAAAGCAAAAAGCAAAAGCAAAAACAAAAGAAAAAACAGAAGCATTAACAAAAGTAAAAGTTAAATCAAAAGCAAAGTCACATTCAAAGTCAAAGTCAAAAGCAAAAGTAAAATAAAAATCAAAAGTCAAAGTCAAAGTCAAGGTCAAAGTCATAGTCAAAGTCAAAAGCAACAGCTACAGCAAAAGCAAAATATAAAAAAGAAGCAATAGCAAAAGCAAAAACGAAAGAAAAAGCAAAAGCAAAATTAAAAGCAAAAGTAAAACCAAAAGTAAAAGTAAAAACAAAAGTAAAGGCAGAAACGAAAGCAAAGTCAAAGTCAAAAGCAAAAGCAAAAGCAAAATAAAAAGCAAAGTCAAAGTAAAAATCAAAAGCAACAGCTACAGCAAAAGCAAAAGCTAAAAAAGAAGCCATAGCAAAAGCAAAAACAAAAGCGAAAGCAAAAGCAAAAGCAAAAGCAAAAAAAAGCAAAAGCAGAATTAAAAGCAAAAGCAAAACCAAAAGTGAAAGCAGAATAAAAAGCAAAATCAAAAGCAAAGTCAAAGTCAAAATCAAAAGCAAAATCAAAAGCAAAGTCAAAGTCAAAGTCAAAGTCAAAGTCAAAATCAAAGTCAAAGTCAAAGTCAAAAGCAAAAGCAAAATCAAAAGCAAAGTCAAAGTCAAAACTAAAAGCGAAATTAAAAGCAAAAGCAAGAGCAAAAGAAAAAGCAAAACAAAAATAAAAGAAAAAGCACAAGCAACAGCAATAGCAAAATCAAAAGTAAAAGCAGAAGCCTAAGCAAAAGTAAAAGCAGAAACAAAAGCAAAACCAAAAGCATTTTTTTTTTGTTTGGACTAGAACTACAGCAGAGTTGATGACAAGGATTAGAACGAGGATTTTAACCGAGGTTGGAATAAGAGTCAATACAAGGATTTACTCAATGATTAATATAAAAAGTTGGAATTTGAAAAAGGATCAGGACAAGTTTTATGAAAAGAATTATAATAAGGACAAACGTTAGCACCAGGAGTTATTCATGAATTAGGAAAAGGATTTGATCAAGGATTTGGATAAGGCTTAGGACAAGGATTGGCACAAGGATTAGTACCCTAAGGGAAATAACGAATATTAACATTATCCACGCCCGTGTATAAATTTTATTTAAATATTTACGTGGATAAATGAAATATTTTCGTTACAATTCGTTTTTTTCGGTATTTAAATTTTATCTATACCACACATTGAAGCTTCTAACTTATTCCAAACAGCTGAAATAGCCGACAAGCGGCAACGCTGAATACTCCCGGTTTGTTATAGTTCTCGTTTGGTTTTTGTAATAAAATGATATAGCCTAGATGTTTAGCTAAGTTTCTTCGTGAGTGCAATGGGTGAGATTTTGAGATGGAACCGAGCTCTGTACAGATCCCCACAAAATCTCACCCATCGCATTCACGAAGCATCTTGGCTAAAAATCTAGGCTAAACATCTAGGCTATATCATTTTCATTACAAAACCAAACGAGAACTATAACAAACCATAATAACATATTTCATTGAATTATTTTGTTTTTTAATTTCAATATTTTTATTTAAATTTTCTTTAAATGCGATAGTTTTATTTTGAAAAAGTAAATATTTGAAAGATATTTAAAAAAAAGAGCATAATTTTTTTTGATAAAAAAAATCGATCATAAAAGATTAGGAATAGGATCGAGACCGGGATTGAAAAAAAGATTAAAAGAAAGATAAGTAGTCTAGGTAAGGCTAAGAAAGGCCTAGGGCGTATGATTTACTAACACATGTCCGATTTTTCATGATTGTGAATTTGAAATTAAAAGGAAAATATTTTAAATCTGTAAATTGCGGATTTTTTAGATGAATATTTAAGGTTTCAGGACTTGAAAAAATTTATATAATAATGAAGGCTTTTCGTTTTATGGTTAGTCAGACTTTCTAGCATTCACTTATTAATGAATCAATTATTGTATACTTTTGAAAAATTTATTGAGTTTTATTTCATAAAAGATTGAAAATAAATTAATTTTATCAGTATCGGTTAAAAAAAAAAAAAAAACTATTAAAATTGTTTTTTTGTGAATTTAAAAATTTTTTTTATAATGCTTTCATTAGCATGAACTATCTGTACTGATGGCAGCAAGATTTTAGAATTAGTTAAGAAGTGAAATATATGAAAAATATAAAAAAAAACACCAACAAAGAATTGATTTTAACCCTTCACATTTAAAAAACTTAAAACTGGTCTTGGTTTTTTCAACTCATCAATCTTTCAGTTATAACCGATACTTTTTACTAAATGAATTATTTGAAAAAAAAAAGAAGATTAATATAATAAACCAAAAAAATTTTCAAACCTAGGCAACTTTTTCAGTTCTAAAATTTTAAATTAGCAAAAATGAATAGGTTAAAATTTTTAATATTGTTAAGTTTTGGCGGCCAGTGTAGTTACGAGTAGCATTTTTTGTGATAACAATTATTTATCGTCTGTGATGTGCCATCAATTGCACAAAACTTACTTACTGCTTTAGATGTACAGGTGTGATAAGATAAACAGCAGTCAAAGACCGAGATAATGCGTCAAATAGGCATTTTTATCGCTTTTTAATCTGACATAATTGACATGATGTTGATTTTTTTCTTTTATTTTTTTTGAATTAATTGATTACTTCAATTAAATAAGTATAAATTGTAAACGACACTTTTGAAAAGTGAAACAATAACAAAATATAAAATACAAAATAATCAACGATTACCGTCACAATGTTACTTTCGATTTTGTGACAACATTTATTTTTCAACACGAATTCAATAAATTGGCAAAACTGGGTCTGTTACTGACTCAGTTGCATTCAACCACTGACCAGTGTCCTAGGAACAACTCAACGAAGTAGTTGTAGAAATAAAAAATGAGATTCATCACCGCTATACTTTTGTTTGCCTTAATTCTTGTGGGCCACGCCAAAGGCAAAAACAACTACGATTGGGGTGTAATAGATCAAAATGACAAAGTGATATGCAATCAAACAGTTTCTAAGCTTGGATTTGTGGGTCTTGAAGTTAAAAAGAAATTTGTCTTCAAGCAGAAGGTGAGTTATGAAGACAGTTTGAAAGAGGTTAAAATAATTTCTGAATATTTTTGCAATTACTTTAGAACTCTCTTGAAGCTCTGACAATTACCGCCATTCAAATAAAAGATTTGAAGAAGAAATATGGCGCAACTGCAATATTACAAACTGGTGGTATTGGTTCCAAAGGTGCCACAATTGAATTCATCTCAGCAAAGGGTAGCAAAATCAAAGATAGAGTGATTATCTATGGACGCTAATGGGCGTGCAAATCATGTTGATATGTGTTATTTCTGATAAAATCTTGTAAAAATAAATGCCATTTTGATTGAAATTTTTCTTACGTCTTTGTAAACAAAAAGAAGTTTTTTAAAATAGAGAAAAAATTAGCGAAGAAAATATAAAAAAACTTCGGAAAAATTATATATTAATCTCTTCAAGCAACAAACAAAAAAAAAAAAATATGTATACATGTATATATTACGAAATTTCAAGTGTATTGAATGATAAAAGAAGTTTTCGGAAAAAATTATTTGTTAGGAAAATCAGTAAAATTATTCCCGCGTTGTAACAGTGCGTTGCCTGGACGCTGTAGCTTTTTTCAATATTGCTTCATTTTTATTTTTATACCCCCACGCTTACTCCGCATATTAATTTTGTCACTCCGTTTCTTACTTCCATAAGTAGGCGTGATAGATAGAGTGGATTTCAGTAGACTTATTTTAATAAGCACAATGACACAAAAACTCATTCTTATAGCTCCTAACTTGTTAAAATTGTATTGTTATATATACCGTTATAGTTTATTTATCAAATAAATGGCTTTTCCAAGACTAAATTCCTGCTGTTGGGAGTCGGCATTAAACTAGTACGTTCAGTTCCTCATCATTGTGAACAAACATTTGATAAGGAGGTTGCTACATATATTTCAGGAATAATTATAAAACTGATTTTTTTTTTGTTTTTTTCGAAATATTCTCCTTTATGATTTACACATTTTTGCATGCATTCCCACAATTTGCCATAACATTTATCCCATTATGTCGAAGTTTTGAGGGCTCAGAAACGCCTTCCAAAAGTAAAAACAATCGGTTTTTATATTTATCACCGAAATATATGTTGTAGCCCTCCACCAACATCCACCACACAATTTGATCATAAGAAGCTAAGTCAAAATGCTTTCAAGGGTTGAAATAGCCAATTATTTTTTACCGATTTCAACTTGGAAGACAAGGAACAATTTGGACAGTCGAAAAAGTTCAAAGATGAAGAATTTGAGTCATTGCTCAATGAAAAGCCATGTCAAACTCGTCAAGAATTGTCTGAATCGTTGGGAATTTGCGCTCTTGAACGGTCGGAAAACGTCTTAAAGCCATGGGAATGACCCAAAAGCAAGGAAAAGGGGTCTGATACGAATTGAAACCAAGAGACGGACTTTTTTCATCTGTGAACTGCTGCTTCAACGGGAGTAAAGGAAAGGATTTTTACATGGAATTGTTACAGACGATTAAAATGGATTTATTATGACAATCCATAGTGCAGAAAGTCATGGGTTAAGCCCGATCAGCCATCAACGCCAGGAATAAGCGCGATTCCATATATCTAAGCTGTGTCTTTGGTGTAACTAGAAGGGTGTTGAGTACTAGTAGCTGCTGAAATTGCATGAAACCATTATTGGGGATCGCTATTGACTGCAGAAGCTCTCTTATTATGAAAAAATGGGTCGATTCGTGGACTGCATCTAAGGAGGAGCCGGCTCTCCAACGTGGTATTTGTCTTCTGTGATATGATGGCAAAAAGTAGTTGCTTATGATAGACAATACTTTGAATTATATACAGCGACGAGCATAATACAACACATCACTTAAATCTCACAAAAAAAAAAAACAGATATTTTGAGTCTTCCTTAAAAGAGATTATCATAAATTTTATTTTGTTTTTATACCATTATTATGATGAAAATACAAAAAAAAATGAGAGTTCAAAATTTAAAAAAATAAAATTTAACAAATTCATTCCATGTAACATAACAAATGTTCCAATTTTGCACCTGAACAACAGACTCATATTAAACAGTAGATATTAATATTTTGTCCAATAACCTTTAGCAGTTTTAAGTTGCTTGATGCGTGAAGGAATGTTACTGCAATAATTTAATACCATTTCATCCGGAATTGCCTGCCAGACTTCCAATACACGTTCCCAAAGTTCGTGAACACCTTTTGGGGCTTCAGGGTATTTTGCCCATTTGGACTTGACATGATACCAAAAATTTTCGATAGGGTTTATATCGGGCGATTGTGGAGGCCACTTTAAAACCAAAAACGTTTGATCCTGCAGCCATTTTGTCACTATTTTAGCGGTATTCTTAGGGTCATTATCGTGCTGAAAAATCACTTTTTCAGACGAAAGACCCGTTTTTTCTATAGCGGCTGGCAAATTATTTTGTAGAATGGATAGGTACTGCTCCTTTATTCATGTTCCCTTCTATTTTCACCAAGGGTCCAACGCCATTCACCGTTATACAACCCAAGGCCATGATAGATCCACCACCATGTTTCATGGTTTGTTTGACTTGGCTTGGTGTCAAAACGCTGGGTTCCCTGGTCCAATACCACGATCGTCCATTCGACTCAAAGCGTTTTATTTCAGTCTCATCAGACCATACCACGATCTTCCATCCGACTCAAAACGATTTCTTTTAGTTTCATCAGACCATATAACCTACAAAAGTATAACACAACTTGATAAAAAAAAAAAATTTGAAACATCACTTTTTTAACTAACTTTTCCCAGTCTGATGTAGTCCAGTTTTCATACTGTTCGACGAATTTCTTCTGCATTTTTAAGTTTTTTGGAGAAATATATGGTTTTTTCTTCTTATCTGCAGCTTTTAAACCTATGCTGCGTAGACTTCTACGTACAGTCCACTCACTTGCTTCAACTCCAAGAGTTTTTGCTGCGTCAGCCGGAAAAATACCATTATCGCTTGTCACCATATTCGCAATATGGCGGCAAGTTCGATCATCAATTTTTTTTGGGCGTCCTAATTGTGACTTAGATATTGTAATTTTATATTTTCTTTTTTTTTTAACCTTTGTAACGTCGTATGGCTAATATTATGTTTTTTGCAATATTTCTAATTGAAATACCAGTTTCTAATAAATTTAAGATTTCACGTTCTTTGTAAGGTAACATTTTGATCGATTGTCAAGCAAAGACGTTCACACCAAGACTGGCATTAAAACTTTTATAAAAATACCGATCAATATTAAAATAACGGTTAAAATAAAGAGAAACTACGAGGAGTGCAAAAGTGGAACCATGATACAATAAGAAGGTAGGGTAAGGAGCTTTGACAAGACCTACTGCTTATGTCAAAAAGCATTTTAGCGATACCACTTTTCTGCAAATTTCATAAATGTGGGATAAACACATAGAAAATTAATTTTATATAGGGCAAAAAAGAAAAATTTGAATCAATGTGTCTATAATTGAAACGACGCATTTTTTAGATATTTTATAGCTTTTTTTTCACTAATTTAATATTGCCCATAATTTTTTGTTTAATTTTGTTTTCTTTATATCTTTTTTTTTAAATTTTATTCTAATGTGCATACAATATCTTATAAAAAACTTTTTTAAGTCTTCTTAAGATAGTGGAACTGTTGAAGATAAATCAACTTTTTTTTAAAAGTTCCTCGTTTATCAATATTTTCAGCAAAACATTCTTATATAAAACGCTTACCTACGAAAACCATTAAACATGGATTTGTTATAGGATTTTTTTCTTAAGATATGGTAGCACAGTATTTTATGGTTTTGGCATTAGCAGTAGGTCTTGTCAAAGCTCTTTACCCTACCTTCTTATTGTATCATGAGTGGAACATTTATGACAACTAACACAAACACATCTACCTCTTTGTAGGAAGAGCGAACAAGTTTCATATCTCTCAACTTTTTTAAGCAAGAGAGCAAGAAATATTCCTCATCCAAACTTTTGAGCCAGAAGTCTTGAGAGTAACATTTTTTAAAGAAGAGCTTTCTTAGGAGCTTTCTTTTTCTCGTCAGTGTATGTACTTTATTTCTTTTAAAATAAGCAATCCATTTTCATGAAGAAAGTTTTATTTCCAACTATTTCCAACACACAGTATTTTTAATAATATTCATCCAGGTCTTCTAGTTTGATGTCCGATTTTCCTCAAATTTAAGAAAGAAAAAAATTTAAACTTCAATTTAGATTTTAAAAGTGGTTTTTCAATAAAATCATTTCTAGCTGTAAGACTTCCTGTTCAAATTTGCATATTTTGAGCTCAAATTAAAAATGAAATCTATCACTTGTCTTGTCAAACTTCACTTTACTTGAAAGATGATTTTGACCTATAATTAAAATCATTTATTTACGCTCTTCTTTTAAGCATAAAAGTTCGTTCCACCTATTCCTACCAGGTTATTCTATCATGCAGTGATTACAGACCAATTAATTCCTAACTTAACAAATGGCGCTTCAATTACCGCGTATAACGGCTCTTCTGTTGGATCGGCTTAATCTAAACGCACTTAATCTTAAACCTCATTGCGCATGGTAATGTTTGTTCGGATTTAATGTGCAAAAAAAATAATTTCCAAAAAACTCTAATGTGATGACTTTGATGACCCATTTGTTTGTATTCCAAATAGCTTCTCGTAACAACATTGATGTGATAACAAATTTTTAGGCTGTTTTCTGCTATTGTCACCATTTTATTCTGACCACAACCCAGTGCTCACGGAACCACTAAACGAGACAGTAGTGAAAGTGTTTTTTGATAAATTTTTTTTTCTTCTTTTAAATACCCCAACATGCGTTTATCTATCGCATTTATTTTGTTTACCACGTTTTTAGTGGTATTCACGGACGCTGTCCTGGTTTCCAATACGATGTGGGGTAGAATAGGCATAAATGACACAATCATATACAAATCTGTGTTTAGCAAGGTTAAAAAAGCTAATCGTTCAGTTAGACATACTTCTATCATTCGGCAAAAGGTGGGATACAAAGAAATTGAAAACAAAACAATTCATCAAATAATTAAAAAATTCTCAAAAATCTTTATCTGCAGGATGATCAAACAGCTCGAACAATATCCGCCATTACTATAATCAACAAGCTGAACCACAATGGTGCAACCGCTAAATTAAAAAGTGGCGGTCCTGGCTTCAAAGAAGCCACCATCAAGTTTACATCAAAAAGAAATCACGGCATTCATCATGAAATAATAGTTTTCGGATACTAAAGTGCATGAGGAACAAGTTGTGATGTGTTTTTTGCACTCCTTTTTTATTATTATTGTAAATCAATTTTGTAAAAATCTATTTGTTAAGGAAAATTCCAAGGCCTTTGTAAGGTTCAGGTCCTTTCTAATAAAAACTTAAAAAAGTTTAATAGCTGAATTGGTCTTGTGATAGTTATAGACATAGCATGTTTTAAATGATTAAAAAATTATTTAATTATTAATTGTTGGTTCTTCGACCCGTTTAAGTTAATGTTTGAGCTCGGTGTCTTGTTTTAAATAACTAAAAAATTATCACCATGACAATGAAAAGCACAAATCATGAAAGGCGCCATTTAAACCAAAGCAATATGCTACTAGTATTATCTTCAAAATCAACTAACAAAAATTTCTTAAAATGTTGAATGGTCTAAATATAACAAGAATGCAAGGCTATATTTATTATTTTTCAGAATGTTCCTTAAAATGCGTGTAATCAAAGATAGACTTGGTGTTATGTGCCCCAACTGGAATCAAAATTATCCACCGATAATTTCAATTATCAATCTATAAATTTTTTATTTATCCAACGATGAAAACTTATAATACATATGTCATGTCATATTATATGTCATATGGCATGTCATTTTTCATATCATATAACACGCTATATGTCATGTCATATGTCTTGTCATATGTCATGTCATATGTCTTGTCATATGTCATGTCATATGTCTTGTCATATGGCATTTCATATATCTTGTCATGTCATATGTCTGGTCATATGTAATATCATATGTCTTGTCATATGGAATGTCATATGTATTGTCATATGTCATGTTATATGCAATATCATGTCTTATGTTATGTCATAGGGAATTATGTGGTATAATTAAAGTCAATGCAATAAGTTTTCTCATCGTTTGTCATCAGTATCATTAGTTTTCAAACGACCCTCTTATCGAAAGCTTTATATTGAAGATGATAAGAATTGGTAGTATTTGGTTGAAAGTATTGAATAGTTCTTTATTTAAAACAAAAAATTGAGCAGATTTTTAGGCTCAGCTTTAATAAAATAGAAGGATATCAGTGATTTGGTTTGATGCGAAAATAAATGAGGAATTCCTTCAGAATTCTGAATTTCTCGTATTATGTTGTTTTTTTAATATTTTTTTTTACTATCAATATTTTACATCTTGACTTCAGTTTCTTAATATTTTCTTTTTTTTAATTTTTTTTTTTTCTATTTTTAAAAATGACTTTTACAACAACATTGCTTTTCCTAAATTATTAATTTATTACTAATTAGACTTACAAATAGCAAAAACTATTTGGGGATGCGAGTTAACATCAGATGTGTAGTAGTGATGTACTCAGCGAATACCCTTATCGCTTATTGCTTTATTACTGCCAAAAATAATCAAGTAATTTGTTCATTCTTGAAATTTGGGTTTTTATGGCAAATGACGTAAATGAACAATTAAACAGGAAAACGTAAGAACTTAATCACGAGACTAGTCAAACTATCATAGTTTGTATAAAAACCATCTGTGTTTCTCAACAAAGTCTCCCTTGAAGCCGATACAATTTCTTGTGTATGAAGTAATATCTGAAAATCTAAGCAATCTTGAGAAAATTGCTCATACAATTGAAGGAACTGAAGCTGGATCCCATGTATGTAGATGTAACCCTTAACAACTTAGTGACTTAGTTAAGTGACTTAGTTTTCACTTGATGCTTTGTGTTTTGTTTACAGAATTTTGTTTTCTAGCATTTCGACTTTTCTGCAAGATCAATTCGACTACCCTCAGTGTTGAGAGAGAAAGTATGTTATCTTTAAAAGCATTTATGTCCATGCAGTCGCCCTCGAATGGTAGAACTCAAGCAGGAGCTTTTACATGCACAAGACATTAGCATTCATTGACTGTGTAGAATAGCAATGCTTTAAAGTTGTATATCAACAAGTCCTAGATATGCAGCTCGAATGATCTTCTCCAGCGTATCTCCAACGAAATGTTCGGTGGAAATGAATCTGTCTGAAATCTCGTTTGGTATGGAATAGAGTGGAGGGGTTTTTCCCTATTATAAACTACGCTGTTGTTGTTACTCAATGTCATTCGGCTGAGGCATCCGACATTTAGCGAATACAAACTACAGATTTACAAAACTACAAAACTGCAATAAAAACTACAAAAGTTCAATTTCGTATTCGATAAACATTCTCCAAGGTTTGTATGGGTCAACTTCAAAATACGTTGTTTTTCTCAAACTTTAGAGTTTGAAAGTCTGAAGCGACAATGTCATGGTCCGAATAAGATAATTTACGACGTCCTTCAATTTATCACATTGTATAGCAGTCATGACCAGGAAAATAAACTGGTGGGCCAATGCTTTTTTGTTTTTTTTTTTTTAAATAAACACAAAATTTTCCTTATTATTGCTTTTGCTCATCATTGCAAAAAAAAAAAAAACAAAACATAAACAAGAAAAAATTGTGAAAGCACTCCGACAAGACTGAATTTCTATTTCTATATGTAACAAAATTGATGTTTAAAACAAAAACAAATCATGTGTGATTTTGTGTGACTCAAGTAACGGGACAATCATCTCAAGCGCAGCCTCGTCGAGTAAGGCTTTGTTTTTGTTGCCTTTGTATGCAATTGTTGTTGTTAAAGAGAGTTAAAATTTGGTGAAAGTCGGTTTTGTTGTTGTGGTTTTTTGTACGTTTTGTTTTTACAAATGTGCAAACACAAATTTGATAAAATAAAACAAATTTGTAACTGGGCCAACTGGGCCAATTGTGCTGTGCATCTGGAAGGTCATGTCTGTTGTAAAGCCTTACCTAAATTTTTCGGAAATTTGTTTTTCTTAATGCTTTGGATCAAGGATTTCTGGTATTACGTCTATTCAGTCAAAAATGGCTTCCTGGTGGCCTGTCTGGCTTCGAAAATGGTTTGATAGATAAGTAGAACGGAAGAGCCATTCAAGTGAAACACGTGTAGAAACACAGGTTGGATAGATTATGGGTAATTTTGATGGTTTTTATTTCTTATCTTGAAAAAGTTTCCTGTAAGATCGTTGGAATATTTTTTAAGGCATTTTTTTATTTATTAAATTGAAGAGTTTTGAAATTTTTGCTAGTGTTACATATCTAGTAATCTTTATAATAATATGAATGAAAATATAAACTCCTGGGTATTTTTTTGTCTGACTATTTCATGTTCATATGAATGAATTTTAACACAGTTTTTACCACTTTAAGGTTTATCTCGACAGCTAAAGATACTCGTATTTGCAGTACTCAAGATTAAGCAAACACACTCTGGTACAATTTTTATTTTTTTTTTTTTTACATTGTACTCGGTGCGTTCAGATATATTCTAAAATAAAAAGCACATTGAAGCACTCCATGAAAAACAATGATAAGAAAAGCGTTAAACATCTTTCTGTGTATCAAGTACCAGGTGCTGTTGTGCTACGGTGATTCACACAAATATGCGACGATTAATATTATTAATATTATTTCAGCGATGTTCTCTACACTTTTTCTTTTTTTATTTTTATTTTAGTTTTTGCAAATTGTTCTTGTACAAAAATATCTTATCTCTAAAGACTGACAAATAAACAAGTGCTATAAACAAACATAACTCCCATGAGTTAGGATAAATAAGTAACGTTCGTACTATAGAGAGCTCATTAATTGTTTGGTATTACTGCCGTAACAACTTCTTTAAACGAACGAAACAATGAAATTATACGCAGTGGTAGCTTTGATTGGATTTGGCCTCTTGGCTCTATTCGCCAGCAGCAGTGCTACTAACAGCACATTTGGCTATGTAGGACCCTACGATGCGTTATTGTATCGTGAAAACGTTGCGCTCAAGGGCAGTATGTTTAAGGTGCACAGTCGCAATGTTGTGTTTCCAACAGGGGTAAGTTAACATTGAAAGCAGTCTTCTCCAGTCTGCCATTTATTTAATTTGTATTTCTCTTACCTCTTAGGGTTATACGAACACCCGCACTATCTCAGGTATCAAAGCTATCGACCGTATGAAGAAACATGGTGGCCGTGCATCTCTATTACGCGGTGGACCTGGTCAGCGTAATGTTACTATTCACTTGAAATCCGAACGTGGTGAGGCTCTGAACTTTACAGTGGAAATTTATGGACGTTAGATTGAACGAGTCTGTCTGTACGTGTGTGTAAATAGTTGACAAAATTTGTTAAATAACAAATAGAAAAAGGAAGCAGAAAGTGTAAAGTGTGCGAAATAAAAATAAAAAAAAGTAATAGCAACAAAATCGCTCTTTGTTTTAATAATAGTTCAACCAATAGTGGTTTTTATGATAAAATCATCAATTTTTGGAAAATATGAAAATGTTTGGAGAACTACAAGAGTTATGTAAAAAAAATATTCGAAAATACTCAAGTAGAAAATTTTTGGAAAAAGTATTCTTTGTAGCAGAACATGAAAGAATTTAAATTTGTGTTCTGAGAATTCGGGTTATGTCCATTATCTCCTTCGGAAGGTGAAGTTTCTTCTTGGAATACAATATCATTCAAATGTCTTCCACGAGAGTTTTTCCATGACTCATTCCTTTTGAGGTAATTTTCGATGATTTTTGTTCACAACTCGGACACTAGTTCGTCCATGACGTGACGAATGTTGGTTTTTATTTGCTCAAGACTTTGAGGTTTATTCATGTAAGCACGACATTTTATGTAGTCACATAAAACAAAAAGTCCAGAGGCCAATTGACTCTCCGAATGTCGAAATAACTCGTCATGTGGCCACATCTTGTTTAAACCATACATTGTTCAGATCCATTTCTTCAATAGTGCTCCGTAGCAATAGAATTGACTGTTACTGTTGCTCCTTCATCGTTTTCAAAAAAAATATGAACCTACGACACCACCAGACCATAATGACACCACCAGACAGTCACTCTTTGCGGATTAAATTGCTTCTTCGCAATCGCTTGGGGATTTTCAGAGCTCCATATACTGAAAGTTTGCTTTTTCACGGATCCACCTAGACTGAAATGGGCCTCATTGCTGAAGAAAATTTGTTTCGAAAAATCAACATTCAACAAAAATCAACAATTTGATAATTTTAATGCAATGTTTGGAGATTTTTTTTTTTAATCAAAGCTCATGGAGATTTGAAACCTCAAGATTTTAGATTAATTTTTGTGATATTTTCCCTTTGTATAGGAGGTAAGCGTGGTTTTCATGATATTGTTTTTCAACTGAAAATATCCAGCTGTAGCTGAGAGTGAGGCTGAAGACCCAGGTTTGTCCATTTTGAGACGATCGCAGGAATTAGGCCTATCTACAGCCACTTTACACCATATTTTACATAAAGATCTTGGTCATGAACCGGAGAATAAATTGGTGGGCCAATATTTTTTTTAGCAAAATTCTCCTTATTATTGCTTTTGCTCACCGTTGCAAAAAATAAAGTGAACAAGAAAAAAATAAAAAAATGAAATATATGTAACAAAATTGATGTGCAAAACAAAAACAAATCATGTGTGTTTTGTGTTACACAAGTAACGGGACAATCATCTCAAGCTCAGCCTCGTCGAGTGAGGCTTTCTTTTTGTTGCCTTTGCATGCAATTGTTGTTAAAGCGAGTTAAAAATTTGATTAACGTCGGTTTTGTTGTTGTTTTGCAAATTGGCAAACACAAATTTGATAAAATAAAACAAATTTGTAGCTGAGCCAAGTGGGCCAATTGTGCTTCTGGAAATCTCACGTCTGCTTTAGACCATGGAAAACGCAGTACTGCTTGGGTGCTCATGATTTCTAAAAAAAAAAAAAGTATTGAGTGGGGAGGCCCATTTTAGTTTGTCTGCGTACTTGAAAAATCAAAACTGTCGCATCTGGGGCTCCGAAAATCCATGAGACATAGTCGAAAAATCCTATATCCACAACAAGTGAGAGTTTGGTGCGATTTTTGATGTGGTTATGTCATTGGGCCATATTTTTTCGAAAATGATGCTTTACCAAAAGATGTTGAATGTCTTTTTTGGTCCGAAGTTGATGGTATGGATGTGGACGAAGCTTATTTTCAATAGGAAGGCTCCATATACCATACAGCTGGTGAAATAATGGCTCTATTGCGTGGAAAAGTTCCTGGACGTCTGATTTTTCGAAATGGAGACTTTGATTGGCCGCTGAGATTGTGCGATTTAACAACATTAGACTTTTTTCTTTGGGGCTTTGTTAGAGATAAAATCTACGCTAATGCTCCAGTAAATATTCAAGCAATCAAATCTATATATGTGACCTGGTCTACGAAAAGGGACCTTCGGTGTAAAAACAAGTTTTCGAGAAAACAGCTGTTTGTAAACGTTTAATTGTCGCACACTGAATGGCGTCTTTTCATTTATTTCAGCTTTTTTGCTCTTTTTTTGGAAAATTCCTGACAAACTTCTTTACGAGTTGGAAACTTCTGCTTTGCGCCATTAGAAAGAGCACACATTAGTCTATCCGAATCGCCAAAAAAGTGAAAAATGATATTTTCACACCGAAGGTCCCTTTTCGTAGACAAGGTCTTTGGAAAATTCCTGACAAACTTCTTTACGAGTTGGAAACTTCTGCTTTGCGCCATTAGAAAGAGCACACATTAGTCTATCCGAATCGCCAAAAAAGTGAAAAATGATATTTTCACACCGAAGGTCCCTTTTCGTAGACCGGGTCACATATATAAAAAAGGAGCTTATGTTTGTAAGGCCGCAATAGACTCCTAAACTACTCATCCGATTAGCATGAAAATTTGTGTATACAAGTTTTTTGGTACGGTGCGTGTTTGTGGGCTATCAATTTTGATCCACCTTGAACACCAGAGGGCGCTGTAGTACAAATTTTTTACAAAACTGCCTAAAACTCGTGAACGGCTAATGCGATTGGAATGAAAAGTGGTATACAGCGGGTTTCATGTACGTTGAGTGTTCTGTTGCTATCGTTTTTGACCTATATAGAACACCAGAGGGCGCTATAGTACAAATTTTTTACAAAACCACCTAAAAATCCCAAACCGCTCATGCGATTAGAATAAAAATTGGTATATAGTAGTTTTCAGGTACGATGAGTTTTTCAGCACTATCTTCTTTGACCCACCTTGGACACTAGATGGTGCTGTAGTACAAATTTTTTACAAAATCGCATATTTTTAGTTGTTTTCTTAGGTTACATGTGCAAATATTTACAAAATATTAAATGTTTCTTAAATTTAGTAAAATAAAAATAATTTCCGTTATTTTCACATCAAACTATGAAAAATTTTACTACAACGATATATTTAATGCAACATCGTTGCTCAAAAATGAGAAAAAACAATCAGAAATTTAATTTTGGGAATTTCGAGTCAAATATCTCCGATGCTTTTGTATACATTTTGTTAAATTTTTTTTTTGTCTTAAAGCTTCATCAAAGTACTATGAAAACCTTATTGCAAAAATACCGTTAGTTGAGTATATACATTTTAAATATTTTTTTCAAAAAAGGTCTGAAATTTTGGAGTTTTCCTCACAAAAAGGTTAAAAATTTGTTTTTGTTGTAAAAATAATTTAAACTCAAATTCTCAAATTCTTAACTCTATTTAAAAGTTATAACATTTGTAAGTAAAAATTGTTTCAATTTTACGCAAAAATTAAAAACCCTTTTTGTGATTCAAAAAACAAGGCCGAACAAAATTTTGTTGATTTTTTGAACAAAATTTTTTTCCAATATTGTGTTTTTATATTTTTATATATAATATACAAGCTAAAAAATTAATTTATTAGAAAAATTATCTTAGTATCTCTTACCAATCAAAAGTTATAGCCAATAATCTATATCCAAAATATATACATATACAAAAATCACAACTGTGGAAACTTCAAAATTACTGAGCCGATAGAGCTGAAATTTTGGCAGTACATTTTTTCGAGTACGAAATGGTTAAAATTTCTGTTACACCCCCTTTCCCGCCCACAAATCAATATCAATGCTATATTTCCGACGGTTTTCGTCGATTTGGCTACATTTTGGTAATTTAGTTGGTATGCTCTCTGTTGGAAACTGTACTAAAACTGGGAGATGTCCATCTACTAGAAAACTGGGATGGGCATTATATAATGGGGTGTGTCTCCTCCCATACAATTAAAATTTGCATTATCGAATAGCTTTGAAAGTAAAAGTAGCGGTACTTACATACAAACTCAAAATGGAGTTACTATTTGGTGATCTCTTGCTACTGGGAAACTGTAACGGGCAGTGGAAAATGACAGTGGTGTTAAACTATGACTCTAAGAAAATTGAATATTCCTATTATGGTCCCATATAGTTGCAGGGTGAAGCAACGTGCGCCGGGAAAAGGCTAGTACAATATAAGAGCTGCTATTCGCAATATACAGCGAAAATTATGCGAAAATGTGCTGATAAATTTCATCTAAAGAATGGCCATATGCAAGAATATCCGCGGTTAGCATTTGGCAGATATTGTGTTCTAACCTCTGACTTTGTACTTATGACGTAGAATAAAATTTATACTTACAATAAACTATCAGTTATTTTCACAAAAATATTGTAGTTTATTTTTAAAAGACATCTACATATTAAAAAACACTTCTTGTTAAAACACCCTTTATATAGATGAAATAAATATCACCTACACCAGGAAAAACAACAATAATAAAATCACCCAAGTCAGGCCGGGTGGAAAAAAAAAACTTGTGGAAATTAAAAACTTATGCTTACTCATCAAAGTAATATATTGTTTTATACATTTTTTGTATAAAACAATAACTTACTTTGGTGAATAAGCATAAGTTTTTAATTCCCATACAAATTATTTAGACCCAAGCCCGGCTTAGATGATTTTACTGTTGTGTTTTTTCTCAGCGTATTGAAACTATTTTTCTCCGGGGCGTCCGTGGCGTAGTTGGTTAAAGTGCGTGGCCGTTATGTCAACGAACCTGGAGACCCAGGTCTGCTTTAATTTTTCTGTATGGCCGCCACCTCTCTGCAGACAATGGCAAGCCTCAGAGAGTAATAAAAAATGCCATGTAAAGCTTCTTGAGAACAAGAACATTCCGTTCATCGCCGTTCGGAGACGGCGTTAAACCTGTAGGTCCGGTTCTCGGTCAATTGTGTACAAACTTAATAACACGCACAACACAATTGATCATAAGAAGCTAGGTCAAAGTCCTTTCAAGGGCTGAAATGGCCAGTTATTTTATATTATTATTTTATAACTATTTTACTAAAAACTCAAAATATTAAAAAAAAATATTTATATACTGTGAGCGTCAAAACAAAGTGTACACTTTTTTGTACTCGATTTATACCACATATAAGTCTTCAATACTTTGATTAGTCCCAAAACTTATTTTGTTTTGAATTCTTATTAAAGTCTCTTATATAAAGTCTTGCAAATAATTTACCACAACAACAAAATATTTAATAAAAACAAAAATAGTCCCTATTTACAATGGCGGATCTAGGATTCGCCAAAGGGGGGCTGAAACTAATGTTTTGTATGCCAAGGGGGGGCTCAAACGTCTTTTTGGACTTTTTTTAATTTTTTCCCCATACGAAAAATTCTCCAAGAGGGGACCTGGGGGCTAAGGCCCTTACAGCCCGTGCGTAGATCCGCCACTGCCTATTTATCGCGTCAAAACAAAATGTACACCTGCATAGTAAGCTTAGCCATTTCAAATATTTAAACAAATGTAACGGTATCTCTCTCAAATTGGTTAATTATGATGTTAGTTAATGTTTCTGCATCATTCGCCTTTGGTAAAGTGAGGAAATAAGTTGTAAGAAAACTTATTTAAAATGCGTAGTTAAACTTCTATTGAAACACAGGAATTAGTCAAAAATTCCATAAAGCAAGAAAATCACTTTGCGAAATCACTTTAATTTTTTATAGAGGTAACGGGTGATTTTTTTGAGGTTATGATTTTCATGCATTAGTATTTGACAGATCACGTGGGATTTCAGACATGGTGTCAAAGAGAAAGATGCTCAGTATGCTTTGACATTTCATCATGAATAGACTTACTAACGAGCAACGCTTGCAAATCATTGAATTTTATTACCAAAATCAGTGTTCGGTTCGAAATGTGTTTTATCGACAAATTTTGTTCAGCGATGAGGCTCATTTCTGGTTGAATGGCTACGTAAATAAGCAAAATTGCCGCATTTGGAGTGAAGAGCAACCAGAAGCCGTTCAAGAACTGGCCATGCATCCCGAAAAATGCACTGTTTGGTGTGGTTTGTACGCTGGTGGAATCATTGGACCGTATTTTTTCAAAGATGCTGTTGGACGCAACGTTACGGTGAATGGTGATCGCTATCGTTCGATGCTAACAAACTTTTTGTTGCCAAAAATGGAAGAACTGAACTTGGTTGACATGTGGTTTCAACAAGATGGCGCTACATGCCACACATCTCGCGATTCTATGGCCATTTTGAGGGAAAACTTCGGAGAACAATTAATCTCAAGAAATGGACCGGTAAGTTGGCCACCAAGATCATGCGATTTGACGCCTTTAGACTATTTTTTGTGGGGCTACGTCAAGTCTAAAGTCTACAGAAATAAGCCAGCAACTATTCCAGCTTTGGAAGACAACATTTCCGAAGAAATTCGGGCTATTCCGGCCGAAATGCTCGAAAAAGTTGCCCAAAATTGGACTTTCCGAATGGACCACCTAAGACGCAGCCGCGGTCAACATTTAAATGAAATTATCTTCAAAAAGTAAATGTCATGGACCAATCTAACGTTTCAAATAAAGAACCGATGAGATTTTGCAAATTTTATGCGTTTTTTTTAAAAAAAAAGTTATCAGGCACTTAAAAAATCACTCTTTATATTACCATCAAGATAATCATTGACAAATACAAAAAATTTGGAGCATTAGAAAATCGACCATGTGCTCTGTGAAACCTGTGAAACTCTGTGAAACCGCAGTACTATCAGTAGTCAGAAAAGTATGAAAATATCCAACTGCAAGCGCAGTGAAAATAGCGGATGATCTTTTCGCATCATTAGGAACAAACGTTAGTGCCAGTACAATAAGACGAGCATTAAATGCAAATGGTCTATTTGGAAGAGTCTTTCGATTATATCAAGAAAAAATCAAAGGCTACGCATGGATTTTGCTAAAAAGTATGCAAATAATGACATTTAATTTTGTAAAAACATAGTTTTTAGTGACGAAAGCATATGCGAAATTTTTAGAAAGAAGAAATCTACAAAAAAAATTATAGAAGCAAAACTCAGGAGTTCAATGAGCAAAATATTACTTCTACAATAAAGCATGGTGGGAGCTCGGTGATGGTGTGCGAGTGTATGACGGCAAACGACCTAGGAAATTAAACATTTATCGACAGTACAATGAATAAATTCGATTACTTCAATATTTTAAAAGAACATTTGACGGCCAGTGTTAAAACATTAGGACTGGATCGCTTGCAGATGTTTCAACAGGACAACGCTCCGAAACATACAGCCAAGGTAGTGAAGGAATGGTTGCTGTGCAAAGCTCCAAACAGCTGGATCACCCCCCACAATCACCGGACCTCAACCCAATAGAACATTTGTGGGAACATATGGAAAGACAAATAAGAAAGAGGACGATATCCACCAAGGGCAAGGGCTTAACTTGAAGAATGGCACAAAATTTCATCAAAAGTAACAACGAAATTTGTGGAATCAGTGAAAAGACGGTTGAAAGATGTCATTTCAGCAAGAGGAAAACAGAAAAATATTAATAATTGGGCTGAAGTTATTTTTTTTATTAACAACTTTAAGTGTACACTTTGTTTTGACTCGAAGAAAATGGAGTATTTTTCGTTTTTGAACTATGTGAAAATTTGTTGTAAAATAATTTATATTTGTAGTTAGTTTATAACACAGTACGACAGTGGTTGGTACACATGAGAAATGTTAACAGAATATGAAAATAGGCTTCAAATAAAGAAATACGTGTCTCGGCGATTTGCTGTAGCACGTCAGAATTTTGAGAAAATCGATTTTAAAGATTCGAAGGATCGTGTAGGTTCACTTGTAACGTAGTACTATTATAAAAAGTTCTATAAAAACAGAATGGGTGAACCGATTTAAGTGCTTGAGCCAGTTTTGAAAAGGGAATTAAATTTGGATTTGTTTTTATAAAAAAAAAAACATTTTTTTTCGCTAGATGGCGCTTTAATTTTCATGTAAAATTAAAAATATCCAAAAATGTAATGTAATTCAATGTAATGTAAATGTAATGAAAAAATACAAAAATTAATATGATATCTTAACTATTATTTTGTGTCAAAAATGTTGGTCGTTTAGTTTTTCGTGTGTAAACTGCAGGTTTTGTATCACGTTTTTGGATATGATAAACAAAAATAACAAGCATCAGGTGAATGTTCTGTACGTGGTAGCCAAATAAATGGTTGAACGTATTTTAAATGATGTTTTGAATTATGACCTTTCCATTCTATCAAACCACGATAACAATAATCGCAAACAACTTCTGGAACATACCATAAATTTGGAACGTGTGCAACAACAAAATAACCTTCATATCCAGTAACAACACTACGAGTTATATTCCGAAAATTTTTAGTAGGTGCATATAAGCCACAAACAAAACAAAAGTGATTTCGATTTGGACAATTCATTTTATTTTATATTCTTGACGTTACAAACGACACCCGATCTGTTAACTCGTGAAATTCAACTAAATAAATTCAATAAAATATGGTACAGCCCCACGAAAATGTAGAACAATAACAAATATTAAAATATAAGTAATGTTCTATAAATAGAATCTTTCTAAAACTTCAGCACAAGTGCGTGAAGTAAGGAAAGCTGAACGTATTGTAATGGAAAAAAACCATTCATACGTGAGAGAGAGAGAGAAGGAGGAAAATGAGAGAAGACTGCAATTAGTGACAAAGTAAAAAGGTTGGTCGTTGGCTTAGAACGTTAAGGCGCAGATAAGAAGTAATGACAATCTTCGAAACAATCGACCGCCATATGGTTCAAATCCCAGACGACTTGTTTTAATTTTTTCTAATTGCAGAAACCCCGATCTGTAAGCTCGTTGAAATTGAATAATAATATTTTTAGTTTGATCTGGCTCGGAGCCCCGAATCGCTGAATCAAGCAATTCCCGGCCAGCGAAAAAGATTCTACTTTAGTTATTGGATTTCAAATCAACAACATTGTATTTTTAATGAATTTCGTACATTTTTTGGATATTTTTTAATTTTACATGAAAATTAAAGCGCCATCTAGCGGAAAAAAATGTTTTTTTTTATAAAAACAAATCCAAATTTAATTCCCTTTTCAAAACTGGTTCACTTAACTGGTTCAAGCACTTAAATCGGTTCACCCATTCTGTTTTTATAGAACTTTTTATAATAGTACTACGTTACAAGTGAACCTCCACGATCCTTCGAATCTTTAAAATCGATTTTCTCAAAATTCTGACGTGCTACAGCAAATCGCCGAGACACGTATTTCTTTATTTGAAGCCTATTTTCATATTCTGTTAACATTTCTCATGTGTACTCAAAAAAAATTGATTTTGTCGTACTGTGTAATAAGAGCATAAAAAATTCATTCCAAGAATACTAAAATCTATATATATAAAATAAGTTGCATTGTGTATGAAATTGGTGTTCTCTGTAATGCGTGAGCCGATTTTGTTTCTGGAAATTTCACATGAAAGGTGACATCAATACGAAGGTTTTTATGTATAAACGGTCTGTACTTATACGACAATACAGGTGTGAACAAATACAGGTACGCACATATGGATTATATGGGGAAATATTTGCAAGGGAAATTGGAAATAAATGGAGTATTGGAATAATTTGGCAAGTCTCACTTTAGTTTGCATTTGCGCAAAAAATATAGGCACACTAAAAATTTTCCATACCTCTTTTTTCCATACCCTCTGTTACTGCTCACATATCAATAAAAATGCTATATTTAAGACGGTTTTGGTCGTATTAGTCTAAAATTTGGTAAATAAGTTCGTATGGTTACTGTCGGCAACTATACTTAAACTGGTCGTGGTCTAACTATATATATACGCTCTCTTTTTAGAAATCATTATTATTTATGAGTTGTACATGTTTTGATAGTGAAACTTGATATGTAGATGCTATGGGCCCAAGAGGCAGTTACTATATATTTGAGCGAACACTAGACAAGGAGGAATTTGGCCACACAGGCCAAATTTATGATATCGAATTGCTTTGGAACTAAATGTCGTATAACAATGAAGGTCTTTCTATTGAAAAACTGGCATTGGCATTCGAAAACGGGGCGTGGATCCATCTATATAAGCCAAATTTACGATACAGAATAGCTATAGAAGTAAAAGTCACAGAACATTGAAACTCAGAATGTAGATACTATTTGGTGATGTCCTTCTACTAGAAAAGATGACATGCATTGGACAAGGGTGTGTGTCTCCACCCATACAAGCCAAATTTATGACACAGAAAAGCTATGGAAGTAAAAGATAAAGAACATAGAAGTAAGAATGAAGCTACTACTTGGTAATATCCTGCTAATGGGAAATGAAAAATGCAAAAAAATTACAATAGAGAACGCTGCTATAGACTACAAAACTACTGAGCCGATTGAGCTCAAATTTGCGCAGTAACTATTCATAAATTACGTGACCAATTTAGTAGAGATGGTTTTTAAAATGTACTACGATAAGTAACGAATGGGGGGAGGAGGTCTCAGATATAGTGATGTGACCAAAAATAAAAAAAACTTGAAAAAATTGAAATTAATACAACCCAACATTTTAAACCATTTTCATTCTTACATCTTCATGTTTGACCGTCTAAATTTACTGTTAACTATTGGCAAGTGTAGTAAGGACACAATTTTTATTGCTTGTTTTTCAACAGTTATTTTTTCTATTTTCGAATATTTTTTAATCAATTAATGTTTTTATTTCATATAGTACGTTACTTTATAGGGGTGGAGGGGAGAGTTTTTAAATGCACTACAAAGAGTACCGGAGGGGGTAAAAAAAAATGTTTAAATCGGTGACGTAATTTATGAACGATCCCTATGTTTCGAGTACGAGATGGTTTAGAAATAATAACGCTGAAGGCATTGCAACATTTTCCGGTACTTATCTAGATAATGTGCAGCAAAGCGCACCGGGAAAAAGCTAGTTTTTTATAAAATTACTTATTAAAATATTGAAATAAAGTAAAAAGTATTAAAAAATATGGTGTACACCTTGTTTTGACGCTCACTGTATTTCCCTTAACACAATCTTAAGATTTTTAAATGTTTCTATCAATCTATAATATCTATCTATCCCTCTAACTATGGTGGCAGTCTTTTCTATCATGTTTTTTAACCGGAAATAATTCGTAATTTAAACACAAATCAATATACAACTGTCAAATCTTGTTACATATAAATTTAACTAATGGTTCATCTTCATGCACCTGGCTCGTCTTTTGACCAGAGTTTCTTAATATTCCCCAAACAACCAATGTCCAGTCGTCAGTTGGAACATGAATTGAATCGTTTAAACTTTCCGGCATCTCTTGCTTACTTTCTTTGATGTAAATATAAAAGGGATCTATCTGGCCACCTGCTGTTGCGTTCTGGCTTTTTTGCTATACTCTACAACTTATCGTTAATGCCAATTCTTGGCTCTTTGTGAAATGCTTTGAAGAACTGTGCTGTTCTGCTTAACTTTTTCAAAATATTGACCTTTTTTCCCCATAGATACGAGTATACATAGCTATGTGCCTATAAGTCTTTCGAAACAATATATTGTGGTTGCAATTAGCTTCATCATTCTGTCAATACAATTATTCAATTTTAAGTCTAACATTCTTTAAAATTTTTCAATAATTAAGAGCATAGCTACATATATACCAAACAGAAGAAATACGGGAAAACTATGCAAAAAATATGTACTTAAAGAAAAGTTTCTTCGGCTTAAATACACCCAGGAGAATTGTAAGAATCTCATGTTATTTTCAAGGAACCAACCAACCACGCATAAATTATTCTTTCGAAACAAGCTGCCAAGTTTTCCTAAGTGTTGCCATGCCATGTGCAAAACTTACTATTTTGTAGATAGAATTGAATGGATTCATGCAACGCATGCAAAGGATAGACAAGACAGAGTCGAAACACAGACAGACGGACAGAGCGACAGTTGGCTGACAGACAGCCACAACGTAGCGATAGACAGACGTTAGACAGTGTTAATAAATAATTTTGATGTTTTCTGGCATTTTCCAAACTAATTTAATTGAAACCATTGAAATTGAAGCGAAGTTATTTCAATGGAATCGCACACTGTAGTTGCAATCCGTATCTTGTACGAGTATCTACGAGGTTGTAGTTGAAATTGTTTTTTTTTTTTATTTATATTTTTTTTTGTTGCCAATATTTATGTTTTTGTTTTTGCAAGCAATATTTTTGTTTACAAAGTAGATTTCGTTAAAATCATTTAATTAACTTTTAAGAGTTGTCTTCCGCTTGTTTTGTGCTCTGCTGGCTGAAGCGATAAAGACGACAGCATAAAGTTGTACATTTTCCGAGTTAGAAATGAAAATTTGTAAGCAGGAATGTTTGAAAAGAAAAGATTATTGTTGTTGTGGCAAATGGATTTGTGGAATCAAAGGGTAAAGCCAAAAGAGCTGATTGTCAACGAAAATTTGCTTTAAGCTCAAAACTATTTCCATATTGTGGCGTCCGTGGCGTAGTTGGTTAAAGTGCGTGGCCGCTATGTCAAAGAACCTTGGAGACCCAGGTTCGAACCCCAGCCAGCGATAGAAAATTATTTGAATTAAAATAATTTTCTGTACGGCCGCCACCTCTCTGCAGACAATGGCAAACCTCAGAGAGTAATCAAAATGCCATGTAAAGCTTCTTGAGAATAAGAACATTCCGTTCATCGCCGTTCGGAGTCGGCGTTAAGCATGTAGGTCCATTTCTCGGTCAATTGTGTACAAACTTCAGAACACGCACAACACAATTGATCATAAGAAGCTAGGTCAAAGTCCTTTCAAGGGCTGAAATGGCCAGTTATTTATTTTTTATTTTATCAAAACTATTTCTGAAGAAATTCTGAAGAAATTATTATATATTACAATGTTTTTTAAAGGAATGTTTTGAAAGGCAGCGGCTTATTTAAAATAGCAACTTAACTAATTGCTTAAGAGATTTTAGAGGTCGAAAAAATTACCATAAAAGATGCCTTGAAGATGATTCCATGTAGTATTTATAGCTTGCATCTTAAAGTCAATATGCGTGTCTACTCATTGGTTTCAATTAATCGTTACAATGATTAATCGAGTTATGATTAATCAAGCTCAACTGCTTGATTAGCTAGATGGTCGATGGTATAGTACATTATCATTTATCATAGTTTATTTTTAAGCCAAAAACAATTGTTATTCATAAAAGTGTGTTAATCAGGTATTACTGTCTGTACTGTCTGTACTGTCAGTACTATTAATAGATTAAAGTTTTCAATAGCAAATGATTCAAGTGTTTTTACGTTTACTTTCACAAATAACAAAATAGATTCATTTTATCAATCTCAATTGTTGGTAGTTTTTTCAGTTATCAATTTTTATAATCAGTTGCATGCATTTGATAATATGTCTGATAAACGCGACTGATTAATCAAAAAGTTTGCTTATTTTTTATGAAACAACTGAAATGTGACGGCGCAAAAATAATTGAGTCACACATAATTTTATTGCATTCTAATAGTAGTTTCCTTGTGGGTTTTTTAAAATTTTTTTTTTTTTTTTTTTAAATCGTTTATAAAAGTCGTTGAAAATTTTCTAAACTTGCTGAAATAGATGATGATAGATGATAGATCAATACACGATTTGATCAAAACGGTTCTCCAAAATACCAAGTTCAATTGAACTTACTGTATTCGAAGAGAGATATGTTTGTATTTACATCCCGGGGTATTCACGATGTGGTGTATTAGTGATGAGTTATTACAAAATTTACAATATTTACAACTAATTGTGAACGAACCTGCAATAAAGTCTAGTATGTTTGAAATCAACTGATTTGAGAATGTCATTTTACTTAGAAAGATTAGAAGAAATTTTTCGTTTACCACAACTGAAAAATTCACCAACTATACTTCGTTTGCGAGCTGTATTTGCCGCAAACGAATATTCAGTTGTCACAACTTAAAAATATATCTTATATATATATACCGCAAGCTATTTCGGTCATAACTATTTATTATATTAATAATCCTTCTCTTTATGTCCGTCCGTCTGCTTATGGATTGCACCTCCGTTGCTATCTCCGTCCGCGTATTAAGCAAACTACCAATTTCCTTATATAGTAACAATTTGTCCAAAAAGTAACTCTAAACTATAAGCGTTATGTTTATATAACGAAGGGAAAAATAAACATAATTTTCAATTGGGAAAAACGAAGTTTTCTATTGCTGCAATTTAAAAAACACTCGCGTTTGTGACAAACGAAATTAATTTCCTGCAACTATATGACGCGTTTCTCGCAACTGAACTGTTATTATGACAACTGTTGAAACGTTTGCAAATAACGATTTCAAGCACGACAAACGAAGTTCGTTTGCGGCAAACTGGCGATAAACGTTTTATTCTTTGCGTGTAAGCACAACGAAAATACAAAACTTATTAATTTTATTGTGGAGGAGGCTGAAAATTAAAATGAAGTTTTTAGTGGCAAGTCTGCACTTAAGGGGGTTATATACCCAGAACTTTTTTTCAAAAAATTTTCATTTCTTAAGTTTTAATTTCTTTAAATTGCATTTTCTTAAAGCTTTAAGTCTCAAGAATATGTGGTGAAAATTCCAAGTCGATATGTCAAAAAATAACAAAGTTATAGCCTAGTGAGTGAACCGCTTTCTAGAGCGCGCAGTGCTGGCCATTATTTTCAAACGCATTTTTCTCGAAACCATGTTTTCAAAGTCGGTGATCAAGATTTCTCGAAACTCAGTGAACCGATCGTTTTGATTTTTTTACAGGCTTACTTTATTCATAATAATCTCGTACCTGTCATAGGATTTTTGTTTTTTTATTAGTTTTAGGCAAAATAATGACGAATTTTTGGTCGAAAATCGTTAATTTACGTTCGGAAGTCCGCCATTTTGTGTAAAGTCAATATTTTCAAAATCGGCTGTGACAAGTACGAGTTTCAAGTATCTAGTGCAGTGTCGGCCAAAAAAATACATACACAGTTCTTTGAGTTTTGTAGTAGTGTGCACCCAAGTGAGAGCAAAGAATCTCTCTTTGGCTTACACTGTGAAAATTTTACTTCGCAAGAGGCTTAAAGAAATTTTTTATATGAAAGTGAATTGAAATTAATGAAATTTCTTACTAGGTAAATAATGTGCAATATTATTTATTGTTTAGGGGCCGCATTATTAATAATAATTAATAATAACATTTATATTAATATTTTATTAATAATATCAATATGCATATATTTATTATTAATATCAATATTACATATTTATTTGGAAAGTAATATTTTACTAATAACATTTTACCGACTCCTTATAGTACTTAAAGTATTTATATTGCATATTACTTCAAAAGAAAAAAAACACTGATAGCGCACCCTACTTTCTTCTGACAAATTAAGTTTTTGCTTCCCCAAAACAATTTTTAAAGAAAAAATATGGTAATTCCCAAATTTGGTTGAACATTTTTTTACGTGTAAGCATTTAAAATTACGTAATAAATTGCGCGCATAAGTTGCATAGAAGCGTGGTGTTAACTAGCCAAAAGCGAAACATCGACTGAGCGCTCTTGCTACGAATAATCGGCAGCGTCGGTGTAAAAGCACGACAGCCAGTTTTATGTCGGTGTAATAAACCGAAGTTTCACGAAGCACGCGTGCATAGGCGTCGGCCGACACTGATCTAGTGTAATAATATTTTTCATTTTTTTGTTTCAGATGAATTTATGAGGAGCAATCTTGGTCACCGCATTTCAACTTTATTGTAGAGCGCTCTACAAAAAATGTAGTTCTGTATCTAAATTAATATTAAATTTTTTTAATAAAAAAAAACTTAACATACTCTTAAATGTGTATATTTTGAGGTACAAAAACCCTCATTTAAAAATATCCCTTAGGTTTACTTAAAAAAATTCATAAACATGACCTTTTTTTAGGCCTCTGGGTATATAGTCGCCCTTAATTGATGAAATATTTTACTACTTCATTTGTATTATTTTTTTTTTTTTTTTAAATAAGAAAGTTTTCGGTTCGGCTTCTCCCTCTTTCTTATTTTTTCCACTTGGGTTCTGCAGTTATCTATCGTATGAACCAATAAAAACGAGAATTTTTTCATTTTTAATATTTTTAAAAAATTCGGGAAAGTTAAAAAATTAGTGGTAAAATCGACCTCAATTTTTGAGTAGCCTCCATTTTGTGAAAAAAAAAATTATTTTTTCACTTTTTCTAGTCCATACGATACTGGAATTTATACTGATCAAATAGTATCCATTATTTTATTTTTCAAGTGACCAGGAGGGGAGATATCATGACGACCGGAACACGACTTTTTTCCCCCTCTCTACTTCAACGACGCATAACTTGCTGAAATTTTAATATTATTTTTTTTTTGTTTTTGTTATGTACTCTTATATTATGAATAAATGAGCCATAAAAAATAGATACTAAAAATATCAATTGTTTTTTTTTTATGAATCCTCAAAAAACGCTCGAAATTCGGGTTTCTACACTAGAATACTGCCTTAAATAATCTTACAGTGCAACCTGTAGCTTCCTTCATGTTGAGAAGAAATGATTTTTGCGATCACCTGATCAAAGCTACAACGAAATTTACTAAGAATACAATAAGGTTTTGTCATTGTATTTTTGCTTCATGGTTGTGTTTTGAACACTATGCATTTTGTTTTTGTAATTTAATAATATTCATTACAAATATCAAGTTTATCAAAAATACACAATACAAGGGCAAATATACCACATCGTGAACACCCCAATTGTTATTTTCTCCTAAAGTAGTATGTGTACCAGTGGTCGTCAGAATTAAAAATAAGACTCTGATCTCATGAATAATCTGATAAAAATGAACAATCGCTACTGATTGTTTGTCAAATGAGCGAAAGAGCATAAGAATACGTGTGAAACGAGAGAGATCTTAGAAGAACAGGGTGACGGCTACTGATGTACAAGGACAAAGTAAAAATTTTCTAAAAAAGTAAGTCGGCTGCATATACATATACACCGCCGGAGATAGACGTGAGAACGTCAAAGTCGTGTTTTGCTTTCACTTTTGTTTTTGCTTTTGCTTTTGCGTTTGCGTTTGCTTTTGCTTTTGTTTTTCTTTTTGTTTTTGTTTTTGCATTTGCGTTTTTGCGTTTTTGCATTCGTATTTGCTTTTGTTTTTGTTTTTGCGTTTTCTTTTGATTTTGCTTTTGCTTTTGCTTTTGCTTTTGCTTTTGGCTTTACTTTTGGCTTTGTTTTGCTTTTTCTTTTGCTTTTCCTTTTGCTATTGCTATTGCTATTGCTTTTGCTTTTGCTTTTGATTTTACTTTTGATTTTGCTTTTGCTTTTGCTTTTGCTTTTCCTTTTCTTTTGCTTTTGCTTTTGCTTTTGCTTTTGCTTTTGCTTTTGCTCTTGCTTTTGTTTTTGCTTTTGCTTATACTTGTGCTTTCGCCTTTGTTTGCATTTCTGTAGTTACTCACATTTATTATAGCACCGTACAATAAAACCATGCAACGGTTCTCTAAGGAGCCTCGAGACGTCATATTGTTTTTTCATGTTTTTTTTTTTTTGCTCTGGTAAAATAAAATTTTTTCATAGCATTTCTACTTAGCAAGTAATATGCCATGCAATATTACATTTTTGTTGCAAAGATGCCTCCTCCGCGACCTGACGACGTCAACATTTATTTTTTTACTTTCGTCCTAAGGCCAACTATAAATCCTTAATTTCTGTTTTATAACATTTACCGTGGCGCATTTGCTCATGGCGGTGTAATAACTATATGCAACGCCTTTGCATAATTTTCGAGTTTAGAGCGGCTCTCTTTACGGTTTCATAACGTTTCTTTTCGGTTTCTTTTCGTCGTGAGGACTAAGAACCAGTCTTTACTAATGCATAGTATATTTCAATGTAGCATCTATAATCAGCGAGTTATAATTCCATGTAACAAATTTGTATTAGTTTCGTTGCTTAATCAGATCCTTAATCAGATCCCGATAATGTTACTATTTTTTTATATAATAGCCATAAAGGTCATAGAATTCACCTTTTTGGTCGCATAACTTTTATCACAGCACCTATACTCATTGAAAAACAATTCCAACAATTTTTCAACTTTTTTGGAACGTATATTGTTGAGACCACAGCTCATCGAATGGAACGATTCACAAGTAGTTTACGTTGTGAAGCTTCGCTGTGGTAGTATGAGTACAAAGGACGCCGATACTGATCCAATTATGGGTGTCTCCTTTTTTTTTTAATTATAAAAAAGATTTGAAAACATGTTCCATAAATAATGGATTTCTTGAATGGAATGGCCATTATGTACCACAAAAAATTTTACTTTTCTTAATTTTATTTAATTTATAATTTTATTATTTATCCTGTATTGGACAAAAATTGTAGTAACCTATTTTTAGTTTGATGTTTCTACTCATTTTAATTAATTTCAATAACTACTAAGCAATTATTATGGGTTCCACTACCTTCCTGACTGGAATATAAAGAAAAAACTTTGGTTTGAATTTTGCAATATGAAAAAATATTTTGACAAAGTAAAAAAATAAAAGGTTATTGTCTAGTTTTCAGTTTAACTAGGGGTTTAGTCACCTATGTAGGTTTTTTTTTTTTAGCTTTGAACCAAGGATTTCAGGTGAAATAGCTATTCAGTCAAGTCTGCCTTAGTTCGAAAATGGGGTGATAGATTAGAAAGGGAAGGAAAGGGCAATCAAGTGAAACATTTGAACATTTGTAGGATGTTCTATGCGTGGTGGAAAGCCAAAGAAACATATGAATTTGAATCAGAGTCAAGTGTTATCCCTTTACCTCACTCAATTCAAGTTATAAAGCAATCCTCATCCACAAACTTCTCTAACATCAACTACAACTTTAATTCGAAAATATTGATGAATTTTTTATTTCAGTTGATTAGAAATGAGGATAGAAAATTTTGAAAGGTTTAAAGCGAAGGACCATGGCCAGGCCGGAAATCGAACCCGGGACCTCTGGGGTAGCAGTCGAGCATGCTACCTACTCGCTTGCATGAAAAATTACTCGACACACAAATATCGGGACAATCAGCTTCAGCATCGACATCACCTAGTGTGCGTTTTTTATTTTGGCTTTGCATGCAATGCTTTTGTTAATTTTGCTTGAAAATGTGCTGAACACTGAACGAGTGAGGTTTGTGTTGTTGTTTATTGCAAGTGTTCTTTGATTTTGGCTCATCGCAAAGACAAAATCAAGATAGAAAAAAATTTGTATGAAGGGCCACGCGGGCCATACGGGCCGCTACGTGGGCATGTTTGATCTAGATCGTGGTATCAACTTGGTGTACTAGTGGAAGAAATACAAGCCATTAAACTGACTAGTTTATGAACTTGTTGTAATCAAAGAAGTTAAATAAATACTAGTAAGAGAATAACCTGTTAAAAACTATTTAAAATATTATTAATACCTAGTCCAACCCATTTTAAAAAATTTTAATGATCCAAAAATTAAGCCTTAGAATTCTGATGAGGTTTTTATAGATGTTCCAAGAAATATTTTCATATATTTTTATAACCTTCATCTTTATAAAAAGTTTTTTTTTTCCAAAGTCTTATATCAAGTCTTAGTTACAGATTCTTAGTTACATAGTCTTAGTTACAAAGTCTTAGTAACATAAGTTCACATTTTCGAAAGTAAAAGAGTATATCATGAATTCAATGTTTTTTTTTTCAATCTTAGATTATGTTTAAAATAAAAAGTACAGCCTTCTTAGGAAATGCTTGAGATTTGCGAAAAAAATAGAGACTGCGTCATATTTGGGAAATGCTTGCTGGTCCACAATCACGTGAAAGACGTCAACTGCTAAGAATAAAATCAGTTCGAAACGGCAAAACTCAGAGAGCGGCTGGGCGAGAGATCGAACGTCGCTTTGCTTTCGACAAAATTTACTGATAAGATACACTGCGAAAAATTTTAAGATAACGCGGATTATATTTAAATTTAAACAGAAAATCTCTATATATATATATATATCTATATATCTTCTAGTATATATTTGAGAAAAATGCATAATAAATTGACTTTACAGAAAAAAAAAATATTGAAAATGGTGTGAAAATAATTTTTTTCCTATTATACGACTTACAATGTGTCTCATGTATAAAAGTAAGAAATTACTTTTTACTCGATATTTTGAGCATTTACTCGTTGTCGTAAGCATAAAAAGTTATTTACTCGTTAGAAAGATCTCGCTCATTGAGATGGACCTTGAGATGGACCTGAGAAACTTCTTAAAACGAAAGCTCTTTGTGAGAAAGTTCTCAAAATGGTATGCATAATCATGAGATGAAGCTGACATGTCTGAGAACTTTCTCGGTAAATGTTGAATCTCCTATCAAGTGATCTCACAGTTTATTTCAAGCAACTGAGATGGCAGAATACTTTCGCGATTGTAGTTTTAAAAAAATGTATAAGCCGCGTAGACATCTTGAAGAATCTAGCAGTAAATTTATGTTTCGTTTCAATAAAGAAAACATCGATTGGTTAGCAGAGCATTTTCTAGGGCCTACATTGGAATCGCGTCGTGGAGCTCTTACTAATTCTGAAAAAATTAGAGTATATTTAAGATTTTTGGCTGATCCTGGCTTTTAAAATGGAATTGGTGTTGTGTAATAAAATTTGAGTTTCTTTTAACTCATCAATTAGAAAGTATGCTTTCTTATCATTTTAATTATTTGATAAACTACAGTTTTGTTCACTTCCAGATTCGCTTTTGGACATTTTTTTGAAATTTTAAGAAGCAATGTTAAAGATTAATTGCTTTAGCTTGCTTTAAATAAACTAAAGCTCAATTGAAGCTTTAAGATCGATCTCACTTATGTTGAGTTGTTTGTCATGAGCTTGATCTCCTTTTTATGCATACAATTTTGAGACTGAAACTGAGAATGTTCCTATGGCTCACTTCTTGATATTGATCTCACACGAATGATCTCTGAGAAGCATCTCATTTTTATGCATTAGACCCAATAAGTAGCAAAGTTTCTTTTTGTTCGAGATTATTTGGTAGGCCTGTGCAAGTACTTCGAATTGCAAGTAATTCGTTGCGATTCGAGGCGAATAGCTCGACTCGAAACTCAAATTGAAAATCTCGTATTTTCGAGCAACTCGTTTGAGCGAAAAATTCGAAAATTATCGAATAAGTCGCGAATTTCGTGTTTCTCCGAAGAATTTTTTAAACAAATTTTCATATATTTCAAAACGTAAAAACTCTAAACTCGAAAAATACCACGAGTTACTCGTAAACTCGAGGCCATCGAAAATGCAAATTATTCGACTCGAGTTTCACCATTCGATGGCCTCGAGTTTACGAGTAACTCGTGGTATTTTTCGAGTTTCGAGTTTTTATGTGAGCGATGCTATTCGCATAGGCCTATTATTTAGTCTATAGAGTATAAGAACAAATCGTATTGAACTCAATTCAATTTACGAACAAGAGGGAAGAATCAGAATTCACAGAAGAACCTATTAGTTGGAAAGTCATCATATTTGACACACCCATTTTATAACATTTTATAACAGAAGTTTGCTCAGTGTAACAACGAGATAGAGTACGAAGTGAAAATAAATCATTGCTGGAGTCCGGCTTACAGATCGAAGCCCATTATCAAAATTAGTTTAAATCTTGCAGTTGCTTCAAGTGGTGCCCGCTCTTGACGAACAAAAGCTCCATATAAAGCATTAAGAAGAAAACGTGTAATAAAACGATTTTAAAAGCATTTCGAAAAAAAAAATTAAACGTTGATAATTTGAACCGGGAGCTAAAAATAAACTCACAACAAATTCTAAAAATAGACTTATATAGCAAAGTTCATATAGTTCAAATTACAAGACATAAAAATAGAAAATAATAAATAAGCAACATGAAGAGCCACTGCCTGAGCACTCTGACCATCGTGGCCTGTATTGCAGCCACTGTATATGCCGTCTCGAACACATGGGGCAACATCACGAAATCGGCGCAACTGCTGCATGCGGAGAATGTGTACAACGCTTCATCAGTGGGGAAATATGTTACTCATGAAATACGATTTCCCAAAAATGTAAGAAAAACCATTGCACATCAGCTAGACAGCTAGACAGACGGACGAGAAGACGGAATGTAATGTGATGCACTTAATCGGAATAGCATTTAAAAAAAAAAGATTAATTTCACTCAAATTGTGAATGATACTAAGGCTGCGATTACGGCGCATTCAGCTTTAATTCGGCTAAGTTTGGTGTGTTTAAATTTCTACTTTTTTTGCGCCTTATCGAAAGTGTTCGAAAGTTTCGCTCACATCTCTTTTTCCACTTGACTTTTTTCGTTTTCATTTTCGATTTCGTTTTGCCGCCATTTAACTCAAGGTTGTTTTCTTTAGCACACTCCACACGTCTTTGTCTTTTATACTCTTGTTTTTTTTTTAGAAACTTCCTCTTCTCTTCATGCTATTTTAAAACAATTTCATTCAATGCTTTTTCTTCTTTCCAATGTTTGCCTTTTATTGGTGTTTCGTAGTTTCGAATCTGAATGTGAGAGCGAAAACTTCCCACAACACATGCGTTCGCACGTTTGTAAATTTCCCTTTTTTCTAATATTTGTTTGTTTTGCACACTTGCGGTTTTATTTTTCATTTTCTCATCATCTCTTATTTTTTGTTACAAATTCTAAAACGGAAATGTTTTGCGAAAAAAAAAATAAAAAAACACCACATAATGGTGGTGATAAGAACGCTAAATATTACTTCGAATTCGAAAAAAATGCTATTTTTTAATCATTTTTATGTCGATGTTGCTAGTTGATGAGGTCAACGGGTAAAATTTATGTATTGCAAAAAATTGGCAAAATTACTTAAATCTATTTATTTTTTTTTATTCTGTTGATTATTGCAAGTCACAAGTTTTGAAATTAGAAATGGTTATTTCGATCGTAAGCAATTTATCTGCGAGAACAGTACCACTTCAAAACAAGTTCAGATTAAATTATCTATAACGAAATGTTATAATATTCACTAATTTTGCGTGGCATATCAAAAGAGGAACAATTTTGTGCGTTCCAATTTCGTTAAAAAAAAGGATTTATATGAACCATTTCGATACTACTTTGATATAGTGTCCTTGTTAGCAGTGACTAATAAATAAAAAAAAAGAACTGGACTTAGTAATTTGATGCCAACTCTGAACGGTTTATGTTCATGTTCTCAAGAAGCTTTACATGACATTATTTACTCTCCGAGGTTTTCCATTGTCTACAGAGAGGTGACGGCCGAACAGAAAAATTAATTCGATTGAAAAAACTTTCTGCGTCAGATGGAAATTGAACCAGAGTTCTCTGACGTATGGGTCATGCACTCTACCCACTGCTCCACGGCCGTAATTTTTTTTATTTTAGTATTGTTTTTTGCATTCTAGACACTTCTGAAAAAACGAAAATATTTTATCCTCTTAATTTTTATTCTCTTTTTCTAAGTTACACCTACCTTTAGACCCTAACTCTAACGAAATATGTAATTTATCATAGAAAGAAAATAAAATCTGAACTTATCAAAACGTTTTTTTAAAGAAAACAAGTAGTTTTTTTCGAACACCATTGAACCGGAATGTAAAAAAACCCTTTCAAACTCCATTGAGAAAAAAGATCTTGATACATTGAAATTTAAGGGAGGTTGTAGGCAAAATCGAGTAAATTGAAGTCATTTAAGAGATTTTTTCTCATATATATTGTGGGCAAAAAATACCGGGATATTTTAATTTAAATTTTTTGGGGATTACAATTGGAACAGACATGGTTGAATAAATAAGGTTGTCGCATGGGTGAGAGCGAGTTCCCATAAATGTCAAATCGAAGTTGACAGCTCATACAAAATCTGAAAGCGAAAATTGATAACATGTAAACCCGATCAAGTTGTTGTTGTTGCTTTTCATTGATTTTGACGATTGTGGGTACTGAGAAAAGAATACGGTCAGCCCCGAGACAACCTTATTAATTCAACTATGGGGACAGATGTTTTTCTTTTTAAGTTAGCACTACTGTCACTGACATCTGTGCCAAATTTCACGTCAAAATATTCATTAGTGCTTGAGATACGTGTCCTTTTGTAAATAGCCTTCAATTTCTTCTCCATTTTATCGCTTCTATCAATTCAAAACGGTGTCCACGAAGCGGTCTCTTGAGTTAAGCGAGTAGCCAGAAGTCACATGGTCAGGCGAATATGGTGGTTGCGGAAAGATATGGGTCGAGTTTTTGGTGAAATTATCACGAATTACCAATGCAGTGTAAGATGGTGCATTATCGTGATGCAAAAAACAACGTTTGTCTCTCCACAAACCCGGTCTATTTTGAGTCACAGCATTACGCAAACGACGCATAACACCCAAGAAGAAATTCATAATGCACCACACCAAGATAATCGAAGAAAACTGTCAGCATGACACTTGCTTTGACGTGGTTGTTTTGGTATTGGCTCACCTTTGTCACGGTATTCACCAAATTGATCGGCTGTTTCCAGGTCGTAAGCGTAGACCTGTTATGATGCGTTTCATTTTATCTTGATAGTCGGAAAGCATTGTTTTACACACATCAACGCGGCGCTATTTTCCATAAAATTGAGCGCTTTTGGCACCAAACGAGATTTCACTTTTCTGAGGCTCAAATGATCACTCAAAATGGGATTCACTGATCCGTCCGATATTCCAACAAAGTCAGTAAGGTCTCGGGCTGTCAATAGACGATTTTGGAGCACTAATTTTTTGATTTTGTTGTCGTGTAGCTCATCAGTTGATGTTGACGGCCGTCCAAGCCTCGTCTTTAACGCTTTCTCGGCCCTTTTTGAACATTTAGTACCACTCATAAACGATATCGATCGAACGAGCTTGCTCACCAAAGGCCTTCTACAACATTTTCAACGTTTCGGAAGCAGAAATTTCATCCCGCACACTACTTTCAGAAATTATAAAAAACGAAAAATTTATTTTTAGCTATTTACAAAAAGACTCGTATCTCAAAACTAAAATATTCATTAAGTAGTAATTCGGCAGATATCAGTGATCGTAGCGCCAACTTAAAAATAAAAACATTGCCTATCGGAATCCCCAAAAAATGATTTTTTTTGTATGCTGTAATTTTTTTACCGACAGAAATGTATTAAAAAAAAAATATTGCATGTTAATTTTACATCTTCAGCATATCCTAAAAAAAAACCATTTTTTTTGTTTTTACAATTATTTTTCATATATAAAGATGGTTTGGGTATATTTAAAAAAGGTGAAAATCGTACTACATCATAGATCGGCTCCGGATCGTCTAAAAAAGATAATAAGAATTCATTCCAAAAAATATATCTGAATGCATATCTGGACGGACGGAAGAGTGGCGTCCGTGGCATAGTTGGCTAAAGTGCGTTTCCTCTATGTCAACGGACCTGGAGACCCAGGTTCGAAACCCAGACAGAAAATTATTTGAATTAAAATTATTTTTCTGTACGGCCGCCACCTCTCTGCAGACAATGGCAAACCTTAGAGAGTAATGAAAATGCCATATAAAGCTTCTTGAGAACAATAACATTCCGTTCATCGCCGTTCGGAGTTGGCGTTAAGCCTGTTGGTCCGGTTCTCGGTCAATTGTGTACAAACTTAATAACACGCACAACACAATTGATCATAAAAAGCTACTTCAAAGTCCTTTCAAGGGCTGAAATGGCCAGTTATTTATTTTTTTTTATGAAAAGTGAACAAAAACTTTTAAAAATTTATTTTACTTTTGACCCTATTGTTCCGAGTAAAAACTAGTAAAATTTTCCAAAGTTAGAATAAACTAACTGATTCAAAGAAAAAAAAAAAATAAAATCGGCCGATTAGTTTCTCGCCGTAATGTGTGGCCCGTTTTGAAAAAGTATGTTTTGAGAAAAAGCATTTAAAGCAAAATTTACTCTTTACAAGTACTATGGGGTACCCCGTTTTAAGCGTTTTAAGATATTTTTGAATAGTTGTACAACAATAATCAATCGAAAAATATTCAATTTTCAAAACTAGTAAAGAATTATTTTCGACTGGGTCGAAGTTAAAATACCCCCACGGCCGAACCAAAGAATATTCAGTCTTAAGCTAAAACTATGTTCGTCATAGTTTTAACCGAAAATATTCGCTTTTGTTTTTTGATAAAGTAACTGTTTAGGAGGTAGGAGTGGTTTTAATTTGATTTGGTTGAATTTTATACTCAGAGTGTATATTAAATATCAAAACTCATATGCAAAATTGCAAGTCCAGATATTAGTTTTTGTGAAATTCTAAGAGATTTTACCGTTTTGATAAAGTCACTTTATATGGGAGGTAGGCGTGGTTTTCATTCGATTTGGGTCATTTTCGAACTTGACATTTATTTTGTAGATAAAAGCTAAAATATTGATAGCTTGAAAAATACGGCTGTAATCGTGATCACAGACAGACAGACAGATGGACATGGCTAAATCGACTCGGGTGGTAATTCTGATCAAGAATATATATATTTTTATACCTGACACGCCTTCTTATGGGCGTTACAAATGGAGTGACAAAATTAAAGCTTTTATCGAAAACCAGAGCCACCAGAGAAATTTTGATCACAGATCTTTTTATAAATAAATTATGTCGGCCTGTGTAATTTCGAGTATCCAAAATTTGATATAAAACCTGATTCCAAAAAAATCAGTTATAGGAAGCAAAAGTTGTTTATATTCATTTTTGTTCAGTAGAGAAATCGTTCTCGAAATAAGAGAAACACGGTGTGACCTATAATATCCCAGACAGACTCTAGATAACATAATTAAAATACGATTTCTGTATATTTTTTGGTGCTTTTATTCAAAATATTCTTCTCCCGATTCAATACAATTGCTACAGCTATTCAACAGTCTATTAATAGCCTGTTCTAGATAATTTTTTTTAATTGCCTCCAGTGCCAAACGAATGCAAAAGTGTATTGATCATGTTGAAGAATACTTTGAAAAACAATAAAAGCATTTACACGGATAAACCGCTGTAGAACTAAACGATAAATACAATTTTTCTATAACTTCTGAAAATCAAGGCAAATTAAACTTTTTTTGCCAGCTCAAGAAGAAGCTGGCAAAAAAAGTTGATGAATTCAAGTTGATGAATTCAAAACTAATGGTTCAAATTCTTTCGAAAGTGTATTTGATCTTAATGAAGATAATTTGAAAACCAATGAAGCCATTTTCGATTGCTTATATTTTTTTTAATTTGCCTGTCTCACAGCTGAAGTACTCGTATCAACCCTATTGTATCTTTTGATATCGACGTCTATTTCCATAGACTACGATAAGAATTTAAAAGCCAAATAATCAGGTACTTATAGTTTCTGGTCATAAAAATATGATGAAGACCTAGGTAAAAAGGCGAATTTATTTTCGTCGTATTAATTATTAATTATTTTTCTTACAAGTAAAGATTCTTCATATTACTTAATAAAGAGTCTTTTGTCTTTGTTTCTTGATAAGATTTTTGAAATCAAGACAATTTTTCTTGAACAGACAAATTATCCTAAATACTTTTAAAATTATTGCATTCACAGAAGTATTAACTTTAATAACGAGATCTAAAAACTTATTTATTCCTGTTTTGTTTGTTCTTTTTTTCCATAGGGTGTCGGTAACGGGCGCATCATCACCGGTATTATTGCCGTTGATCAAGTAACAAACGGCACCGGCGGACATGCTACCATCTACTCCGGTGGGCCTGGCTTCAATTTTGTCAACATCAAGCTGCAATCGCAATATAATTATGGACTGGTATTTCGTGTCGAAATCTATGGCAGATAGATAAGCAACAATATCAACAAAAACAACAATACTTACAGCAACAATTTAAGCATTTATTAATACATAGCTTATTAACTTCATTATATAATAGAAAATAGTACTAATTTATGTAGTATATAAACGAGTATATGACAAAAAAAAAAACAATCAGACAAAAACAATTTATCTACATGTTAATGTTTCGTCAGTTTCACTTAAAAGTTCATTAAATAAATTAATAATAAAGAAAAAAAGAAAAGAGAAAAAACAGAAAATATGCGAAAAGTTTCATATTAAATTGAGTTAAAGCAAACAAAATAAGAAAGAAAAAAAACAAAATATTTATGCCATGCTGACACAAGAGATACAAGAGGCGGTCAGCTGTTGTTGCTATACAGTCCACGACAAAAAGTTAGCTAAAAAAAGTAAAAAAGATAATTAAAATTTTTTCTGTTAGTCTAATAGCGTCATGCGGAGTAAAAACGCATGTCCAATATTGCAAAGGATTTTAAAAAAATGTACAACAATTATACGACAAAAAGTGCAAATAAAGGTTTTTGCATGGTTGAATTTTGCACAAGAACACGTTAAATGGAAAAAAACAATGGCACGAAAAGAAATTAAATCTTTACGAACAGGTTGGTTACTTGCATTTTTACCATCCAGTGCGTCTAGATTATTACGATTTGTTACGATCCTTAGTCGTCGTCAATATATGGGTGGATGTGTCATGATATGGGTCGATATTAACTATTGTGAAAGGACTGAAATCAAGTTTATTCCTAAAAAACATGAACGAATTTCCAAGATTATCTCAATTTAATTGGCAACGTTGTTGTTAACAGTGGGACACAATGACCAAAAGTTCAATTATAATCCAATAAGATAATACGGTTGGAAACACAGCGAAGGTAGTAAGAGAATTTTTACAGACTTATTACTTCTTAAGAGAAAATATTGGACCTAAGCACTATTCAAAACTGTTGGGGGTGCCTTGCAAGAGAAGTTTATGCCGAAAATTGACAACAATACACCATCGAAGATCTAAGAAGTATAATAATATCGAAGTGGAAAGCGAAGATACATACATTAAGAAATTTTTCAAGTCACTACTAAATCGCCTAATTGAAGTTTCAGAGAAATGGTTGGAGGGTGTACTCATTATTCTAAATCATCACTTATTTAAGTATATTAGCAATTGATTTCTTATTACTTAAGCTTATGTAATAATAACTTGCTATCATTTTGTTGTACCAACGAAAAGTTTTTTTTTTATTCTTTTTTTTCTGAAAAATGAATTCGTTTGTTGAATAAAATCATTTTCTTTCATTTTCTATTTAGGTGGTTATATTTATAACCAAAACTTTTTTTTCCAGAAATTTTTTTTTACATTTTCTTAAAGCTTCAAGCCTCAAGAATATGTGGTTAATGACGAAAATAATGACGAATTTTTGGTCGAAAATCGTTACTTTACGTTCGGAAGCCATTTTGAGAAAAATCAATATTTTCAAAACCAAGTACGAGTTTAAGGTACTTAGTTTAATAATATTTCTAGTTTTTTTTTTGTTTCAGTTAAATTTAGGAGGAGCAATCTTGGTCACCGCTGTTCACATTTTTTCACAGCGCTCTATAAAAAATGCTGTAACTACCTTAATATTAAAATTTTTTAATAAAACTCACAAAATTACTTTGTTTTCGGCCTCTGGATATATAGTGCTTAATACAAATTCATTTTATTTCAAAGAAATGTTTTAGCTTAGTTACATATGTGCTTTCTTTTTGTCGCGGAGTGTACCATCAGGAAAACCACAACCTAAATAATACAAGAAATTCAAAACAAAAACAATTATTAAACAACAACAAATATTTTCACATGCAAAACTTTTCCAAAACTTAACATGCTGCATGCTGCGAGGATGCGTTTTGTCTAACAGGGGGAAGAGAAAGCTTAAGGCAAATATGAACAAATGTGCTTCTTTTGCCTTCGCATGTTTCGTGAAAACGACTTTTTCTTTATATTATTTATATGAAAACCAATAGCAGCGCATCACTTTTAACACGTTGAAGCAATATGACAAGATGTGACAAGCTTGAATATTTTCTTCAAAAACATAAAAAAAAATTATATATTTTTTGGGAATGCAATGATTCAACAATGATTTCAAATTCAATTGAAAAATTTAAAAATTTATAATGAAAAAAATTATAAACTTTCATTTCACGCTGATATTCAAAATTTTTTTGTAAATGATCTGTACTTTTTCAGCATTTCCTTGCACCAATCGACATGAGCCTTTTTTTGAGCAACCCTCAAATTATGGGGTATCCAACGGGAACAAATTTTCGTTACTTCTAAATGCTCAAGTAAAAATAATGTATGCTAGTCCCACTCAAGCCCAAGGTATGTCAAATGCCGGTCTGCTTCTAACAGTGCATGCACAGCGTCGATGTTTTCTGTCACAACAGCCGTTCTTGGACCAGCTTCACGAACTTTGTCTTAGAGAGAACGACGATCGTGCTCGAACTCATTGTCAATCCACGTCGAAAATCATAAAAAATCATCAGCCGAAAATGTTCACGTGTTAATTCCTTTTTTTTTTTGCTGAAATACAATTTTCAAACCGCACACACACCAAAACGTTGTGAGTGTGTTTATGCTGGTAAATGTCAAATTTTCGAAAAGAACTGTCAAAATTCATCTGGCTATACTTAGTGTTGTTGAAGCACAAAACTTAAAAGGCAGTATTCGCATGAATGCTTCTACTTAGGCTTGTTAATTGTTTCATTTTCGGAATAAACTAGTTTAAACTCTGTTTTAATGAAAATATAACTTGTAAGCAATGTAAAATATCACCAGATACGTTAATATATCACCGTCATGAGCAGGAAAAAAATACCACATGTGCGATATTTACCACGCGTGGGGAAAAAAATATCTCAAAATACCACAAAATACTTCAAAATGCCATAAAATACCTCAAATTACCACAAAATACCACAATACCTCAAAATACCTCAAAAGAAGATTTGGTATTTTGCGAGTGTGGTAATTTGTGAGAATTAAGTGTGAGAAATAGAGAATTTTCATGGTAATTTCATCTTGCGACAGTGCGAGTGAGGCTTTGTTTTTGTTCCCTTTGCATGCAATTGTTGTTGTTAAAGCGAGTTAAAAATTTGGTGAACGTCGGTTCTGTTGTTGTTGATGTTTTTTGTACGTGTTGTTGTTTGTAAAAATGTGCAAAGACAAATTTGATAAAACAAAACAAATTAGTAGGTGGGCCAACTGGGCCAATTGTGCTTCTGGAAGCTCATGTCTGATATATAGATTCGAAGTTTTGAAAGTTTTCTTATTTTGACGACGTCAGCTCGTAGGGCGGATAGCGTTATTGTTATTCAATTTATCCAAATTCCAGCCTCATTGATCATTTTAAAGTCAATAAATTATTTTTTGTAAAATTAAGGTTGGTTTGACCATATTGATGACGTCACTTTCTATGGGAAGTGGGCGTGGTTTGATCCTATTTTACCAAAATTCGAACTAAAAGTGCGTTTTAAAATCAAATCTCATGGTTGAAGATTAATTTTTGTTTAATTTTTAGACATTTTATCATTATGAAGACGCACTTTGTGTGAGAGGTGTAGTTGTGTGGTTTTCCCCCAATTTCTCACAATTTCGAAATTCTACAAAAAATTTGTACACCGTTAAATAAACTTTTAAAATATGAGGGGTATTCACGATCCGGAGCTCTTTATAGAGCTCTTGTGCAAAAGAGCAAAAAAGCTCAACAAACTGAACACTCCCCATACAGCACACCCCTAGCAATTGAAGTTAAGTTCAGTCAGCTTTGAAAGTTACTGATGTGAAATAATGCTATTAAAGAAGTTATGATTATTGATGGACACAATATACCATCACTATTTGTTCGCTGTCAAAAATTCACAAAATTAACTCATGAGCTCTAGCGCACTACAAAAGAACTACAGGGTAACTACAGGGTATCGCCAGTGCGCTTGAGCAAAAAAACACAATTTTGACAGCACGTGCATTTTGTTATTGTAGAGCTCTGTTTTGTTGCACTTTTGCTCTTTTGCACAAGAGCTCTACAAAGAGCTCCGGATCGTGAATACCACTATGGTGTTATCATGACGATGGGCAGACAGATAGACCGATGGAAATCGCTAAATCAACTTAGATGGTGATGCTGACTAACTATATATACACTTTTCTATACCTACCAAGCCTCCTTATGGGCGTTACAAACGGAGTGGCAAACTTATTACTACCCTTACCCAGAAAACGTGAAAAATTAGTGAACAAACCATTCAAAGCACTTATTTTAACTTTTGAATTTTTCTCTCCTTACTTACATTGATAAAAACCTTCTATAGGACTTTTCCTAAATATTTCTTTATTGTGACTTATTGACAGAAGAGCAGGAGCTCTTGGTTATGTTAATAATTTCACTTTATATGGTGAATTCAGCTTTAAGGGGAGAAATAGATGTAAAATCTACTGTAAAATGTACTGCCAAGAAACAGCAACAACTGAAAGATAATCCGCTTTTCGAGAAAGCTGAAGGGCTATTGTATGTGCCTGGAATTGCTGATTGATCGGTAAGTTGCAAAAACTAATAGTTTTTTTTCATCCTAAAACTTCAAACGCGATTTTCTTGAAACTACATTTTCAAAAACGTTAGTCAACATAATTACCCATAGAATAATCCTAAAATATTACACATTTTTCATATATAAATAATTTTAAGGGGGCAATAAAGCTGGAGTGCCTCAAGGTTCTATTCTTGGGCGTCTTCTTTTTAGTTTATTTATTAATGACATCTTTACTGTGTGCAAAAATATGTCGATGCATGCTTATGCAGACGACGTTCAATTATATTTTTCTAATCGAATCGGCCTACTTGAGGACTTGTGTTGTAGAACTAATGAAGACTTAAGCGCAATATCTAAATGGGCATCTGAAAATGATCTCTGCCTCAATGTGAATAAATCCTATGTTCTTCCAATTTCCAAGGATAAACTTGACTTTTCCCAAATTCCGAAAATTACTCTTAAAGACAGACAGCTCCAAATGGTTGACAAAATAAAAAACTTGGGCTTTATTGTGAACTCTAAGCTAACGTGTACTGACCATGTAAATAATATACTTAGGAAAATCTATTTTACGCTTAGATGCCTGCGTTTATCTGCAAAGTTCACTGCCACGTTGATAAAAAAAAGACTAGTTATCCAGCTTATTCTACCCCTAATAACTTACTCTGAACTTGTTTATTGTAACCTTGACTCTCATTCCGAACATAAAATCCTCGTTGCTTTTAATGATGCGGCGAGGTATATATATGACTTGAGGCGTTTTGAACATGTCTCCGCAATAAGCAAGCAAATTTTAGGTTGTACCATTAGTAACTACATAAATGCCAGAAACTGCATATTTCTGCACAAGCTGATATCTAACAAGACTCCATCATACCTTTATGAAAAACTACGTTTCAGTGTTTCCAATAGAACCTTTAATTTAATTATACCGAAATATTCCTGCTTACATACAAAGCGACTCTTTTTTATTAGCGCCATTAGGTTATGGAATTCACTTCCTATTAATATTAAAACTATAATCAGTGCGAACAAATTTAAGCTTTCGGTTATGTCCTTCTTTTCTGTCTCCTAACTAAATTTTCTAAGCTTTCAAATATATCTTTTCTCAATTAATCTTTGCCTCTTGATGCATTTTTCTTCTTCTTAGGTTAAGCATAAATTTTAAGTTAAGCTTTTTAGTAACTTTCTTCATTAATTTTTGCATATCATATTTAAAATCTTAATTGTCAAATTCTTGTAACTTTATATATTAGCCTTAAGCAATTTGTTTTCTTTTATATAATGTTATCTGTTGATGATATACTCTCTCCGTTGTACGCTAAACGATCTCTTATAATCTTATTGTACTAATATAAACCTCAAATAAATAAATGAAATGAAAATGAAATAACTGTCGAAAAAAAAGCGAAAATACGAGTGTTTTATTAAAAAGTACTAAATTTTTTATTTCGTACTTTTTCTCAATTTTGTAAGCTTACTCTATGCCTTAACTCATCAGTAATTGAAATATTTTGGTTTTTTGATTTCAGACCAATAGAAAAATCTGTGTGATGGCAGCCATTTTACGACTTCGGCAAAAACGGCCTTCGTGGAGGGACTGTACCGCCGCCATTTTGTATTAAAAAAACAAATTGTTTTCTATTACCAGACACATGTCATTAATTATGTCAAAGGTGAAAAATGATTTAATTATTTTATCACCCTCAAAATAATTCACGAAAAATTACTGATTTTCGAGCATTTACATGTATTTCACCCCTTAATAAGGATAATATCGGCTTGAATAAGTAATTTGGATGAATTCTAAAAGCCTCAAAACCCAATTTATTAAAATTTTTTAAATGGTTATCCATTTCAGGTTTCAGAAAGTTCATGTCATTCAAACTAATTTTTGTTTAGTTAAGGAACATTTTTGTAAATGAACGTTTTACCACCGAAAAACGCATAAAAATTGTTAGATTGTTTTAAAAAATAAAATTATTCAGATTTTTTTAAACAAATTTTCTTCAGCGATGAGTCCCATTTCGCACTAGGTAGATACGTGAACAAGCAAAATTACCGTATATGCGGTTCTGAAAATCCCCAAGCGATTGTGGAGAGGCTATTGCATTCGCAAAAAGTGACTGTCTGGTGTGTATTATGGTCTGATGGTGTCATTGATCTGCAATTTTTTTTTTTAACGGATCAAGGAGCTACCGTTACGGACAATTCTGAGCGCTATGACCGTATGTTAACCGATTTTTTTTTACTGTCTGAAATTTAAGATATGGACCGGGAAAGTACGTGGTTTCAACAAGATGTGGCCACAAGCTATACAACAGTACCAAATAGGGTTTTGTTGGAACAAAAATTTCCAGGACGACTTATTTCGAAATTTAGCGATTTCAATTGGCCTCTGAGAACGAGCAATTTACTTTAAATTTGGACCTCTGACTTTTTTTTTTTGGTCTCAGCAAAAGATAGTATTTATGTGAATAACCCCCAAACTCTTAAGCAATTAAAACCCAACATTCTTCAAGTCATGGCCGAGCTAGTGACCGAGTTATGCGAAAAAATCATCGAAAATTACCTCAAAAGGAGGACATTTGAGTCTTGCAAAAACCACGTGCAAGACATTTGAATTATATTGTATTCCACGTATTATGGCAGTCCTAACATAACGAAATAAAAATTTTTTTCGAAATCTGCACTTTGAGTGTATTTTTAAAACTTTACTTGCTTACTTTAAAATGGATAATCCTTTATAAATGATGATTCCTTTAGGAATCCCTTTTCCTTAGGCATAATTGAGAAGATTTCTTTACATCAGTGTTTCACAAACGGAATAAGCAAGTTATTTAAAGTACAAGTATTCTTCTTTTCAACACTAAAAATGCAACTGCCAAGCTCAATGCGCTACAAAACGATCAAAGTTCACATACATAAAGGCGACAGACGACACATCCATCAGTTTGTCAGTAGCGCAGCTATGCAAAGTCTGGGATACATCTTCGAGTCACAGCCTAGACTGGCATCATATCAATCAAAACAATTAGGCATAAAAATTTAATGAATATTGCAGACGCCATCAAATCACAGACTCAAATATACAGCAAGAAAAAGAAAAATGTGGCAGCGTTAAACTTTTTTTTTTGTGCTTATTGCAATATTTATGAAGTAAAAAATTAGGAGACCATCACACTGAAGAGTCCTCATAATAAATAGTTTCACGCACTTTTACTACATATGTTAATAAATGCAAATTGTTGTCAATGATGAGTCAAAAAACAAAAAGTATGCGCACGTTTTGGACTCATTTTTTCAAAACACATATTAAAATATGCATTCATGCTGAGGCTCATACAGGAACGGACAATGCTATGAAGTGCTTTTTTAAAAAGTAGAAATTGTTTTAATAATATGTTAACATTAACTGAAAGCTGCACTCAAGATGGTCGTCTGCAGTTTTGAAGATTTTTCAAAAACATTTTCTTCCAATACACTTAACAATTTACAAATAGTAAAGAAAATTACACCTGAGCCACTTCAAAGCCTTGTTGTTACAGTTTCAAGACCGTTATTTTTGTCTAAAAATTTGCATTTTTGTTTGTATCTTAAGTACTTCCCTTGGACCCAACATGAAGATATCGTTAAATAAAAGAAAACACGCATTTATTGTATCTCTCCGCTAATGCAAAGCATCATATTTTATATATTTTCAAAATATACAACTCGTTCTTCAATTTCATAATCTTGCAAACACTACGCAACTATTTCTTTACATAGATATTTACAGTGCTGTTAAGACCACGATTATATTGACCCCTTAACTTGATGGTAGCGAATCTCAAACCGGGCCCGCCAGATATCAAGCTCGGGCTTGCACCCGTGTTGTTAGCAAAATTATCTTGAACATAAATTGCGGAAATGGTTCTGTTGTTAGACTGGCCCTGTTTTTATGAAAAAAAAAAGATAATAGATATTTTATAAAGAGACGTCGTCAACAATGTTAGAGAAGAGAAACTTACGGATTTTGGGAAAACCACATTGACGTCCCAGGTGTTTTTGCTTGGAAAACGTAACACAGTCTCGCGCAAAATCAGAGTGTCAGTGTAATTGGTCTTACCCCAGGTAGCGCTATTTGTACTCGCCAGAGTGGCCAGGGCCACCAGGCATAGAACCGTTAGAATGATTTTCATTTTCCTTTTTACTTTTTGTTTTAGAAACGGAAAAATAATACTCCACTCTTCTTGTGGTCTATAAAACGACTACCAATTTTCAGGCACATGTTAGGCTTTCTTATAACAAACAGTCTGACGACTGGCAGCCAAGTTTGACTGGTCAAACCATTTGAACAAAAATTCATTTGTTTTTTTGTTCTTTTGTTTTTCGTTTTTAACAAAGTTATCTTTAATTAACTGTCATATATTCTGAAATGCGGTGATTTTTATTTGCTTATCGCTATCGACGAAACCCGCCAAGATAAGAGTTTTATTTGAGAATTTCATTATTAAAGCTTTGAGCTGTTTTTCAAAGATAATGTCGTATTATATTGAAAAGTTCACGACAATTGGCAATTTTGCTATCGTAGGTTGTTACGTTTACTTTTGCACTTTCATTGAATACATTGTTTTAAGTTAATATTTTGAACTGATTGCGAAAGTGTGGTTGTTGTTTTTGTATTAGAATAGTATTATTACTCATTGAAGTCATTTAAATCCTTATCAGTGTATAGCTTTTTTTGTTAGGCAGGTGCTAATGCTTTCCAGGAACTATAGATTATGACACTAATTTGGGATTCCTAACGGCTACAAAGAAAAATGGTTTTGTGGAATCCAATTAAAATCTAAGAATATCAGTGAAATAAGTGAAACCTTAAATAAAAAAATCCAATAATCCAGTAAGCTCCATAAAAAATCCAAGTGGTACCTATTTATTTTTTAGATTTGAACCAAGGATTTCAGGTGAATACTGCCTCTGTTAAAAATGGAGCGATAGATTAGTGAGAGGAAAGGGGCAATCAATTGAAACCTGTGTAGGATGTTCTAAGCGTGGCAAAAAACCGTAGAAATATGTGAATTTGAATCTGAGGCAAGTGCTATGCCTTTACCTTAGTCAAGTCATAAGGCAATCTCATCTACAAACTTCTCTACCACCAACTACAACTTCAAGTCGTAAATATTGATGAGTTTGCAATTTCAGTTGATCAGAAATGAGGATAGAAAATTTCAAAAGCGAAAGGTTAAAGCGTAGGACCATGGCTTGGCCGGGATTCAAACCCGGGACCATTGGGGTGGCAGTCAAGCACGATACCTATACCACTGTCGAGGCCGCAACCTCTACACTCAAACCTTTACACTCAAACCTTTACACTCAAGAGTAGGAGAAACTCAAAGTTAATTTTGGAGGTTTCTTTGATATGATAGGAACAATCACGACAAATTTTTGACCTGACTTTTTTATTTCTAGGCGACTTTTGCGTACAAGGTAATGGAGCATTCCACTGTTGGTACGGGACAAATCGTACGCATTTGATAAGTTAAGATCTTAAATTAAAAATAAACCGAAATGTAATTGTTCAAACCATCTAGTACAATAATTTAGTGTAACGGAGGCTTTTCAAAATCAATTATTTGTCCCTGAAAATATTCATAAATAGGCAGTAATAAGTATGAAAAGATGTTTGTTTGTACGGGACAACCGCAGTCCACCATACTTTTTATTTTTTGATATTATTGGAGAATTTCAGCAAAATTAATTATCTCTGTAAAATTAAAAATAAACTTATGTAGTCTTCGTCGTTGATGGTATGACGAAATACTACAAGTTCGAAAAAATATCTATTAAAATGAGAATAAAAAAATAAAAATGAAATCGTTTGTACGGGACACTTTCGTTTGTATGGGACTCGTACGAAATTCAGAAATAAAGTCTTCGTTTTGAATCATTTTTTAAATGAAAACTTAACACTATGATTATCTAAAGCGTGTTTCTTGCATGTTACTTTATGACCGTCAACAAATATATTATGAAATTTTGATATTCCTGGAACAGGCCTTGCATCTTCCCATGGATTTTGGATCTTATCAGCTATTTCTGATTCAGCAATATAGAAAACCTTCATAGAAGGTACTAAAGTGGCTGCTAATGTAACGAAATCTTTTGCGTTTTGGATTACGGTACCATCTCCTTAACCTCGAGCTTTTTGGCTTACAAGTCGCTTTACGTTACCACCAACTCCGTCAATCAATTTATAAAAAAACAATGAGATATGTATGTGTCAAAAATTACCATTTTCAGTAGTATGCTCCTAATACATTTTCTCCTTTGGAAAGTAAAGTTAAAAAAAACACACACTAAGAAAGCAGATTTTGATCAAATTTTGGACTTGCCAATAGTGGACTTTGCAATATCATTCAAACGCCAAATCGCGAAATTAGTCGTTCTGAACTATTTTCTGTTGCAAGAAAGCCATAATTGGTACTGTTGATTGGTACTGTTGTTAAAAATTTTAATGCATTGTTGGGTGGTAAAATGTTCCATACTGTAAAATGAAAGATTTTGAACTTTACAAAAACAAGTCCCAATGACATTAAAATTGGACAGTTTCAAAATGTCAGGGCTGCATATTCCGGAACTTGAAAGGGATAACTTTATAAAGGACGATTGATAGAAATTTTTGAAAGAAGGAAGAAAATCACCCTTATACCATCAGCTTTGACCACTCAAATTCAAGGTCAGACTTTTGGCTTGGGACATGTTTCGGGGTGGGGAAATCGGACTTTCATGTTAAAATTACAATTTATTTATTTATTTATTTATTTATTTATTGGCCAAGCAAGGAAATTTACTTAATCTAACAGGTTTTTTTTTTATTTATTTTTGTTCTCTCCCCTTTCCTTGCTTTGGTGTTCGAAAATATGCAATTCGATGTGGGCGTAATCCGCCCACCTAAATGACATGAACTTACGAACACGTCAAAGGGAAAGGCAAGAAGAAGAGATCAATTAAAAGTAACAGCTATTTACTTAAATACTAGTATATTTTATACATATTTAGTATTAGAAAAGGAAAGAGGAGAGGGAAAGTAAAAAGAATGAAAGTTTAAGGATTGAGTAGATTAGGAAGAGAAAGAGACTTGGATAGAGATCGAATGATGATTTAGACATGGAAGGTGAGTAGTGGTCGGATACACTATTAAATTCTCTACAGCAACGGGTGATGGGTTCATTACTTGCATATGCAGTGTGATGCTGATATTATAGGGTCATTGACGGTAATCTTGCTAGAGATGTATTTGCAATTAGTTACACCGTTCAGAACATCGAAAGTAAAGCATGAATCCAATACCGTTCTTCTTATTGATAGAGCTATCAAATTTAATAGGCTGAGTCTGTGTTCATACGGTGGAAGATTACAATATTCGCGGGGGTTATAAGTCTCTCTCAGAGCGAATAGGACAAATTGCTTTTGTATGGATTCGATTCTATCACAATGGGATTCAAAAGCTGGATTCCAAATAATGCAGCCATATTCGAGTATTGGGCGCACTAGTGCACAGTACAGGGATGTAGTGACCCATACATTCTTGAATTCATGTGCTCGTCTTTTAATAAATCCGAGCTGTTTGCTGGCCCTGGATACAATCTTATCATAGTGTAGATTAAAACGCAGTTTGTTTTCCAAGACCATTCCAAGATCAATTATATAATTGACCCTCTTAAGTTCAATATTATTGAGGCGATAGTTGTAATTCGTAACTTGGTTTCTACGGGAAAAACTTATCACGTTACACTTATTTACAAGAGTTTACAAGAGGTCTCAAGAGTTAAGAGGTTTAACTTTAAGAAGTTGAAATCTTCCTGCGATTGAATTACGTGGTACATTTTTAGGTCGTCCGCATACATAAGATGTGGAATATCCTTCAACACTATGGACAAGTCAGATATGAAGATATTGAAGAGAAGAGGACCAAGGTGGCTACCTTGCGGTACTCCAGAGGAGACTTCGATTTTCTTCGACAAAATTCCTTGGAATTTAAATTTATCTAATCTCTTAAATAAAGATCCAGAGAAACCGAATTTTTCTAATTTATTTATTAAGATGTCATGATCAACACGATCGAAGGCTTTACTGAAATCAGTATAAATAGCATCTTTTTGGTCTCTTTTCTCCATCTTGCTTACCATCAGAAACCATGAGCATGAGGTGGTGGTGGTGGAGTGTTGGTGGATCGACCTTTTCGAAACCCGTGCTGCTGCTCGTTTAGTCGAGGGTTGGCAAGGTGTGTTAGCTTTTCGCATATAATTTTTTCGAATAGCTTTGGGATGGCTGACAAAATTGCTATGCCTCTATAATTTTCAACAGAACTTTTTTCACCGTTTTTGTATATTGGTATTAGGTGGGAAGTTTTCCAATAAGAGGGAAACACTCCAATAGAGAGTGATTTGTTAAATATTATATATAAGGGCAAAAGTAGTTGGTCCAAGCATCGCACCAATAACGTGGGGGAATTAGGTCTGGTCCAGGTCCTTTGGTTGCATCTAAACTGTTTATTGCACTTGATATGTCTTCTTTCGTCAAGCTGACGTTTTCAACCCTGTGTTGTGAATACGGAGTGGGGGGAAAACATCAGACTGAGTAGATGGAGGACAAAATACCTCCTTAAAATGATCTGTGAAGAGGTTACATATTTCCTGAGGGTTGGAAGAGGTAACATTACCTTTTTCCATGGATGAAGGGTAACCGGCTGATTTTCGCTTCAAATTGACAAAGTCAAAAACTATTTTGGGGTCCTGGACAATTTTTTCTTCAATTAAGTTTGTGTAAAACTCGTAAGCTACTTCTGATTTAAACGAGAATTTTTTCGATAGCTCATCATATTTGAGCCTCATTTCTTCGCTTACATATGCAGTGCTTTTGAGGAGTTTGTAAATTCTGTTTCTTGGTTTCTCAAGTATCTAAAATCTGCATTTAGCCAAGGTTCTGAAAGTTTGTCTTTTTTCTTTATTTTAGGTACATACCCTTCGATAGCAGTAGAAATGTAATTATAAAAACTCGAAATAGCGCTATCTAAGTCTCAGTTTGAAAGAACATAACTCCAGTTAATACCATCTAGAAAAGATATTATGCTTTCGTAATCGGCGTTAAGAAAGTCGTACACAATGGAGTTATTGAAAGACTGGGTAAAAGAGATATTAATGTAAAAGAAAGTTACTGTTAAGGCTGTATGGTGGACAGTGCTAGCAAACAAATTTTCAGCTTCGATGGTTGGACCAACCCTCACTTCGTCGTATGAGTTAGTAAAGATTAGGTCTAACCACCTGCTATTTTGGTTTTGGGTTGCAGAGACTTGCTGAAGATCATTGCTATAAAAGGTACTTAGTAATGTAAAGTCTATGGAACTTGTGAGGTTTACAGGCAGAAGATAGTTATCGTTTTCGTCAATGACAAATGATATATTTGGACGGAATTTAAAAACAATTAAAAACAACAATTTGGAATTTAAAAACAAAAGACCGCAACTTGAGCATTATTTCATTCGGGAGTGTCCACATTAAAATGCAATTTTGAGCAAAAATCAAGGATGAGAACTTTTCATCTTATGCCTCTTTTGATGATTTTCTCAAACGAAAAGTGTTTTGTTTCATATAATGGAACTTATCCATAGCAAGGATGACTTTTACGAACAAAAGAAAAAAGCAAATTTTTTTTTCTGAAAGTATGAAGGTGTCATTTTTCTATTTTTAAGCAAATGATTTTTAATTTTTGCTCTTACAGCTTTCTCCACTAATGAAATTTTCACAACCTGACATTTTCACACTTCAAGGTCATATTATGGTATGAAGGATCATTGATATGTAGCAATTTTGGGAAGGTGGGCACTTATGACTTTTGTAAAGAATTTATCAAACGCATATTTTTTCGTTGCGGCGAATTCAACATTCAAAATTTCTTTCGGCCAATTTAGCAAAAATTTAGTCTGAAGATTTTGGGCGGCGATATTTGAGAGATATCTGCAAAGAAGTAAAACAACTGCATCATTAGTTTTAACATGCATATTGCATGCTGCTAGAATTACTATTTATTTGTTTTTTTTTCAACCTAATCTGAAATGGAATAACCAATTACTTCAAAGTATTTTTTGCTAATTATATGGTTTTTTTTATGAACAGGTAAATACAATTCAAATATAAAATTATGTGCTTTTTATGAGTATATAGCTATTTGGTATTTTACATAAATGTTTTTCAAAAAAACAGGAAATTTAGTTTTATTGTTTTTTTAGTCCTAAAATAATACCGGGATTCTGGAGTTCAGATTTTCAATCCCGACTATCCCGGGATTGTGGTTACGTCCGGGAGTGAACTCCCTATTATTTACACATGGGATCTTAAATAACATTTCTCCATCGATTTTCTTTAAACGCTGAGCACCACGTGGAATTTTCAAATAAACATAAAACTTTCGAATTCCAGTTAAAAATGCATTAAAATTTAATCTCAGTTTTATAGACTAAGAAAACGTTTCTTAAAAGCTTTTTAAGCGATAGTCAATTAATTGCAGAAATTAATTAAAAAACGGTTATCTCTGGAAAACACACACATCAACGCAATTAAAAACATGCATTTGACTCATAAAGATCGCATTAAAATGAAATACAAAAAACTGGTTGCTTCCTTTTATGACGCCTTTTATGAAGTGACATTTAAAAAAAAGCAAACAAGGTCAACACACTTAACATGCGCTTGCAAACAAAAAAACATGGATTACTGGTTATTATTAACATAAGAATCCATCCAACCTACTAAAAAGACAAATAAATCTCAAGAAAATTCGGTAAATATTTATGAGATAGTCATTAAAAAAAAAGAAAAACACGAATGTCAATGCAATAAAATTCCAAAAACACGTCATAAATTTCAAAATCCAATAATATTAGTTAACATGTTTGAAGACACTTGAGATGACCACAAACAGCAACAACAACAACCGCAACAACAAAACGAAAACCTCAAACTATTCACCATTGTAATGCACTGTATAAGTGGCTCGAATGGAGTTTAACAAAGTCAAAGCAATCAGGAGAAAACGTAACGCTTTTAAAGCACACGCATAAATTTCTCATTAACGATCGATCGGTTCTTATGAGTCGAAGATACAGGCATAAAATTGCATGTTATACAAGCTGCAACTGGTGCTGTGATGCATGTTCACACGCATGTTGCAAGTGCTGCAAGACAAGTAGTTAGTATTTTATCGTTGGTTACATGTGTAAGATTTTTTTTCGTATTGAAATTAATAAGATATGATTTATGATGATCAATATTGATGCAGAAGATTGTATTGAATGATCGATACAAGATAGCAATAAACGAGTTTGATTTTGAAGGGATATTTTAAGATATTCCAAAATGAAATTTTGGGCATTTTTTAAGAATAAACCGATACTCAGGAGATGCCCTCTATAATTGTGAAAGCATTGTGTTGATTGGGAAGACAAGTGATAGCAAATTGGAGGTGAAGATTAATACAGCTCAGAACTAGTTTTTCCCTAATTTTACTGTACGGCCGAAGAAGGAATTATCTCGACAATTCCAGAATCTATTGGGCATCAAGGCAATAATATAGGGATGGTATTGATGAGCTGTTGGAGTAGACTAGTAAAACTTGAAAAGCGATTTTCTTGAAAATAGACCAAATACACTTTCATACTTTCAGGAGAAAGTTTGCATTTTTCTTTTGTTCGTAAAAGTCGTCCTTGCTATGTATAAGTTGCATCAAATGAATTACTAGCAATTTTTATGTTTTTTATAAAAGAAAACACATCATCCATCGATCATGGTTTCCAACAACACCATATGCAATTGGTTTTAACACGAGAGCTTATGCCACACTCGGTCAAACGCCTTAGAACGCTCCTTGTTTTTATCGAAGCAGTGAACACAATGGTTCCATTTCTCAGTCAGGAAAACCATAAGGTTAGTAAGTAAGCATACGTAACCATAAGTAGAACGGACCGAAGTCCTCTTTTAAACTGGTCGAAAGTTGAATTCAATTTTTGGGCAAAGTGGACATAGTGAAGTGATTTGGCGATGATAAAAAGAAAGAGAAAACGCGCAGTACCGTAAATTATTTTGTGTTTCTTTTTTATTTAGTTTTTAACAGCTCTATTAATTTAATTTTTCACATATCACATATAATCTAAGGGAAATAACGCATATTAACATTATCGTGGAATATTTACGAATAAATATTTACGTGGATAAAGCAAATATTTTCCTTACAACACGTTTTTTTTCCATATTTAAATTTTATTTATACTAGAGCCCTGCATGAGTATAATCACAAAGTGAATACACTCTGCTTCACTGCTAAAGAGTACACTGTAACTGAATAAAACTTAAACAACAGGTCGTGTAGTGAAGAGCAAATCTGCGCACGAGCTTCACTGCTTATAAAGGGTGTTTTTTTAGGGGTTTGTTTTTCGAATAGAGATAAAACTGGCATTTTGTGGTCAAATCTGGCAACTCTAATGTCATTTATGTTCAGTTTGGTTTGCCATTTCATCATGAACAGGTTAACAAAAGAACAACGCTTGCAAATGGGCCGAAAATGAGATTGATCTCGATGCTGATTTTCATCGCAAAATTTTGTTCAGTGATGAGGCTCATTTTTGGTTGAATGGCTACGTCAACAAGCAAAATTGCCGCTTTTGGAGTGAAGAGAATCCACATGAGATCCTTGAGACGCCATTACATCCACAAAAACTGACTGTTTGTGTGCTCTATAGGCTGGTGGAGTCATTGGGCCATACTTCTTCCGAAATAATGCTGGAGAGTCAGTTATCGTTAATGGAGACCGGTATAGAGCCATGATAACCGACTATTTTGTTCCCGAATTGGATGGCATGAATGTGGATGAGTTGTGGTTCCAACAAGACCGCGCTACATGCCACAAAGCGCACGTCACAATCGATTTATTGAAGGAAATATTCGATGAGCGCATAATTTCGCGGAATGGACCTGTCAATTGGCCACCAAGATCGTGTGATTTGACACCATTGGATTATTTTCTTTGGTGATATGTGACGTCGCTCGTCTACGCCAACAAACCAGAAACGTTAAGGGACTTGGAGGCCAACATTCGTGGCGTTATTGCCGACATACGGCCCCATATGCTCGAAAAAGTGGTTGAAAATTGGACCTGTAGAATTGGCTTTATTCGAGCCAGCCGCGGCGGCCACATGCCCGAAATCATATTTAAACATTAATGGCATGAAATTATCCTTCCAATAAAGCCAAATTGATGGACATTAAAACGATTTTCTTGTGTTTTATCTCTATTCGAAAAACAAACCCCTAAAAAAAACACCCTATACCTTATCTGTTCTCTCACAAACACTGTTAGCATTGATTGAACTTTCAGAGGTTTGCGTTATTTTTGTTTCTATTCGGTGTACTCGCATAACATACTCTCACATAGACTGCAAGCACTGATCTGTACTTTGAAAGCTTTGCGTTATTTTTGTTTCTGTTCTGTACTTCATTGATGCTTAGCGTTTAACCAAACCAGTTTTCTTAAACAAAGGAGGTAGGACAGGCGACTTATTTGTTTTTTTTTTTTTTAAGTGAAACTTCTTTAGCACCGTTGTGATTTGAAACTCGATGAAACGAAAAAATCACAAGAAAAAGTAAATTTGATACGTTTTTGTATGGGAGCCCCCGTAAGAAGTGGTCGGAGAGAATAGGTGTCAAAGGGAAAAATGTTTCTTTTGTAAAATTAATGGGGGTCGGTAATACATATTAATCCTCTACGGCCTTTCCTTAAAGCTCTCCTGTTCAGGTGTAGGGAATAAAAAAACAACAATAAAAAAAAAAAACAAAGAAACATATTTTAATTCAATGCTTTAAAGTTAAACTATTTTCTCAACTCGAGAAACGAAGTTGGCACTGACGACATTTTTGAAAACGAAATACAAATTCTAATAAAAACAATTAATTCTTGAAAAACTGTTCAAAAAGTTTTATTTCTTTAATACTTCACTAATCGTAATGAAAACAATAAAAAAAAGTATGTCTACATATATATTGTTTGCATCTCATTGAAAGTCACTCGCAAAACAGGAGATTCTTGCTCATAACAAAATAATGCGCAAAATATTCAGTGTATGTTTATTCATATTCAATGTACCTGGTGTTTGCGTTACTTTTTATTGCAAGAAGCTGGTCTTGCTGTTATAAGTTCAGCAGTGTATTGTTACTCTCGCATAAAATAGAGTGAGAGTATGTTTACATACGAGAGTTTTGGAAAAAAAGGTAAGAGTAAGCTTTTTATCCGACAGAAAGCGAATGTATTCGAGTATGCAAAAAGCATACTCATGCAGGGCTCTAATTTATACCACACATCTACACACATATTACATACAGCTGAAATAGCCGACAAGCAGCAACAGCATCGCACTCTGTTCCTGCAGTTGCAGGTTTCTTATAGTTCTCGTTTAGTTTTTGTTGCAAGGGTAATATAGCCTGGATGTTTGGCCAATATTATTTGTGAGTGCGATGGGTGATCGCATAATGAGATTATGCAGGGTGGAGTGACAACTCGATATTTTCTCAGAAATGTCTAGCACCGGCTGTCATTTACCTGCATATTTTTCTTCTTATTTTGAAGAAAATATGAATATGAAGTAAATAATACTATAAAACCATTAATAACATGTTGAATTTAAATATGTTGTTTTTTAAATTCCATATTTTTATATACATTTTCTTTAAATGCGATAGTTTTATTTTCAAATAGTAAATATTTGGAATATAATTTAAAAAAACTCGTGCATAATTTTAATATATTTTTTATTATTTCCGTTTAAATATTTAAATATTCAATTTAATTAAAAAAGTATTCAAATAAATTTTAAATATTTACGTAGTCGATTTATGCAAATGCGTTATTGGTCCAAAAATGACTTGCTTTTTGGATAAATTAAAAAAATTTTTGGATAAATTTAATATTTTTTTCTCTTAGTGTACTTGTTATACAGGAATTTATAATTTACTTGTGAGTTATTTTCATGAATTTTTAAAAGATATTTTTTCTTAATTATCAATTTTTTATACTTAGTTAAAAATGAGTTTCATATGGACTAAGGAAGTAGAGAGACTTTTTATTGCATGCTTTTTCGTTTTATTTATAAGAAAGCAAGCAAAGAACTCAATTCAAATTGAATTCAACTTTTGAAAAATGTAAAAGCTTTCGTCAAGTCCAAAAGAAAACATTAAAAAAAAATTTAATTTAAGTATTGAAAAGTATAAAATGAGACCAACGGATGACATTTGACGGCCGCTGAGCAATTCATTGCGCTCTAGATAAGAAATGTCCACAAAAATAATTTGAAGAGTGCAACAAGAATTTCAACCAAAAGCCAACACCAACAACACAGCGTTGAATAGCACCATTTACCAAAAACAAAAAGGATAGAGTACATCAACAAGTATGCTGACTTGTAAATTGAATATTGTAGTTGTTGTATAGAATGGAAAGAGTGGAAAGGGTAAGTGGGCATCGCTGGTCTAGATATTTCATTAGGTGGAAGTTTATAACACTCACTATGACTTTGGAGAACGTAGAGCATATCGGAATGGATCGGTATTTTCAGGGTTCTTGGCAATGCCTTATTTAGGTGCTGCACAAACTTTTTTGATTTTCCAATAAAATGGAAACACTCCCGTCCTGTACAAGATGTGGAAAATTTTACGCAAAGGTCGTGCCAGTAAAAAAGCACAATTGGTTTATTATAAGATTTATTTATACTGAGGTTTGTAAGGACTCTTAACAGCTTTTGACTTTTCAAAAACATATCTCTTGCACCGACGACGATCTATTTTCAATGGAGGGTTGTAGCAAATTGCTACTAGACATTTTAGAATTAGATATATAATAAGTTCCCTTTATGAGTCTAGTCCATGAAGGCTTGGGCATCCATTAAAATAGTTTAAATCGACGAAGACGTCTGATTTTTAACTCATTTAAAAATGACATTACAAATAAATATTATTTAGAATATTATTATACTGTATATAGTTTTTCATTTCTTTCAGTCTGACAGTTGTGTGGAAATTTGTTACATTAACTACACAATAATCCAAATAAGATATCCATACCAATATCCCAAATATACGAAAGAAAACAGTTTTATTCTTGGGATAAATATTGATTTCCGACATCAGCATTTCCGTTCTTGTCTCAATGACAAACACTTGAAACTAATATAAAATCATGTTGCACTCTTAATAAAATAAAATCAAAACGGGAAATTTCCCACTATCATTGTTTTTAATCTTTTTATTGTTGGGTATAATTTAATTTTTTTTTTTTTGTTTTTAACTATCAAATGTCGCCTATGTTGATAAAGTAAGCTTATTAAAAATAAAACAATAAAAGCCCAAAAACAATACACTCAGGTAAAATAATACTATCCAATATTCACACTCAATCGAGCTTATCTATCACAATAAAAACACCAACTCAACTTAATTTGCATCTATTGTGCCAGCAAAGAAATCCATTTGTTATCTTAATTATATCCTCTAACATATCTTTCGAATTAGCTGTCGCTGGTTAAATAAATAAATAAAAAATACTCAATAATGCATTTCAGTTCAAAAGGTTTGAAATAGTTTTTTTTTTTTTTGGGGAAATTTCATTTAAATGCTTTCACAAAGCAATTAAAAACACTTTAAATTTGGTCTTTATACTATAAAATTTTTTTTTAACTTGTCAAAGAAAAAGTTTTTAAATCAATACAAATATTTTTATTATATTCAATACAATTGATGTTATTCACATTTGCGAATGTTAAAATTTCAGTGAACATAAATGTATTCTCATGGTTTAGCCAAACATAACTTTAACAGGGTAGACCTGAAGTATGATCGATTATTTTATAACTGCAATCCTTTTCTCTTTTTGGAATTTAGTCTCAAAATCAAGATTTGGGGTCAAAAAACCGTTTTTAGAAAATGAAACGTAAATGTAAATCCTAGTGAATCAAGAGGGTTTTTCTTTACTCGAAAAGGAATCATTTTTTAATCACTCGCCGGACAAAATATCCTTCAATATAATCTGTTTAGGCAATTCTATCAATATGTCTGTTTAAAAAAGTTTTTGGCAGAATAAATAAAAATATTCAAATGTCGTAGTTTTAATTTTTTAATTGGTAACATATTTGTAATAACGTTGCTCAAGCAGTTCCCGATAAGCAGTCGCGATGACGTCATTATTTTTTTTTTAATTTTTGTTTTTTAAATTTTTAGTTACATTTTTAAAAAATTATTTAAATAAAGGAATATTTAAAATTTAAAATTTAAAAATTTTTTAATTTTTGTCATTAGTTCAAACAAAAAACTTTTAAAATCGTGCCATAACTTTCGCCTTTGCACAAAAATACCCGTATTATAAATTTCTAAAAATGTCTAAATCTAAACATCACAACGGAGTTTTTATCCGAACTCGATGTTAAAAAAAAGTTACAAGGATAAATATTTTACTAAAGGGCACCCTTTACTTAGGCGACCCAAAATTTAATGCCTCGCTAAAAATTGAATTGCACAAAAATTGCAGACAAATTGTTTTTTTATGGAATAGATAAAATATCAAACTATGTTAAAAAATAATTGTTGTTGTTGTGGTTGTTGTCGTCATTGTTGTTTTTGTATGTCATTTTGTTTGTTTTGTAGTCAATGCATTTGGGTGTTGACTATCACGAAAATTTCATCCAAATTGGATAATTGGTTTCCGAGAAATTAGGTGGAAAGTTCCCGAAGACGTGATTTTTAAAAACAGTTCCTACTGTATATCGGTAAAACCGCATAAAATGGGATTTTTTTAGGTATGAAATGAGAAAAAGAAATATATTTGCAAATTCGAAATCTGGCTTGTGGGGGAGGTTGGAACTTCTGAGAACAATCTTTGACCACGGTGGGAGAGCTACAGGGCCTCTCCCGAGTGATTGGGGGCGATTTAACCATATTTATCAAACGACGGTCGGGACACTTTAATTAAACTAATGAATATACATACACAGAAAATACAGCTGTATGGTCAACTCGTGCTTATTTAAACATTTAACAATGGATCGGGGTATTTTATGCCCAACAATGAATATAACATTAATTTTGCAACCAAAGAGTTACTCATCAACTTTATAAACAAAGAAATTCTTTTAATATGATTTAACAGAGGTTTATTGCATCTGAAACATCACAAAAAAAAATCTTATTCAGACTATTTGACTATACAAAAGACATTTAACCTGATTATTAACGTTCACATGACTTTTCCATTGTGGAAAGAACCTTCTCTATTTCAATATCGATAAACTAAACTAAAAATCGGAAACAGCATCGACGGTCGGGACAAATTGACATAAATTGGCCGCACTAGTTGGCCAATTGAGCCAAACAAATTTTCCTATGAAATAGATCACAGGTTTTACTCACACTTCAAGAATTTCACAGGTTTTGTTGTTGAAGTCGTTTTTCTTATTCAGAATTACTATCGACGCACAATGGGGTATTTTATGCCAAAAGTTTAGTTTAGTTTAGTTTATTGATAAAAATATTAGCATATAAGATTGATTCTTTTAAATGCAACAATACAATAATTTACAACAGAAATTCAAATAGACAATTTAACAATTTAAATAAATAACAGTTTCAAAGGAAAACTAAGTGCTAGAAAAAAAATTTAAGTTAAATAATAATATTTATATATTGTGAGAAATTATAGTTAAGAGAAATATTCAAAGGTGAGGCGCTTAAAGGTTGTTTTGTTGCTGACGCGTTTTAAGTAATTTGGAAGGGTATTCCAAAGTCGAATAGCACTAATGAAAAACAGTCTACTAGATTCACTGTATTTGAAGGGGGGTACTAGGAGAAATAGGCTTCTGGCGGACCTGCAGAATTGAAGTTTTTCAAAAAGATAGTTTGGACTTTTTGAATATATAAGTCTATGTAGGAAAATACAGTTTCTTCCATTGAGATAGTTTAGAATACTGCAGCCAAGAACGCGATTACTGTGTGTTGATATATGATCAAACCTTCGGATACCGTAAACATATCGAGATGCGTTGTTATATGCCACTAATAACTTATGTGATGACCTTGAATCAAGCTTGCTATAAACAACTTCAGAGTAGGTTATTATGGGCACGATAAGTTGTACTATCAATCTTCTTCTCGTTTCTATAGGAATAAATGGGGCAGTTTTCCTTAGGTTCCTTAATGAATAATACACTTTACTAACCACACTGTTGATATGGTCTTTGCACGTGAGTGAAGAGTTCATAATGAAACCGAGATTAGTTACTTTGCTAACAAGGCTAAGTTTAGTTCCATTAAGGAAGATAGGAGGCAGTTCAGTAAATGGATATCTATATTTCATAACAGGTAACACGTGAGATTTTCTGGGGTTTAAACAGAGGTTGTTTTCTCTGGCCCATTTGGCAATTTCTAGCAGGTCATCGTTTACTCTGGCACATAAATCTTCAATGAGACCTGAAGGTCGGGAAAGATACAGTTGCAAGTCATCTGCAAAAATGTCATTTAAAAACATTGTAAATAGAAGCGGCCCAAGTACCGAGCCTTGGGGTACTCCACAACTAATTTGCCTGATCCCTGAAAATATATTTCCTATTTTAACTCTCTGCGTCCTTCCTTCTAAATAGCTTTTCAGAAGTCTCATACCATTACTTGAAAAGTTGAACAACATTTCTAACTTCCTACAGAGCAAGAGGTGACTGACACTGTCGAACGCTTTCGAGAAATCCAGCAAACAAACTAAGGTGATCTCTCCCCTGTCAAACGGCGTTCTTATATCATCTAGAATTTTTACGATTGCGGTAGAACAGCTATGTCCAGGACGAAATCCAAACTGCAAGGAAGACAGTAAATTATGTTCAAGGAGATATTTAGAAATTTGTTCAGCCATTAGGGATTCAAGAACTTTTGATATGGAAGATAGCAGACTTATGGGTCGAAAATCACTTGGGAAAATCACAGTAAACTCAAAATTTTGATGCATATTAGGAGTACCCAGACTGATATAAGGGTAAGAGATTTGTCCAACGGGGCTGGCAGCAAAAAACGAATTAAGAGCATCTGGATCTAGTTGACACCCTGCAGTTTTGTTGTTATTTCCTATTCCAATTTCCTTTAGGTTATTCCAGAGTTTCTTTGCAGGTTGTGACGAACTTAGCCTTGATGAAAAGAACCATTTTTTTGACAGTGACGATTAATTGAAAAAAAAACGTTCAAGGTACATAGTGATGTTAGGTACCCGATGAAAGAAGATAAAATTTTGCATCACTAGGTGAAAGAATAGTTGAAAAATATTCTACCGTTTACCCGCAATGCAGTTTGAAAGTCATGATTTTTTTTTTCTTTGAGTGTGCACAGTGACAAACGTGTTTATTCGAAATTTTTAAAGTTTTTTTTTTGTGTATTATTTTTTTAATATTACAAAAAATTACGATGGAACCTTCTTGTTCAGGTATTTAAGCAATACAAAATTAAATTTTTTTTTATGAAATAGTGTTTATATATATATTAATTTATTTATTTTAATTTAACCTTAAAAAGTTGGATTTTTCAATATGTAAATAGAGATATAGTTGTGTGTTGAGTGGAATTAAGGAAAACTGTTTTGATTATCGTAAGCTATGAACATTCAAGCTATATTCTATAAAAAAAAGTTGCGTCAATGCTGCGCACTTTCGCGGTATTTCAATTTTTTAACGTTAACTTACATGTCACGAATTTCCGATTTTATTTCGAAAAATAAAAACAAACGAAATAAAGTACAAAATAAATGTAAATACTAAACAGATTTTGCTGTTTTTTTTTTTTTTTTTTTTTTTTTGCTTACCAGTACTCTTCTTCACTTTGTTTTTTGTTATCCGCTATTTTTTACCCTACAAAGCGGCATATGCAGTGCGCCTTTCCACAATTAGGGTGGATAGTTGATGTTTCTTTCAAACACCGGCTTTTTATATATTAAAAGATGCAGATGAATGTGTTAAGCTATTAAATTAAATTATATCTGTTCGATTTTAACACTTATTTTCTGATTTTGATACTAGTAAGACATAAATTGTTTGCCCTGCAGTTTGTAGGGTTCATGTGAAATCAACATCATTGTTTATGTTTATTAACTATTGCTATTGCAATCCTTTGTTTTTTTATAAAATGTCGTTCAAAGCTTGTTTTGTGCAATTTGTAGTAATAACGAAAATTATGTTCTATATACTTTGTAATTCGGTAAAAGGTACATAGCTAATGATTACATTTTGAAGCCGCCATTTGGAATTTAAATTTTTGACTTCGGATTCATGATCAGCGACCCCACAAATCCCAGTATACAAATTTTTACCTGCATTAAACTTTTTTTGCAGAACATAGCTTGTTCATGGCCGCCATTTTGAAGCCGGCATTTTGAATTTCAAATTTTTGACTTCAGATTCGTAATCAGCGACCCCTTAAACCCCAAACCCCTGTATACAATATTTTACCTCCTTTAAACGTTTTTGGTAGAAGTTAGCTTGTTCATGGCCGCCATTTTGATGCCGCCATTTTGAATTTCAGAATTTTTACTTTAGATTCGTGATCAGCGACCCCAAAAACCCTCAAAGTACAATTTTTGTTTCGATAAGTGGCCCCTGTCAATTAATCGTCACTTTTGGCATAAAATACCCCACTGTGCGATGGTCGGGACGTACAAAGATTTTTTTTGGGGAATCGCCGCAAGACTAGGCTGAATACTGTGCTCTTTTCAAATCGGAACGACTTGTTTCGGTACTTTTGAATGGTACCGTCACTTCCTCCGTGAGCGTGGCAGCACAATATGTTTGAAACGCAAAATATAGGAATTTTCTCTGGACCCACTTTTGACTAAGGTTACGAAGTCAATATCATTGAATGGTGGTCCCAGAAGGTGGTATTCCCTTTTTACATCGAATCTAACATGAAGTACGTTGATCTCAACAATTTTTCAGCTTAAATATCGACACGAGATCCATTTTTCTGAAAGAAAACATATTCAGGACAAACGTTGATCGGGACAATTTTTCCAAATTCACTTTCTATACAAGGGTGTGAGGTACCGAAATTGAGCATAATGGGCAGGAACTTATGCTCCCCCATCAGATGTTTGAAACCCTGTTAACTGTTTTTATCGAAACTCATTTAACTATTTGTTCTCCACCCACAAAAGACAGTGAATAACCCATTTCACACGGTTGCACCCATATCTATTTTAAAAACAAATAATAAAAACAAAATTGTATTTAATTTTGGTTGTTCGAGTATAAAAAATCGAAAAATCGACTTACTCACAAACGTAATTTTTGAAGTTCGTGAACATTATCCGATCTACTACTTGATCAATCTACTTGACCGATCCTTTTCAAACTCAAAACACTATTTCTACACATAAATCTACAGGTAATCAGTGGGATTTTTTATCATTTTTTTTTCCTTTTATAATAACAAATTTAACAAAATTTTTTAGCGAAAAGCGCGTTTTCACTTTCAAATGCTGTTAAAAATAAAAAAATCGAAACTCCGTCTTAAGGAGTTTACCTTTCAACATATCAACTTTTAAACGCATTATGATTTTCTTGTTTCAGATGATCCGGTAACGAGTTATGGAGTTCACCGCATAACTTTTTTTCAAGGCGCCTCCGGAGATTCACTGTCACTGACTTATTTATTGATATTTTAAATTGAAAATTTTTCCAACAATACTTCAGATGTGATACTGCAAAGTGTATATGAAATAAATGTGCCAACATTATTCATATCACCAAAAAAATTACCTAAAAAATTGCCTTTTTTCGCCTTTAAAACCTTACCCCCCCTCCCTCCGCCCCACCCACCTAAACGAAATCTTTAATTCGTTATCCAGACTTTGTACAGGACAAAAATTTTTGCCCGAGTTACGGACTTATAGAGCTCTAACATACCTAAAAATAAACCAAATCACATTTAATTTTTTATGATCTCAAGTACTTGTGTGTTTTAATGATATTTTACTTGTGGTCCTTATTTTATAAAGTTTTCGAAATGACATCATTTTTTTTTTTGGAACTACATACCAGTTTAAGTTTAGAAATTTCATGTGTCTTCATTTTAAATCAAAACAAAGTTGAGTAATTCAACTAACGGCTGTTTAATGTGAATGCTTTTTTTAGCTGTATTGCCTTCACTGCTCTTTTACAGCTACAGCCACCCACTAATAATGGTAATTTGAGAAGTTTCGTAAATTTTTATATGTTAAAATTTTGCAATAGCTTAATGCCTCCAACTATTTCCACATAATAATCAAACAATGATCTTGGCTCAACATCACGATCTGCGCGTCAAAGATTGGCAATTTTCTGCTGGATTGTGCAAATTTTCTTTAAAAATTTTTTAACAATGTAAAACAAAACTAAAGAAATAAAAGCAAATTTTAAACAAAATTTTACTATCTAGTGCCATAGATACTTTTTGCTTAATTTTTGGTCATATATCTTAACATATGATAGAGTGAATAATATATTCGGTATTTTTGTTTTTGTGTGGAGATAATGGAGAAATATGTAGATGAATTCATGCCTAAAACAATGAATAACTTAAACTCAGCACACACGTGTATAATGTAATAATGTACTAATGTTATATGCTCATGAAGAATGAAATTAACACTGACTAGCTTTAAGCTATTTCAGAAGAGGAAAATGATACTATCAACTACGGCATCCCAAAAACAATCCATACATCAAAGTGCGTGCTAATAATTACGTCTGTATTGGCTTCAAATGTCTTTGTTACTTAAAGCCAAATCATTTCATTTTGGAAAATTAATCTATAGTCATAAAAGATTTGACGAGATAGTCATGAATAATTAAGTCGAGAAGTCAACAGAGTTAACTTTGATGAAGAGTCCCATTATAAAGACTATAAATACAAAGCAACAACCTGTTACAGTGTTTCCGGTTGATGGTTTTGATTATTGTTGATACTTGGATATCAAATATTCTCAGATTAAGTGTGTTTATATTATGAGCTGTCAAATAAATTTTGGCTTAGTTGTTATTTTACAAAAAGAAAAAAATGTTCTTACGAAAGAAATTCTTGAGAATTTAATGATCTGACGACCCAAATCAAATCAGAAATAAATTTTTTAAAAAGAAGAATTATATGAAATAAAAAAAATTCAACCGTTTGCATGCAATAAAACCATCGATCAGATTTAAATTTAATCCATTAGCCTCAATATAGCTCAAAGTAAGAGCCAACTAAGCCAAAATTAAAGCTGCTTCAACTTGCAGAGTAGAGAGAAATAAACAAAATATGGCAACCTCCAGCGTTTGAACTCGCTCTGCTGCTGCTGCTTTAGCTAGCTGTGCCTCTAAGTAAATAATCCATTTCGATCAAACCGCATGCAGCAACGATCTGGAAAATATAACCTAGATGACTGCCACAATAAGTCGTTGTCTCACTGAGGCAGAGCTGTTGGTACCACTTAAACTGGTGTGGTAAATACAAAAGAAAAAAATAAAAAAAAAGAAATAAAAATAGAAAAATACAAAAATCGAAAGATCTTCCAACAATGAAGAGAGCGCTGTTTGCAGAGTTTTGATATGGAAAAATGTTTGGGCCATACAGTGCTAGATGTAGCAGCATTAGCAAAGCCATCGTCATGATGTTGATGATGATCAGCATAATAATTACGTTGCATGATCATCAATTTTCCATCATGCTGCTTTAGTGTGTCTGTGTCTGAGCGAAGCATTAGAAGCGACACGTGAGGTGCGATCAACGTTCAGCAATCAAAGTCTCTGAACTGCTGCCAATCGTGCCAATAGTGCCAATAGACACTATGAATTGATCTTGCTTGAGCCCCAACATTTGGTTATTTGATTTGAACTTTCAGCAGTTGTGATTGTTGTTGTTCTTGTTGATCTTTTTTTGTTGTTGTTGTTTTTGTACCAACATTGGCTGCATTCACTGGGTGCAGATGATGAAATGAATGATCTGAGTAATAGCTGAGGTATAGCCTACGGGGGAAAGTCTTTGTTTACAAATCGTGTCAATAAACGATTTGTGCTTCACCTCTGGAGTGATCGTTGATATATCTTTTATTAAAAAAAAAAAAAAACAAACGAAATCAAATTAAGTGGAGCTATTGTAGAACATTAATTATTTGTTTGTTAAAAAATAATTCAAAGCGTAACGGTAACGCAATAAAAGGTGGCTTACAATTTTGATGCAAGTATGATTTGTGAAAGCTCTGTCAAGAACACAAAAAAAAAACTTCGTATATTAAAATTTCTCAATAGCTAAAATATTTATTTTTATTTGCGTATTTTTCATAGACTTCAAAAATAGGAGTGGTATAAGACAACAGCGCGTGACATCTCCCATACAACTCCAACGGTACAAACGCGAAATCTGGACACATATGAAACTACGGGTCTTGAAATTTGGAACAAGGATAACTTCTATACAAAACCCATGAGTGCTATAAAAAATACTGGTTGGGACAGCTAATACAACTCCAATACTTCAAATGCGACAACTCCAGAACTAACCCAATCAGCCATTTAGAAGTAGTGATTGGATTAAGTTTATATACAACGCAAAAACCATCAATGCTTATGGTTCAGAAATACCTTGTGGACAACTTGTTAATAAATAAACAAATTGGTAATTTACTTACATTACAATTAACACAAAATGGAGGCATACGAAGATGCGATGTGTGAATTGCGTAAGCTGAAATATGCAGATGATGACCGGGTATGGGCACCACTACATTTATAGTAGTGTTGCTGCATAGGCCTTTGCTCTCAGTTTTTGCTCTCAACGCTCCCAGAGCGCTCTTTCCCATAGCTGATGATGACGGACGGACACAGAGAGAGAGAGAGAAAGAGAGAGAGAGAGAAAGTTAATATAATCTATTAATGTCTATATCTATCTATACTATTACATAAAATTAAAGTGAACATTTTTTGTTGCCGCTAAACTCCAAAAGTACTGTATCGATTTTTAAGAAATAAGTTTTAAAATATCACATTTGTGCTACAAAAGCATAAAGGGATATTTTCTTAGCGAAATTTGAATAATAAGTATATTTAATTAAAGTTTAAAGTTTTGTTGCAAAAGACCTGACAAAAAAATGTTCATTGTTTGTACTATTCCTCAACACAGAAGTTGACATGAATCTCTTTTACAAGAGGTCAAGAATGGTCAAGAATTGAAAGCAATTATTACAACTGATAGTACAGCGCACACTTGCCCCTTTCGTATACGCCGCATTCGACGCAATTTGCCGACACACTAAAAAAATTTCTTGACACATGAAAAAAAAGTTAAATGCGTTACGGATAATTTTTTATCACTTTCAAGTATATTTGAATTTCATTCATTCATATTCATATTCATATTCATATTCATATTCATATTCATATTCATATTCATATTCATATTCATATTCATATTCATATTCATATTCATATTCATATTCATATTCATATTCATATTCATATTCATATTCATATTCATAATCATATTCATATTCATATTCATATTCATATTAATATTCATATTCATATTAATATTCATATTCATATTTATATTCATATTCATATTTATATTCATATTCATATTCATATTCATATTCATATTCATATTAATATTCATATTCATATTTATATTCATATTCATATTCATATTCATATTCATATTCATATTCATATTCATATTCATATTCATATTCATATTAATATTCATATTCATATTTATATTCATATTCATATTCATATTCATATTCATATTCATATTCATATTCATATTCATATTCATATTCATATTCATATTCATATTCATATTCATATTCATATTCATATTCATATTCACATTCATATTAATATTCATATTCATATTCATATTCATATTCATATTCATATTCATATTCATATTCATATTCATATTCATATTCGTATTCATATTCATATTCATATTCATATTCATATTCATAGTCATATTCATATTCATATTCATATTCATATTCATATTCATATTCATATTCATATTCATAGTCATATTCATATTCATATTCATATTCATTTTCATATTCATATTCATATTCATATTCATATTCATATTCATATTCATTTTCATATTCATATTCATATTCATTCTCATATTCATAATCATACTCATATTCATATTCATATTCATATTCATATTCATATTCATATTCATATTCATATTCATATTCATATTCATATTCATATTCATATTCATATTCATATTCATATTCATATTCATATTCATATTCATATTCATATTCATATTCATATTCATATTCATATTCATATTCACATTCATATTTATATTCATATTCATATTCATATTCATATTAATATTCATATTCATATTCATATTCATATTCATATTCATATTCATATTCGTATTCATATTCATATTCATATTCATATTCATATTCATAGTCATATTCATATTCATATTCATATTCATATTCATATTCATATTCATATTCATATTCATAGTCATATTCATATTCATATTCATATTCATATTCATATTCGTATTCATATTCATATTCATATTCATATTCATATTCATATTCATATTCATATTCACATTCATTTTCATATTCATATTCATATTCATATTCATATTCATATTCATATTCATATTCATATTCATATTCATATTCATATTCATATTCATTTTCATATTCATATTCATATTCATTCTCATATTAATAATCATACTCATATTCATATTCATAATCATACTCATACTCATATTCATATTCATATTCATATTCATATTCATATTCATATTTATATTCATATTCATATTCATATTCATATTCATATTCATATTCATATTCATATTCATAATCATATTCATATTCATTTTTATATTCATATTTATATTCATATTCATATTAATATTCATATTCATATTTATATTCATATTCATATTCATATTCATATTCATATTCATATTTATATTCATATTCATATTCATATTCATATTCATATTCATATTCATATTCATATTCATATTCATATTCATATTCATTTTCATATTCATATTCATATTCATATTCATATTCATATTCATATTCATATTCAGTTTCATATTCATATTCATATTCATTCTCATATTCATAATCATACTCATATTCATATTCATAATCATACTCATATTCATATTCATATTTATATTCATATTCATATTCATATTCATATTCATTTTTATATTCATATTCATATTCATATTCATATTAATATTCATATTCATATTTATATTCATATTCATATTCATATTCATATTCATATTCATATTCATATTCATATTCATATTCATATTCATATTCATATTCATATTCATATTCATATTCATATTCATATTCATATTCATATTCATATTCATATTCATATTCATATTCATATTCATATTCATATTCATATTCATATTCATATTCATATTCATATTCATATTCATATTCATATTCATATTCATATTCATATTCATATTCATATTCACATTCATATTCATATTCATATTCAATTTTAGATATTGATATTCATATTCATATCCATATTCATATTCATACTCATATTCGTATTCATATTCATATTCATATTCATATTTATATTCATATTCATATTCATATTCATATTCATATTCATATTCATATTCATATTCATATTCATATTCATATTCATATCTTAACTTATGTATGTGGTACGGTGTTTATTGAAGAGAAAACATTTTCTGAATTTTCTGAGTCATTGAATCTTCCTGCGTTATTATATTTAATAACATTGATTTTCATTTTGGCAAAGTGCCACATTACCATCTGATTAAAATATACCCCGAAGTCATCAATAAAACGAAAAGGTTCAATTTTTCATCTATATTCACTTTATTTCCTTCAAAGTAATCTCCATTGCAAGCAATTCACATATTCCAACGATTCCTCCAATATTGAAAACACTTATCATGGGCTGATTTTTAAATCGCCTTTAGCTCCTTCTGCGAATTCTCCTTTATTGTCTCAATGGTCTCAAAACACTTTCCGCGAAGTGATAATTTCGAGTCTTGGGAATATGGGAAAAATCACGAGGAGCCAAGTTGGGTGAATACGGAGCTTGCGCAACGTTATGAACTTTGTTTTTGGTCAAACATCGAATCAGGTTAAAAAATATTTTTAATCTCACACAAGCTCATATAATTAACATAGAGAGACATAATACAAGAATATAGGTAATTGTCTGTATTTCTGAATATGTACATAAGCCTGAGTAATTTCAGAATTTATAAAAAATTGTAAGTTCCTTATAGCGATCCTAAACTATTTCGTTGCCCCATTGTACAGTAGTTTTGAGTCAACTCTTATTATATGGGATAGCGCTTTATATGGGATTTCATTTTTATTCTGATTATATAACATTGATTCCTAATTTCAAAATTCTTAAAATATTATTGTTTATAGAATGGGAGAAATTTTTTAGAAATCTATGTAGCGACGATTTTATCAAAATAATTTCTATTTCCTTGAATTATAAATTTCTTCCTCAACAATTGTACCACAAAATCAACCAAAATTCCAGAAATCCAGGAAATCACAAAAAAAAAAAAATAAACTCGGAATATTACCATCAATATAACAGAAGTGAAGATAATTTTAATGTAGAACATTCCACCATTACATTAGAAACGCTTTTGTATATTATTTTCTTGCCGATGCTTCCCGATAACTTCTAATAAACCAAAATTTATTTGTGTTACTTTGTCCTCTTACACATGCCACACATACTAGATGTTTGAACAAAAACGCTTCCTAGAGCTGAATAAAACCCAACAATTAGTTTCGTTGAAATTAAAATTTTTTTGTGGTTTGAAGATCTTGCGGTATCTTTACACAGCTGTTTCAGACGCACATGAAAGCAATTATGTTGTATAGCAAATTAAATTAACTACAACAACAACAGCAACAACAACAACAACAACAACAACAACAACAACAACAACAACAACAACAACAGCAATGATCACTGACAATATAATGTCTAGTTTCCCTTTTGAACTTGAAACGAAAATCACGCAACAACGACAACAACAAACACCATCGACATGATCAAAGGAAACGAACGTGAGTAAAACAGGCTCATTAGAACAGCTAGGCATGGAGCATATGTTGGCTGACAGCCTCGTGTTGTTGTTGGTAATTATTAATCAATATTTTATTGTAAGTTTTATGCTTATGTGGCGAAGCATTAGCGTTTATTTAACTACCTACTCGTACAAAAAAAAATTAATGATCGACACAGAGGAATCATGCTGCTGATCACAACAGATTCTCTTACGCTATGCATTTCCGCTGCATGACGTTACCGAATGGTTCGAATAAATTTCAAGACCTTGATGAGGCACAGAAGCTATTAGCTGAGTGCATCCAACACGTCAGTGCAGTGCATTCAATTATTTAAAAAAGTTTATTATATAAAATTGATCGCCACTTTTTCAAGTTCAGCAGCAAGTTCAACACGTTGACTTTGATGGCCGATCGCAAAGTCTTGTGTTTTATTCATTAACAGAGTCCAAGAAGAATTTTACGTAACTTATTGAGAAGACACTGATTATGATCGCAAGATCAGTTGGCGCAATGCATCGAGTTGTTTTCTTTACTTCAACCTATAAAGTGCTCGATCAGACAGGCATCAAAAAACGGCTGAGCTAGTTGAAGCTGTCATGGGTGTCGTCGTCGTCGTCGTCGTCTGATGGCTTCCGTATGTGTTGACTGGGTTTGTTTATGAAGATTGATCGTTAATGTAACACAGCCGCGAACTTGAACTCTTCGCAAGTGATCTTGCCATTCAACTGCTACGATTTATTCGAGTTCGACTACGACTTCAGTTTATTTTTTGATTTTTTTTTTCTTACTCCAAATATATTCAATATTACTACAAAGCTTCTTTATACCAATGCAGAAATTTGTTTACAACTTACCTAAGTAACGAATTGTAACATAAAAGCTGTAAAATAAATGCATTTTTAATGATTCTCCATTAATAAGGCAATCCGCATATATTTCTCGCCACAGGGTGTCCAAAATTATTTCGTAGAACATACGGTCGATCTGTCTGTCTATGACGTAGCTCAGAAAAAAACACAAAAAAAAACTATTTTTATATCTTCCTTAAATGTGCGTGTTTGAATAACACATACATTTGTAGTATCTTGATACTCTACTGAACACTGAAGGTGCCAGATGTCGAACCCATTCAAAGTGTTTCTATTCGATATGCGTATAAATTTTATTATCACCATAGAAATAAAATAAATCTCACCGATTAAGGCAATGTTTGGCTTTTAAAAATTGATGCCGAAAATTAAAAAAACAAAAAAACATTGGATTTTCCGGTTTACAGAAGGTTACAGGGCATTAAGCCGACTATATGCTTGCGGCTTCACTGTGCCTGTGTTTGTGTGAGTGTGTTTGTGTGTGTGAATGCAACTGACCACAAATGAAATGAAAATAAAATTCAACGATTTACTTTTAATTGGACTTTAATTGGGAAATTCGAATGTCATGCTGTGCGCGGCCAGTGCCCGAACGGGTACGTTGAGAGAATTTGTGGATGTTGCGGCGGCTCTTTTGGGTAGGTGTTACAATTTTTTAGATTGCTTCTCTTTTTTATTAAAAAAAAACACAGTTTTAATTGGAATGAGGTATAAATAAGGAAGAATTATTATAGAGATGTTCTAATGAGTAATATATTGATGTTCAAAATTTGGTGTTTTTTTTAAGATGATATAATAGCTACATTCATACATATGTGCCTAAAAATTAATAAACTAAGTAGAAATTTGAAAAAATTTTAATATAGGGTGTTTTTTTTAGAGGTATAGAACTTCGAATTGAAATAAAACACAAGAAAATCGTTTTAATGTCCATCAATTTGGCTTTATTGGAAGGATAATTTTATGCCATTAATGTTTAAATATGATTTCGGGCATGTGGCCACCGCGGCTGGCTCGAATAAAGCCAATTCTACAGGTCCAATTTTCAACCACTTTTTCGAGCATATGGGGCCGTATGTCGGCAATAACGCCACGAATATTGGCCTCTGGTTTGTTGGCGTATTTCTGGTTTGGCGTATTTCTGGTTTGTTGGCGTAGACGAGCGACTTCACATATCCCCAAAGAAAATAATCCAATGGTGTCAAATCACACGATCTTGGTGGCCAATTGACAGGTCCATTCCGCGAAATTATGCGCTCATCGAATGTTTCCTTCAATAAATCGATTGTGACGTGCGCTGTGTGGCATGTAGCGCCGTCTTGTTGGAACCACAACTCATCCACATTCATGCCATCCAATTCGGGAACAAAATAGTCGGTTATCATGGCTCTATACCGGTCTCCATAAACGGTAACTGACTCTCCAGCATTATTTCGGAAGAAGTATGGCCCAATGACTCCACCAGCCCATAGAGCACACCAAACAGTCAGTTTTTGTGGATGTAATGGCGTCTCAAGGATCTCATGTGGATTCTCTTCACTCCAAATGCGGCAATTTTGCTTGTTGACGTAGCCATTCAACCAAAAATGAGCCTCATCACTGAACAAAATTTTGCGATGAAAATCAGCATCGAGATCAATCTCATTTTCGGCCCATTTGCAAGCGTTGTTCTTTTGTCAACCTGTTCATGATGAAATGGCAAACCAAACTGAACATAAATGACTCATAAATGATTAGAGTTGCCAGATTTGACCACAAAATGCCAGTTTTATCTCTATTCGAAAAACAAACCCCTAAAAAAAACACCCTGTATATGCCGTCGGGATGAGGACAATATAATAGGACCATACAATCATTTTATATTTGTTATATGATTGTTATATTGGGAGCAAACTATGCCTATATATTTAATGGGACTTTTTTAGGAATTATTTTCCAAAAATCAATTTCTTTGTTTACATATTTCGATTCCCTTTACATTAAAAACTTACCTCCTAAAATTATATAAAGAAATTCTCACTAGAAAAAAAGTTATAGTTATATTTGTAAAGACGTCCGCGCATTGATTGTGGTAAAAAAAACCTTAAACGCGTTTTTCTCGAAACCACTATTTTCATATTGATAGGACATTTTTCCCCGAATCTACTAGGGCGGTATTAATACTAAAAAAATTTTGATTATTTATTAGAAAAACTAGACTTTTAAAACTTCAAAAACTACCCTCTCTTTTTCTATATAGGAGTGAATCGCCCCAAAAAAAGGCCATTTTTTTTATTTTTCTCAGAATTGTTCATATAAAAGCTAACAATATAATGAAGTACATTTGTTGTTGTAATCAGATCTTAATAAAAACCTGTTTGAAATACAGAAGAGACTTGTACAAACATAATAAAAAAAAATTTGATTGCATTTGAGTAAAATTTATAGAAATTATAGGTTGTTAAAATGATAGTTGTTGGTTTGTGATACACTTATGCTCCTCAGTGTATGTATTTTAAAGGCTTATTGTCTAGTTTTGAGTCTGAAAAATTTAATTCATTTTGAATTTTACGAAAACTTTGCATGACTTTTTGCATGACGCCCTCTATAGCAGCCAAGAAGAATTAAAATCGTGAAAAAAATTTGTTTGTATACTCAAATTTAAATTTAATAATATCCAAAAGGAATATTGTTAATAAATCTAATAGTTTGTTTTTTTTAAAGAATCTTAATAATGTGTCTTTTTTTTCAAAAATTCATAAGAAAGTCCCCTTAAATTGGTAATTTCGCGGATATTACCAATTAGTGGGTGAACAAATTATTAGGAACAAACTTATACTTTTTTTTAATTTATTTGAATTTATTTGTAATTTATTTTGTAAATAATTTAAGAATATGTTATTACAATTATAAAAACAACAATTTTTTTAATCAGAAATATTTTTTCAATCAACTGGAACTTGGTGATCACTTGCTTGGCGATAGGCCTTTTGGTGAGCTGGCATCTCGTTCTATATGGGGTTCATGTCAGGAGAGTCCGCTGGCCAGGCAAAACAGCAATGTTTTTTTCAGCTAGGAAGCATTAACACTCTCTTTGGGGCAAGGTGCCGAATCGTGCATAAATATGTCATAAATATGTTATCACCAGGAAACTAATCCGTGATCTGTGGTAGTAGCCGAGTTTCCAGTACTCTCTTTTACTTGTCTTACCTCATCATGGCCCTTCGCTGAGATCACAGACCAAATCACGACACTAATTGGGTGTTTTATCCACATCGTAAAGCAGCCTGAATGCTCCCCACGATGCTGTCGGACGAATGAACATTTGTCGACCGAAATTTAAAACGTTGATGTCGTCGGAAAAAACATTTCTGTAAAATATGATCATCACAAGAAATTGACATACAGAACTGTTTACAAAATTCTACTTACTCGACTCCAGTCTTAGACTCCAGTCATATTACGATATTGTCTAGCCCATTGCAGTAGCTTTTTCTTCATTGCCTCGTTGGAGTGTGATTTTTTTTTAGGCCGAAGACCCATGAGGTTATGTTCGGCCAACCGCCTCCGGACTGACCTCTTACAAACTTTTATTTCTTAGTCGTTTATCAGCGTAGTCAGACGGGCAACACTTGTTTTGCGATTTTCGAGGCATATAACTTTGATTTTGCAGTCAGTGCGGGAATAGGTCATCCTTTGCCTGGCCCATTTTCCCACACGGCCTGCTTTCAAGGGTTTATTTTTATCGATTTTAATTTTTACTGAGTTAACAAGAGATTTCGAAACACCGAGTACAGTCAAACCTGTTTTTGTGCGGTAGATAGGGACTGCAGAAAAAATAGCACAAAAAGAAATTGTTCGGAGACTTCATAACTTTAAAAAAAAAAAAAATAAATAACTGGTCATTTCAGCCCTTGAAAGGACTTTGACCCTAGCTTCTTATGATCAATTGTGTTGTGCGTGTTATTAAGTTTGTACACAATTGACCGAGAAACGGACTACAGGTTTAACGCCGACTCCGAACGGCGATGAACGGAATGTTCTTATCCTCAAGAAGCTTTACATGGCATTTTGATTACTCTCTGAGGTTTGCCATTGTCTGCAGAGAGGTGGCGGCCGTACAGAAAAATTATTTTAATTCAAATAATTTTCTGTCGCTGCTGGGGTTTGAACCTGGGCTTCCAGGTTCGTTGACATAGCTGCCACGCACTTTAACCAACTACGCCCCGGACGCCACAACATAAAACTTTAAGTAATCTAATAAAAACAATATTTTATGCGGTTTTTTAGACTGCACCAATCGAAAGAGCGACCCCAAAAATAGTAGAATAAGTATGTTTGGAATTTTTTATTCCAATTTTTTTATAGCAGAAAATACGTCTCAAACATCATATTTAAATTGTGCTCTTCCCGGACTTAATGGGTTAATGTTGAAGAAACGCAATTAAACTTCTAAACATAAAGCTTTATGGCTCTGAATCCTAGATATTGTAGTTTTATGTATTAAGATATGCACTTAGTTTCCTTAAATATTGTTTTAAGAGATTTTTCGTACATCAAAAATGTATTTTACAAGAAAAGAAGAACTGAAAGTAAATAATATAAAAGTTTATGGAAGAGTACGCAAATGGAAGTTGCGATAATTGTGCATTTTTTTTAAGTTGCGTAAAGCGTAAAGCGAGGTCGTACTGTTTTCTTATTGAAATGTCAAAATTCTGGCGCCAATTAAATGCCCGGACATATAATCGACAGCGAAATTTTGACATTTCAACTCTCCACATGGTGGTTGTACTTGCTGGCATTGAACAAATTTTTCACCTCTACAGCGTACTAAGTAGCGAAAAAAAAATTCCGCTGCCTTTTCGCTGTCAAAAACTCAATGCATTCCTTTTGTAAAGTTTCTTTCCGCTTCTACAGCATACTGGGCTTAAAGCCTTAAACAGTGCGTAACTAAACAAGCGTTTAAAGGTTGTTTAAGGAAATCTATTGAATAAGGCTGTTAATGACTAACGTATTCTACGTCTGACCTATGCGCCCGTGTTATCTAACACAGGCTTGAGCTTTTTTTTTATGTTTAAAAGCCTCCCCAAGAAACTCTTCATGGCCCGGACACAATCTTTCCTCTTAAAGAAGCTGAATTTTTATTAAGAACTATCTTTCAAATTTAGAGGAAAAACGTTTTTCTATATTTTGCAGCCTAATATGACATGTTTATTCGTTTTGTGCAAAGAATTTTTTTTTCTTGTAATTTTCTTAATTTTAGAGTACAAGTTTTTTATTTTTATGGCAGTTACTATCCTAAGTGATTACAAAGTGAAATCCGAAAAAGGGGCGCTTAGGCATATTCGGCGGTAAGAGCTTACTGTTGGTACCCTAATTATAAGGCAAAACTGAAAGCATAGAAAAAAAAATTAAAATTCAAAAATTTCTATTGAACCTTATATTTAGCAAAGTCACATTCGGGGAGTTGTCGTTCAAGCCTTTACAAAGCTCTGAAAGGAACTTTTGACACACGAACTAATTAATCATTCATTTTCGAATAATCGATTTAAAAAAGTTGTGAAAACTAGACATAATTCGCTATTAGCACACACCCGTTACTCGTAATCGGCTTAGCTCGACAACCCTGTCCTACAATGTTGTTGTGCAGCAAGCAACAAACAATTAATCGCTATGCTAAAATTTAACAACATTTAAACTGCAATAAATTCCGAACATTCTAAAAGCACTCATTCGAATGACATAAATAACAACAACAACAAAGTGCAACTATTTCGAATATTTTATATTTAAACAAAGACAAAGCACAACAATAACTACAACAAAACAATAAAATAGCAAAAATCGAAAAACATTCTGCAAAAATTCACAGCTAATTAGCAATAAATATTCATTAAATTCACATTTTCAAATAGCAATAATTTAGAAACTCACACAAACACACGACGACGAACACACTCAAACTAAAAACAGAAAAAACATATAAAATCAGCCATCAACAAAAGAGTTTAAAAAAGCGTCAACAACAACAAACATATACAATGTTTAGCAACAAATCACTTGCAACAAAAGCTCAACTGAGACAACAAAAAATCACTGCAATTTGTCGGTTGTCATGCAGATTGTCAAAATAAATTTTGCACGCTGTTGCAATAGAGCAAAGACATGCAGCCTCAAGATACACACAAGTGCAAGTATGTTAAACTAAACAGGGTGCGGAGTTAAGAAGTTGACAACAACACTTTAATAATTTGTGAAAGAGAATTTAAAAAACTGAGCTTAAAGTTTTCAAATATGTGAAATATAAAATGTGATATATGAAATATGAAGTATGAAATATGAAATATGAAATATGAAGTATGAAATATGAAATATAAAATATAAAATATGAAATATGAAATATGAAATAAGAAATATGAAATAAGAAATATGAAATATGAAATATGAAATATGAAATGTGAAATATGCAATGTGAAATATGAAATATGAAATATGATATATAAAATATGATATATGAAATATGAAATATGAGATATGAAATATGAAATATGAAATATAAAATATGAAATATGAAATATAAAATATGAAATATGAAGTATGATATATGAAAGATGAAATAAGATATATGAAATATGAAATATGAAATATGAGATATGAAATATGAAATTTGAAATATGAAATATGAGATATGAAATATGAAATATGAAATATGAAATATGAGATATCAAATATAAAATATGAAATATGAAATATGAAATATGAAATATGAAATATGAAGTATGAAATATGAAATATGAAATATAAAATATGAAATATGAAAGATGAAATAAGAAATATAAAATATGAAATATGAGATATGAAATATGAAATTTGAAATATGAAATATGAGATATGAAATATGTAATATGAAATATGAAATATGAAATATGAGATATCAAATATAAAATATGAAATATGAAATATGAAGTATGAAATATGAAATATGAAATATGAAGTATGAAATATGAAATATAAAATATAAAATATGAAATATGAAATATGAAATATGAAATATGAAATAAGAAATATGAAATAAGAAATATGAAATATGAAATATGAAATGTGAAATATGCAATGTGAAATATGAAATATGAAATATGAAATATGATATATAAAATATGATATATGAAATATGAAATATGAGATATGAAATATGGAATATGAAATATAAAATATGAAATATGAAATATAAAATATGAAATATGAAGTATGAAATATGAAAGATGAAATAAGAAATATGAAATATGAAATATGAAATATGAAATACGAGATATGAAATATGAAATTTGAAATATGAAATATGAGATATGAAATATGAAATATGAAATATGAGATATCAAATATAAAATATGAAATATGAAATATGAAATATGAAATATGAAGTATGAAATATGAAATATAAAATATGAAATATGAAAGATGAAATAAGAAATATGAAATATGAAATATGAGATATGAAATATGAAATTTGAAATATGAAATATGAGATATGAAATATGAAATATGAAATATGAAGTATGAAATATGAAGTATGAAATATGAAGTATGAAGTATGAAATATGAAATATAAAATATAAAATATGAAATATGAAATATGAAATATGAAATAAGAAATATGAAATAAGAAATATGAAATATGAAATATGAAATGTGAAATATGCAATGTGAAATATGAAATATGAAATATGATATATAAAATATGATATATGAAATATGAGATATGAGATATGAAATATGAAATATGAAATATAAAATATGAAATATGAAGTATGAAATATGAAATATAAAATATGAAAGATGAAATAAGAAATATGAAATATGAAATATGAGATATGAAATATGAAATTTGAAATATGAAATATGAGATATGAAATATGAAATATGAAATATGAAATATGAAATATGAAATATGAGATATCAAATATAAAATATGAAATATGAAATATGAAATATGAAATGTGAAATATGAAATATGAAATATGAAGTATGAAATATGAAATATGAAAGACTGAAAAATTGAAAAATTGATACACCCCACATCGTGAATACCCCGAATATTATTGATAAACCATTGTAGAACCTTTCTTGCAGGAATATAAAAAAATTTTTTTTAATAAATCATAAGAATTTCCCCATTTATAAACACCCTGTTAATGTACTTGCAAACACACACTAATGCATGAAAGAAAATTTATGCTTTAAAGCTTAGAGCAAGTGATCTAGCAAATATATATACGTACGTTTGGCTGAAGAAAATAAAATAAAGTGGCAACACTTTGTTGTGCAAATGTTTTAGAAAATCATTTAAATAAATTAAAAATTCAAATTGCTTAATAATGACACAATTTCAAGACACCAACTCACACATAAAATCACACACAGAAACACACATTCACACACACACACATACATATACAGCTATAACATATTATTTTACGGTTTGTATCCAAATATTTTATATTCAGATTGTTTCACATAATAAGCAAAGTAAATATTTTCCTTTGTCAAGCTGATGATGGATAAAATTGTGCTGGCTACAACGTTAAACAAAACAACGTTAGCGCGCACATTACTTAAGGCAACGTAAGCAAGCTTAACGTAAATATCTTCACTTGCTTACTTACACACAACATTCACACAAAGCGAATACTTTGCAGCGCATTAAACTGCGCTCAGTTTTTGACAAACGATGTTGCCAGATTTTACTTAAGTGCGAATGTTTGTATGTCAACTTAATGCAGGAATTTTTGTACTTAGCACACATTAACAGCGTTTGCTGCAAGCAAAATAAATACTCTTGCTTGTCAAGCATGCCGTTGTGGCTGAGCGCAATCAAGCAAGCATGTTGTAGGTATAAGAAAAGGCCGCATATGCATTTTTTTTTTTTTTAACACAAATTTCTCGCATGCAAGTTATTTAATATATATTTTGAATAAATATTAAGAAATATTTCATTAAAATTTAATGAATTTTTAAAATTGCTCACATCAGAATTTTATGTAAAATGTTATCAGAATAAAACAAAATCTGTTACGACCATTCCTTTTTTTTATTTCAGTAAACAGCTTGTTTGTGGGTTCTTAAGCCGAAACTATTTTTCGGAATAACCTTTGGGATATGCTATACAAGACACAGCTTCTTCATAATATCACCCTCACTCAATGATTTTTTTATTTTTTTTTTCTGTTTTTTTTCTTATATCTCAACATTTTTCGCTCCATCACCAAAGAAAACCATAACTCATTGCTGTGCAACACCAACTGACACAATATTACGGCAACAACAAATTGTCCGCAACAGATTTTTTTTTTCGTTACCCTTTCGTTTTAAAATGCAATCACTTAAAGCGTGTTCGCCACAGATCAGATCAGACCAGCGCTCTGGCAATTTTTTATGATTAATAAAAATAAGTATCACAATAAAAGCAAAAAAGCAGAAGGAAGCAGCAAGGGAAGGAGTTAAACAACAACTACTATAATCATTAACAGCAATATCAAAATCATGTAAAGCGATCCAAACATTCATGCTGCCGTTGCTGCTCCCCAACTGATCCCTGGCAGGCGCAATTTAAATAAAGCAGATCGTGGCAAAAATTCAGTTGAAGCCCCCGTTGTTGGCTCCATTAAAGTCGGTATTAATAAGAAAATTATGCAAAAATGCTGTGGATTTATTTTTGGAAAAATAATAATATGAAGATATCAATCTTCTTGATCTTTGCGTAATGATAAGAGACTGTAATGAAGGGTATTGCAGACGGAAGATTCTTGATCGAACTACATATTTATGAACAGCTTTCATTAATACTCGGAGCTTGGTTTAAGTTAGAGTGAAGAAGATATTTTATTAAAAATAAAGTTCTGGAATGCATAATTTTTTAATTTTTTTCTTTAGAATTGAAATAAGGCGGTTGTAATGATTCCTCTCTGATCTCGAAACCCTTAATTTTTGAAAAACTGCCATAGTCGTAATCTAATTTTGTAACTGCATTGACTAATTTAACATTTCGACGATTCAGAGTTGAACTGGACGAAGTCATAAAATCTGTTTTTTGAGATACATGGACAAAAAGTCCATGGCATATATAAAGTCCTAGAAAGTATATTTTTTGTATTTTTTTATATTCCATTTCCCTCCTTAATAATGGTTTTCACTTGGGAGATGAAAAAAAATTTCAAAATACTGACAGTTTGTTTTGAGTTTTATGCTGGAAAAAATTTAAATGACTTGGTTAATTTTTGCTCCGAAATATTTTGTCAAATTTGCCATCATGAAACAATGAATTTTAAATTTAAGAAAAAGAATTTAAAAGAATTTAAAGAAAATTGAATTTAAAAGAAAACTTTATTTTTTACTATCTTAAAGGAAACTTTTATGAGCTGTATGAGAAGTGGGCATGTCACGCCCAGTTTTTGAACACAACTTAGTTTTGTAGTATCAAATTTTTAAAAATTTTAAAATCTAATTTTAAAGAATTTTTACGATGGTGGGCGTGGTTGTGGGCGGATTCAAAAAATATTCAATAGTGCAAATATCCAATAGTGCATCCGTGGGTCACTACTAACATCCGCACCAATTTTCATGCCATTATCTCAACTCCTTATCCTGTGGCTACGGACAACACACAGACAGACGGACGAACAGACGGACAGCTGGACTAATGGACGGATATGGCTACATCGACTCAGGAGGTGATGCTGATTAAAAATATATACACTTTCCTATGCCGGTCACGCCTCCTTTTGGGCGTTACGAACGTTTACACAAACTTAATATAAGTACCCTGTAGTGGAATTCCCAAAAAGTTAACGATACGAAATCGTTATGGTTAACTAACGACGTTTGTAGTTTGCAATAACGAATGTTGTATTCTCAAAACAGTACTTAGCGACAAAATTGTTAAAATGTAACATTCACAATATATGCTACAAACGTCGTTAACAGAAATCAAAAATATGGCAGCACAGTGCTTTTTTGACAGCTTAGATAGGCCTTTTCGATAGATACATACATGCTGAATCAGCCAAGCAGCAGACAGCTGCATCGCAGCTATTAGCAGAGGCAGCGCTAATGCAAGCAATTGCTTGCGACCGAATTGCTTCTGCGCTTAAGAGGCTGTCGACTTCGTTTGAGCGATTGCCTTCAACGAACTTATAATTGTTATAACTTTTTTATTATTTTTACTTTTATTATTATTTTTATTATTAATGCTCTGAAATGTGCCTTTTATCTGTTAATTTGATTTTATTTAGTTTAAAAACTTTTCTTTATTTTTTAAACTTTAAATAAATGCGTAGAAGCTATTGGAAATAAAGTTCATAGAATTATTTTTATTTTGATATTTTAACCATGTTGGTTAATATATGCCTCGTCGTGTTCTGGCCATTTTATGCATATTATTTATGTTTTATAGAATCACAATCGCATATAAAACAATCGCTTAACGTTGTTGTTTAAGTTAGCGACGCTAAAATATTCGTGGTTAAGCTAGCTACAAATAACGTTAAATAACTGTCAAAATTAAAGACAAAAATAGCTAACATAGATGTTGGGAATACAAGTTAACGATGATTGTAGCAAAGGCCAATTAACGATAACTATAAACGTCGTTAACACGTTTGGGAATTCCGCTACTGGTCTGTTCAGGTGTATAGTATAAACACTGTTACTTACCCTGTGGGACATCTTCACTCTCTGAAGATTCTGTAGGCAACGCGTAATCTGCATGATCTCTATTTTCAACTTCTAAAAATTTTATAATTCTGGCACTCTCCATAACAAAAACACGTATTTACGGGTTGAAAACAAAACAACACTGATCAAACAATGACTTGTTCCATTTCAATTCGGAAAAGTTTGCAAAAGTTACATATGTCATTGATTTAAGCTTTTTGTAATTATTTCCTAAACGAAAATTTATGTGACCTTTAAAATATATAAATGATGCCACTACTGATCATTCAGCTTAACGCATTAAAGTCTAAAGAGAGGAATAGACAGAGAGGGATACAGGAAAAATATGCCAATCAAATCTTCTTTTTTTTTTTTGTGAATTTTGTGAAAGCTCTTTCAATTTCCGATTTTAAAACTGCCTTATGGCGGATTTGAGGCGGAAAAGTACAAAGAAATTTAAATATATATTTAAATATATATTCCTATTGAAAAAGTATAAGGATGCATTCCAAGCCATGAATAAGGCGTAAATGAAATAGTTTCATATTCAGAAACAAAATTTTTTTCAATCTCAAATCCAATTATTAATCTTCTGCGAAAAATTGTGAAAACGGAGCTTTTTACTCATTTTACCGTGTATTCTTATAAAAAGACCACAAGTTACGTTTTCAGGTTGGATCCGCATATAATAACGTCAAAACTTGCTTAAACAAAAACAAGGGATACAAAATGGAATTACGCCCAAATTTTTTTTTTGCGACAAAAAAAATTAAAATACGTTCAAAATAAAGAATTAAAAAACGCCCGAAAATAATGGTAACACGCCAAATTAGAAAATGTAATCGCGCTCAAAATGTTGATGGAAAATTTTTGAGTTATATTCAAATTTTGTTATTATTTCCTAATAAATGAACGACTAAAATTATAATTAAATAATGGGCTCCACGAAATAACCCCCAAATGAAATAACCCCCAATAAAACAACACCCAATGAAAAATTAAATAAATTCTAAATTACTGAAATGAAATAATGCCCAAATGCAATGAAATAAGACCCAAATGAAAAATTAAATCACACTCAACAAAAAATTACATCAGCCCCAATGAAATCCTCAAAAAAAAAACCTTTCAGAAGCCCCAAAAAAAAATGGTTTAAACTCAAAATTAAACTATTTCTAAAATAAATGTTATAACCCCCCATTCAGTAGTAATTCAGATGTATACTTTTTTGTGACATTTTAACTAGTGACAAGTTTAACTAGTAGAAATCTATATCTATCTATTCTATACTATTATATCAAATGAAAGTGAAAATTTTTTGTGTCCGCAAAACTCCAGAAGTACTGGTCCGATTTTTTTGAAATAAGTTTTAAAATATCACATTTGTGCTACAAAAGGTTCATTGGTTATTTTCTTTACGAAATTTCAATAATAAGTATCTTTAATTAAAGTGTTAAGTTTTTTAAAAAATCATCCACAATGCCATGCATTGCTTGATCGTTAGCTTTTCATGCGTTTGTGCTGCGAGAGCCTCAATAAACTGCATGTTGCTCTCTACTATACTCTTTTTGTTCTCAGCAAGCACAAAACAACAAAACAAACAAACAAATACATATGCATACATACTTTGCTGCGCTTAAAGCTAATTGGATCGAAGTACATTCTAATATGTTCAAAGTAGTTTTGATGTGGAGAATTAATCTAACACAGTTTTGTTAAAAAGGGATTCACTGACCACCTTTAGCATGTTGAGGATTTTTTTGATGAGAATGAGATTCAATCCGACTTGATGTATGTATGTATGTATGTATGTACGTATGTTTATTTGTTTCGCATCATGCAACTTTTCTACACATGTTTTGACGGTGGTTTTCCTGTAATTTATAAATGAACAAAAGGAACAAACGGCTGACTTTTACTTAATTGAATTGACATTGTGTGATTCAATTAGTTTTTTTATAAATAAACAAGAGAACTGGGACGGGCATAGGAAAAGGGCTTATGGCTTCGACCACACAAGTCAAATTTTTGATATTGAATAGTTTTGGAACTAAACGTCGCATGATAATAAAACTCAGTATGGAATTACTAATTGCCAAAGTCTTTGTACTGGAAAACCGCTTTGTGCATTGGAAAAGGGGGTGTGGCCCGATTCTCTATTCAGAATAGCTATGGAAGCTTAAATCACAGGACATTGAATCTCATAATGGAATTGTCACCTGGGAGTGATGTTCTGCTACTGGGAAACTGTAACGAGTAGTGGAACATGAGCGTGGTATCAGACTAAGGGATTAATAAAAGTTTTGAATTTACTTATCATTTCCAATATGCTTGCTGGGTGTAGCAACGCGCGCAGGGTGTCGCTAGTCTATATCTATACTATTATATAAAAGGGTTCTCTCGAATTTTCATCGTTCAATCAAGGGTGTAAATGCCGAACCGATTTTAATAATTCTTTCACTATTCAATTGCTATAATAAGCGACCCTGCTACTGGGTACTACGTTTTTGCTAAATCTTTTTATTTAATTATTTAAGAATTCATGCATTTTAATCCATGCTGCCATTGTATAAGCAGTACGAAATAACAGCAAACAATAGCTTAAGCTCTTTGTTGGAAGAGAGAGGTGAGATTCTACAACTCACCGCGCTGGTCTCTTGAGTGTATAGTTGCACTCAGTTAATTCCTGCTACAGTGTAGCCATAAGCCCAATATATCGTATTTATTTGCGTGCCACTCTTTTTATTTCAATATCTACTGAGTTAAATAATCCAATAAATAGATTGAGATAAATTTTACAGAATCTTAGAATAAAACTGGACACAAAAAAATTAGATCGCCAATAAAAACCATTTGTTATGCACTGTTAAAACATTTTCTACAGAATTTTTTACAGCGCATGTTCGCCAGCTGATAATAAATAACAAGAGCGTCTAAAAGCAAATGCGAAGAGAAATATTTCTTTTAACGCACGTTTGCCACCTGCCATGGTACAATGAAAACAAGGTAGAAGCATTTCAGAGAGGCAGACTGCCGCAACTGTCAAAAGGAAATTGACTGCCCATAAAAAATCCGAAAGCGATAATTTTTTTTATGTTTTGTTTTTGTTTTTCATTTTCAAATTACTATTGAAAGACAATTTTGGCTATGAGGAAGAGAGCTCAGTCCGAAATGCGTCTACCTATGTTATTCTACCATGCCACCTGCGAATTGAAGAAAGCTTTCTATATCAGAGAAATGTTGCTCAAAAATTTATGCTCAAAAGCTTTTCCCTTTATCACTTTTACATCGGTCAAAAATTTAAAGCAATTTCTACAGTTGTTGACCAAAGAGCGACGAAGAGAATTTCGTCGATTTGGCTACATTTTGGTAATTTAGTTTGAATGCTCACTGTCAGCAACTATACTAAAACTGGGAAATGTCCATCTACTAGAAAACTGGGATGGGTATTATAAAAGGGGGTGTGGCTCCACTCATACAATAAAAATTTGTATTATCGAGTAGCTTTGAAAGTAAAGTAGCAGTACTTACATACAAACTCAAAATGGAGTTTTTATTTGGTGATCGCCTGCTACTGGGAAACTGTAACGGGCAGTGGAAAATGACACTGATGTTAAACTATGCGTCTAAGAAAATTTTTAAATATACATATTATGTTCCCATATAGTTGCAGGGTGCAGCAACGCGCGCCGGGAAAAGGCTAGTATTATATAAAAGGGTTCTCTCGGATTTTTATAGTTCAATCACGGGGTAACCGCTAAACCGATTTTAATAATTATTTCACTATTCAATTGCTATAAGAAGCGACCTTGCTACTGGGTACTACGTTTTTTATAAAACTTTTTATTTAATTATTTAAGAATTTATGCATTTTAATCCATGCTGCCATTGTATGCATAAGCAGCACAAAATAACAGCAGACAATAGCTTAAGCTCTTTGTTGAGAGAGAGATGTGAAAGTCTTCAACCCACCGCGCTGTCATCTTGAGTGACAAAATGAATTAAACATATTTGGTTCTTGAGAGTTTATTTCAAATATGTTTTCATATCATATTTATACTCCCAAGTAACTCTGGGAACGGGTATGCTAGTAATAAATAAATTATGAACCAACAGGAAATAATTGGTGACATGACACAGCCCCAAAGGACATAATCTTATCTTTAAAATTTGCCCCCTTTTCTTGAGGACATAATCCAAAAATTGTTAAATATCATAATAAAAAATTGTTATCGCCACTCCGTATGAGATCAAACCATTTCATTGTAAAAAAACACCATAAAAAATTTATTTGCCTTTGTACGGAATCTTTTCATAAAAAAATTGATAATATTGCTATCACCATTTCGTTCAAGGGAAAACCATTTTCTAACGGGATGGATTTTACCTTATTTGAGATTATGACCTTTTAAAAGCGGGCATAATCCCAAGTGGTCAGATTTGGTGTTATGACTGTTTAATAAGTGGTCATAATTCCAAATCCAATTTATGGGAAAAATACAATTTTGAGTTTTATTCTAATATTTTAACAACGAAAACAGTTTTTGTATTACCATTTTATTAGCAAAAGGCTTTATACTAAAAGTTTGTGCAATTTTAGATTTAGAGCCATTTAAATTTGTATTCGAGTCAAGGAAATAAAAAAGAGATATTTTTTTTTTAAATCTTAATATTTGAATACGTCCTTTTATTTTTATTGAAAACAAATTTTGGGCTTTAGGCCAAGCATGTTGACATGAAAAACATGAAGACAAAGAAGGCAACTACCAATAACATTCATTTTTTTTTTTTTATAAATATTTTATTATGAAACAAGATCTAATTCACAAAAATAATATTAAATAATACCCAATTTTTACGGTCTTTTTCTTAACTTTTACAGCACCATTATAGTAAAAATAATAATTGTTAACAATTTTTTTTTTTTTATTTAAAAACTACTTTGTTGATTTAGTTTTAATGAAAAATGTATTTACATTTTTTTGACTCACGAATAAAATTAACTATGTCGCCAATAAACAAAATTCTTACCGAATAATCTACTCATAAAATATTTTTACTTATCACTTATTTGAGTTTCACTGATTTTTTATTTTAACATGTCTCATATAATCTTCAGATAAATATAAATTTTTTTTAACTCAAGCATATTTAAAATATGTAATGAGTGACCTCTAGGATATACTCCTTCTTGAGGGACAACATTTTCAATATGTTGGAAAGCGGTTTATGAACTCGAGGATATTCTCTGACTTGCGTTCAATGCATTTGATGCGTTTTACTTTTGTTTCCCTCAAGTCAGTCAAGTATGTCTGCCAATTTCTTGAGAGGCTCGGTAATCTTTTCACTACAGCTGTGCGTGCTTTCTTATTCATCTTCAAACAGCAATCAGTAAAATGAGTACCGTTACTCTTCCCATCACACTCTTCGATGCGCCTAATTTTCTGTGGTATAGTATTATCACCATTGTTGGTGATAGGAAAACGTTCCAGGAACTCTGGCAGGTTTTCCGATTGTTTTCGTATACGTTCGGTACGTTTTTGTTTTGTTTTTGTCAAATCATTCTCGTATAATAACCAATTGGACGCCAAGCTGGGCAGCTTTTCAATTGAAGTTGTTTGAGTGTTTATGCTGGCAGTTGTGTTAACTGGAGTACGAGCCAAAATATTGTTAAGTCTAATATATTCACCGACTTTTCTCTTCACATGCGAATCAGTTTCAAGAAATTCTTTGAGAAATTCCTGGAAATTTTCTGAATTTCGTTGAATACGTTGGACACACTTCCCTTTGGTTTCCTTCAAATCATCCAAGTAACATTCGGAATTAATCGATGGACTTTGCAGTCTTGTGGTAAAAGTGGTTAAATTCACCACTTCTTCGGCATCGTACAGTATTTGTTGAGCATCCTGCTCATCAGTGATGGTCTTCTCAATTTCACCATCTAGCTCTGTAAATATTTCACTAAACATTCTGGTATCTTCTAATTGATTAATTTTTCTTTTTCCTTTCTTCAGATATGCGTGCTTTTCAAGCAACGGTTGGACTTAGAGTGTTGACTGTACGGAAATAATAAGGATTTTATAAGGATATTTAAGTTTGAAATTTCTTTTGAAAATTTTCTGTAAATTTTCCAAATTATTTTGAGTAAATTCGTATGTGTACATAATTAACTGAATTACTTATAACAGGTATTTCAATAATTATATTAAGGTGTGTCGTAAGTAAATGGCAAACTTAACAGGTAGTAAGTCGGCACAGATATAAAGCGAAAAATATTCATTTGTGACCAACAATACAACAGGATAAACTCTCATCCTTTTTAATTCGAAACTACTTTTCAGATGATTTCAGTAACTACCTGATAATATTACAAAAAGCTATGATCAGTTTAATGACCTAGTCATATCCTTTCGTTTTAAAGAACTTTTTATTGCTAATTTCATATTTCTTTCTAAAGAGTCATATTTTCAGAATTCGGTTGAGAATTGAAAAAATGCCATGTATAATAGATTCAGTGTTTAAGTCACCAAAAAATAACTGGAAAAATCTTATAGTTTCTGATAGCCATTGGTACATAGAACATATCGTTCAAGAGCATTTTATTTTTATTAAGCTAAGTCAGTGCAGTTCAAATTACTCTCTTCACGACCCTTTTCGCTGTATATGTAGTGATTTCAACAGTAACTATAATTTGATAAATTTTTGTGATTCGGTGGATGTATTAAAACGTAAAATAACTTTACATTTAAACACTTAATTTCATTTTATTTATTATTATCTCGAAAATATACGCGGCTGATTATATCGTGATATCGGTAATAATGTTGGCTTTAAAAATTCAGAGTTGTCGATTTTTCTTTTACATATTATATTTTGTGAAGTAAACATCACGGAATAAGATTAGCATGCCATGTTGTTGTTGACATAATTTTTCTTAAATTTATAATGAGTTGGGTTTTGTGTGCTCAGGTTACTCCCTGTGTTTAAAACTAGACCAAATATTTTTTGTCACTTGGTTTGTGGGCCAGAGTAGTTCTCTTTTCCACACAAGTTTTTGCCTCCGTTGGCCCAAATGCTTGTCCAAATAATAACATTAGCACGGTGCTCCTAAATTGTTCAGCGGCCCGAATATATGTTATATTTTTATGTTTGTTCATATAAATACTTACATATATATCTGCGTTATTTTTGGATTTGTTTTGGTGAATAGTGCTGGAGATCTTTTCCACGCAGGTTCTTGGGTTGGACAGATGTCGCAAACCAACTTATAGAAATAAAAATACAGTTTTTGGTCATTTTTTGTTTTGAACTCAGGGTGTAAATTTTGGACAATTATTGATTACTTTTTATTATTGTTTATTATTTTAGACATACCGGTCGTTCGGTTTTGTTTACTAACATTTTTTTTATTTAATAAATTCGCGTTAACTTTTATTTTGTCTTAATTTCTGCTGAAAAGCCAATAATGTGCTTAGCGGAAACTTGTAATCGCCAACAGTGGGTAAGTTTTAGTACGAAGTCGCATTCTGTCTGTCCCGGCTGATCCGGGCGGGATCTAGAATGTCAATCGTGCATGCATATAGCACGGGCATATGCATCTTTAGAAGATTCCTTACCTCCAGTGCGATACGATGCTATGGAAACCTAATAATACAATTCTTTTAGGTTTTCGAATTAATACTTGAATTTTAATGCTTAATATTTTAATGTCATATTTTACTATAAAAATATTTTAATATTTTTAAATAAAATCTTACGAGCACTATCCCAGTGAACCAAGACTACCGTTTTCGAATTCATTTATGAACCTTTTCGGGTAGAAACGTTAATTTTCGGCACTCATAAAGAAACCCTTTTTGTATCATTCGTCGGACTAAAATGCCTCTCAAAAATTAACCTTATTTTGTTCGTAAATGAGGTAAAAAAAGAACCATAAATTGTCCTTTTTTGTTCGAAAATGAATTGAAAAAAACCATAGAAAAGTTATTTTTCGGCACTCGAAAACTAATCTTTTTTTTTAATCAATCACCGGCCTCTCAGAAACAAAGTTAATTTTCTTCGGTAGCGAGTTAAAAAATGAACAACAAAAAAGTAGCAATACATTCATCTTACCTCTTATGGCGATAATCAATTCGGACTGGTACACTGAAAAAAAAAATGTTTTAAAACTGACGACAATTGTTATTAATTTGACGATATTTGTGTTTAAAAAATAGCTTGCAACAAATTTCGTCAAAGTAAGAGCAAATGTATTTAAAAATTTTGAAAAACATATGAAAAAAAAGTCAAATTAACAACACATTTTGTGAACACATTGTGTTTAATTTTAAGCTAACTTTTTTTTTCAGTGTAAAAACGACTTTGTATGACGTTTGTATGAATGTTAACATTTTAATTTACTATTATAAGAATATCAACAAAGGTTTAAATTTTTCTTTCTTTTTTAACTTATTTTACAATATAAAAAAGTAATATTTATGATTAATTTCTGAACTCATTTATGAACAAAAAATGGTTCGTTTGTGAGAAATTGCTTTTACTGATATGATAAAAAAAAATTATAACTTTTTAAACTCATTTAAGAATGCAAAATAGCAACATATATGATTCATTTCTGAACTTATTTATGAACAAAAATGTTTCATTTATGAGGAATTTTTACCTACATAAATGATAAAAAAAGTTCTTGTTCGACTAAAAATATGTTTTTTTTTTTTAATTTCGCAAAAGAAGTACAGTTTTTATTTGCGGGAAAAGTTTTCAAGAATTTATTCTTCTATAGAAAGTTCAGTGGGATGTATTTCGAATGTATGTATGTTTGACTAAGTATTAGATTTACAATTAATAAACTACCCTCTGGGGTACCTTCTGTATGGAAGTGATTTGGAAACAATCCTCATCGTATCTTTGGAAACTCATGGAAAGTTTTAAATTGATATTGTTTCCAAACCGCTCCTTAAGGAATGAATGTGGAAACGATTGCTTGTTTTGGGGCAATTTTAATTTATTTCGAATAGTAAAATCTCGAATCATAAAGTAGTCTCGTTAGTCGAGTAGGTAGAATGCTTGGCTGCCACCACAGAGATCCTGAGCTCGAATCCCAGCCAGGCTAACCATTTTTAGTTGTTATTTCTTGTTGTTGTTCCCGCATTAATTTTTAAGACAGCGGAGAGAAATTTTTCCCTCCAATGACAAAGTGTGTATTAAAAGAAACGGAGTGTCTAACGAAAGGGAATGCTTAATTCTCTGGAATGTTTCCTGCTTATTGCAGGAAAATTTTTCCATTTCCCAGAGGATATTATTTCAAAAATAAAAATTTTTTGACGATTTCTGTATTTTTTTTTTTTAATATTTAAGTTGAAAAGTTTCAATTGCGATTTTTGACAGAAGGACAGGTTTTTTTTTGTTTTATGATGTTCTGCAAAGTTATACACAGAAAATAAAAGAATTGATTTATTACCTAAACTAGTTTAGCTAATGTGAAAGTTTCTATTTCACCTAATCTTTTCAACAACTTTTCTACTTACACAGTTAATTTAACAATCATGCATTAGGTAATTCACCTAATTAAAATTAGTTAATTCAACTAAAATTTTGCTTATTAAATCATCTAATTCTTCTAGTTATTTTACCTAATGCAAGTTGTCGATTTGTTCGTACACTAGGGAAATAACGCATATTAGCATTATCCACGCCTCAGTATAAATTTTATATAAATATTTATGTACGTGGATAAATCAAATGCTTTCCTTACAACTTGTTTTTTCCCCGTATTTGAATTTTATAGGAGCACAGCGCTCTCCTATAAAAAACATAAATAAAAACAAAGTGAGAAAATTTTACAAAAAGTAAAGTCTAACGCGAGAATTGAACTCGGGCCGCTGGTGTTATAGTCAAACGCTTTACCGCTGTGCTGTTACGCCGTTTGATAATTTGTGAACAAAATGTATATAAAAATATGAGGTCCACAACTCTGAAATTATGGGCATCTACAGCAATTTGATTAATTGGTATGTAGCGTAAGTTCCTAAATTGGAAATTTAGCTCAATAGATAAGGCGTTGATTGTTGAAATCTTGAGATCACAGGTTCGAATCTCAGCGGTGGCAAAGAAATTTTTCAGTCAGTTATACAATGTATATATCTCTCTCATTCTACCTACTATAAAACAAATCTTTCTGATCTATCATGTGACGAAATGAAGTAAAGTCACCTAAGGAGGGAAAGTTTCACTTCAAAATAGAAATTGCAAAACAAAAAACATATTTTTTGCATATTTTTTGCACGGCATTCCCACTCTTAAGTGGGAATGCTATCTAAATAATTAGATGATTTTTCTACACTTAGTAGGTGGCTTGCCTAATCTGAAGTGGTCATAGTTTAAAAAAATTAGCTAATTCTTCTAATAAATTATATGTCTTATCTATTTTATGGTTGAAGGTACACCTAAATATTTAGGTTTTTTTAGCTACTCTCGCAGTTAAACTACCCAATATAATTGCATATAATTAACATTTAGAAATTGGTAGCGCACCTAATCAAATTCGTTGACTGAAAATCACCGGATTACTTTAGCTGAATTGACTACATTTTTAGGTAAAAGTTCTACTCTTTTTTTTCTGTGTAGATAAGAAAATGAAAATTTTGTTCACAGAAAAAATAAAAGTGATATCGCCGAGAGTTTCCCAGCTATAGGTATTTTTTAATTTAAGGGGGTTTTGACCCCCCCTGTGAGAATATAAGGGTGCAATAATGTTCCCAATTTTAAAGGACATTAAATTTGCAAGAATTTTACCAAAGATCTTAAATCAAAATTTTTCTTAGTTTAGTTAAATACATCCCCATAGTATAAAAGGTGTCCTAAAAAAAATCGTTTATTTAAGCTAACCCAGAAAAATCCCTTGGGCAGTGTAATTAGTAAAATACGTTTCAAGTGAGATCTGTTTGGCAATATTGTTATACAAACTTAACAGAGGACTGCAACTTTGACAGACTATCAGGCAAAATAGTTGATTCTATGCATTTGATGTATATTTCACACAATTTTTAATTGGTTTAATTTAAAGGTTTTTCAATTTGAAAAATTTAATGCAAGAATTGGGAAATTATTTCCAATTTTAAAAAAAAAAAAATGTATAGGTGTTCATAAAAATCGCGCCATAGAAAGATTATGTATTGCATACAATAAGGGAAATAATGCATATTAACATTATCCACGCCTGAGTATCAATTTTGACGTGACGAAGTTACGTTATACTGCTCTAGTTTCCAAAAAAGTTGAAAAATGGATTTTTTAAAAATTCATCTGCGTTTCATTGAATTGTTACTCGCTGGGTATAAGAGCTATGATTAAAAAAATAGTATGACCATAAAGGTTAATTCTTTGAATATATTAAAAAAACAAAAAAAAATATTTAATACGGCATAGGGATGTAGTGGGAGCTGCGTAAGCAACGCAACTGAAAATTTGTTACATGGAATTATTACTCGCTGAGTATTAGCGCTAGGATTAAAAATACGATACTCCAATAAAGGCCTACTGGAAGCCCTCACAACAAAATTAGACAAAAAATTTCTGACATCATGGGGACGCTGAGAGAGCCGCTCAAAGATCGATAACGCATCATTCATGCAGCGGCATTGCATTGAATTTTTACTCAATGAGTATATAACCTACGATAAAAGTTTAAAAAGGAAAATAAAGTTTTTATACATGGCTTTACGACAAAAATAAAAAAAAAAATTCCAGCGTCGTCAGGTCGTGAATATAGCAGCTTATGTAACAGAAATGTAATATCGTTGCATGGAATTATTACTCACTCAGGAGGAGTGCTACAGTAAATTTTGTTTTACGACAGCATGGATGTGTTATTACGCTTCACAACTAAATTACAAAAAAAATTTTGTTGTCATGATTTCAGGGATGCAATCACATAATGCAGTAAAAATGCTACAGCCATGAAAAAACGTTGCATGGATTTTTAACTCTGTGACTACTGGTGCAACGGTAAATTTTAAGGAACGAAAACAAAGGTGAGGTCCTCGGGCATATGACAAAAATAAAAAAAAATTTGACGGCGTGTCAAAAACCCCCAGGGAACCGCCTAATGTGACGCATATGCATCACTTTTGCTGGATTAATTGAAATTAGAGCACAACCAATGGGGAAGCAAAAAAAAAAGCTAAACGAAAAGCACCAACTCCAAATCCAACAACAACTCCAACACCAATACCAACACCAACACCAACACCAACACCAACACCAACACCAACACCAACACCAACACCAACACCAACACCAACACCAACACCAACACCAACAGCAACACCAACACCAACACCAACACCAACACCAACACCAACACCAACACCAACACCAACACCAACACCAACACCAACACCAACACCAACACCAACACCAACAGCAATACCAACACCAACACCAACACCAACACCAATACCAATACCAACACCAACACCAACATCAACATCAACATCAACATCAACATCAACATCAACATCAACATCAACATCAACATCAACATCAACATCAACATCAACATCAACATCAACATCAACATCAACATCAACATCAACATCAACATCAACATCAACATCAACATCAACATCAACATCAACATCAACATCAACATCAACATCAACATCAACATCAACATCAACATCAACATCAACATCAACATCAACATCAACATCAACATCAACATCAACATCAACATCAACATCAACATCAACATCAACATCAACATCATCATCAACATTAACATCAACATCAACATCAACATCAACATCAACATCAACATCAACATCAACATCAACATCAACATCAACATCAACATCAACATCAACATCAACATCAACATCAACATCAACATCAACATCAACATCAACATCAACATCAACATCAACATCAACATCAACATCATCATCAACATCAACATCAACATCAACATCAACATCAACATCAACATCATTATCAACATTAACAACAACAGCAAGAAACTTCGTCACGTCAAAACCTACGGGTGTGTCCACGGCACAGCCAACTCTTTTTATTTAAATACTAGCTTTTCCCGGCGCGCGTTGCTGCACCCTGCAACTATATGGGAACATAATAGGTATATTCAAAACTTTTCTTAGACTCATAGTTTGACACCACTGTCCTCTTCCACTGCCCGTTACAGTTTCCCAGTAGCAGGAGATCACCAAATATTTAGTAACTCCATTTTGAGTTTGTATGTAAGTACTGCTACTTTTACTTTCAAAGCTATTCGATAATACAAATTTTAACTGTATGGGCAGAGCCACACCCTCTTATAAAATGCCCATCCCAGTTTTCTAGTAGATAGACATTGCCCAGTTTTAGTACAGTTGCCAACAGCGAGCATGCAGACTATATTACCAAAATGTAGCCAAATCGACGAAAACCGTAGGAAATATAGCATTTTTATTGATTTGTGGGCGGTAAAAAGGGGTGTGACAGAAATTTAAGCCATCTCGTGCTTGAAAAAATGTACTGCCAAAATTTCAGCTCTATCGGCTAAGTAATTTTGAAGTTTCCAGCTATCACACAGACAGCGTTTTGCTTTTTGTATATATATTTTGGATAAACATTATTGGCTATAACTTTCGATTGGCAAGAGATACTTCGATAATTTTTTCAAATAAATTAATTTTTTAGCTTGTATATTTTTCCAAAAATATAAAAACATAATATTCGAAAAAAAATTGTTTTTTGAATCACAGAAATGGTTTTTAATTTTTGCGTAAATTTTAAATTACTTTTGCCTATAAATGTAATAACTTTTGAATAGAGTTAAAAATTTGGGAGTTTGAATTTAAATTATTTTTACAACAAAAATAAATTTTGAGCCTTTTTGTGAGGAAAACTCCAAAACTTCAGACCTATTTTGAAAAAAATATTTAAAATTTATATACTCAACTAACGGTACTTTTGCAATAAGTTTTTCATAGTACTTTGATGAAGCTTTAAGACAAAAAAAAAATTTAACAAAATGAATACAAGCAGCGGAGATATTTGACTCGAAAGTCGCAAAATTAAATTTCTGATTGTTTTTTTTTCTCATTTTTGAGCAACGATGTTGCATTAAATATATCGTTGTAGTAAAATTTTTCATAGTTTTCAAGATATGTTTATGTTTTTGATGTGAAAATAACGGAAATTATTTTTATTTTACTAAATTTAAGAAATATTTAATATTTTGTAAATATTTGCACATGTAACCTAAGAAAACAACTAAAAATATGCGATTTTGTAAAAAAGTTGTAGTACAGCACCATCTGGTGTCCAAGGTGGTTCAAAAAAGATACTGTCAAAATACTCATCGTACCTGAAAACTACTATATACCAATTTTTATTCTAATCGCATGAGCGGTTTGGGAGTTTTAGGTGGTTTTGCAAAAAATTTGTTCTGTAGCGCCCTCTGGTGTTCAAGATAGGTCAAAAAAGATAGCAGCAAAACACTCAGCGTACATGAAACCCACTGTATACCACTTTTCATTCTAATCGCATAAGCGGTTTGTGAGTTTTAGGCAGTTTTGTAAAAAATTTGTACTACAGCGCCCTCTGGTGTTCAAGGTGGATCAAAATTGATATCCCACAAACACGCACCGTACCAAAAAACTTCTATAAACAAATTTTCATGCTAATCGGATGAGTAGTTTAGGAGTCTATTGCGGCCTTACAAACATAAGCTCCTTTTTTATATATATAGATTTACGTGGATAAATCAAATATTTTCCTTACAACTCGTTTTTTTCCCGTATTTGAATTTTATTTATACCACACACGTACACACATATTCCATACAAGCAAGCAGCAACAGCATCGCACACGTACACACATATTCCGACAAGCAGCAACAGCATCGCACTCTGTTCTCTTGCAGTTGCAACCTTAGTTCTTATAATTCTCATTTCGTTTTTGTTGCAAGAGTTGTATAAAAGGGATATTTGGCCGCACGTATGAGCGATTGCGTGCTGAAATAATGCAATTATATGTAGGGTGGAGTAACAACTCGACATTTTCCCACGAATGTGTCGTACCGATTGTCATTTGCCTGCATATTTTGCTTTATTAGTTTGTTTTATTATTGCCATTAGCATGGTAACTTTATTTTCTTTTTTCGTTCTATAGTTTTATACTATTTTTGACATATGGTGTCATAATATTGCACCGACTGTCAAAAATAGTATAATATTATGGAACGAAAAAAGAAAATAAAGTAACCATGCTAATGGCATAAATGAACGCAGCTCGTGAGAAATATTTGAATATATTGTTTTTTTATTTCAATATTTTTTATATAAATTTTCTTTAGATGTGATAGTTTTATTTTCAAATAGTAAATTTTTAAAAGATATTTAAAAAATTCGTGCATAATTTTAATATATTATTTTATTATTTCTGTTTAAATATTTTAATATTTTATTTAATTAAAAAAGTTTTTAAATGAGTTTTAAATATTTACGTAGTCGATTTATGCAAATGCGTTATTGGTGCAAAAATGACTCACTTTTTGGATAAATTAAAAAAGTTTTTGGATAAATTTAATATTTTTTCCCTTAGTGTACGATAACTCAAAGAAATCATAAAATATAACTTGATTTTTTAATTTCTTATATTGTCTGTGCAATATCAAGGCAAAGATTGTTTTCCAAACTCAAACAAGTAAAAAAAAAAATTATAAAATCAACACATGCATCCCTTTTTCTTGAATTTACCATATCCTAATGCATTTGAAGAACAAAAAGTAATGATGTAGGTTTGTTTTAAATCTTAGAATTGTTTAAAAAATCACAAAATAATACATATCTCCAATATTAACTTTTAAAGTTATTCACAAAAAACTCAAAAAAGGCACTGACAAAAGTGTACGTACGAATTTAAAAAATGAGAAATAATATGAAAAAGAAAAATAACGAAATTAAGTATTGGGGCCACCACCAGCATCGATGACCGCTTGCAACCGTCTGGGGATTGAAGCTACTATATTTTCGAGCTCTTCCGGCGTTATTTTCTGCCACTTTTCTTGCTGCTTATCTTTTAGAGTTGGAGCACAACTAATAACGTGCTTTCGGATCTTTCGCTCCAAAATTTCCCACACGTGTTCTATTATGTTCAAGTCCGGGCTTTGTGGAGGTGAATACAACTGTCGTGAAGCATAATACAGCAGTCACTCCTTCACTACTTACGACATATGCTTAGGATCATTGTCCTGTTGAAAGATTCAGCTCGATCATAGGCATAGCTTTTCTACGGATGGCTTGAAATTGTGTTCCAATATGGACTTGTATTGGAAGCGACCCATATTGCCTTCAACAAATACCAGATTTCCGACTCCTGAGGCTGCAATTGCTCGCTCCCCAGACCATAAAACTGCCACCATGCTTCACAGTCGGCATTAGGTGCTTGAGATTGTGGTGGGCACAATAGTTGTGGTGGAACACAAATAATTTTTTTTATTTCAATTTTATTCTTAAACAATTTATTTTTATGTCCGTATTCAAGGGATACAAATTTTATAACTGATTTAATATACAAAATTTTTGAGTAATAAAAAATGACAATTTTGAAATCTAAAATAATAATTTATATAAATAAATGTGTAAGTGAATATTTGTAAAGTGTGTATGTTGTTTTGTATGTTGTGATGTTGGTGTTTATATGTGGTGGTATTGAATCACCACAGGATCCATAGCAGTGTTCGGTTTTCTCCAAACTTTGGCTTTCCCGTCGTATCCAAATATGTTATATTTCGACTCATCTGTAAATAGAACACGTTTCCAGAAGCCCATTTCCTTAATTAAATGGTTTTTTGCGAACTCCAAGCGAAGTTTCCGGTTTTTGTCGCTTATAAGGGGCTTCTTACGAGGAACTCTGCAGTGAAATCCTTTATTATTTAGGGTCCTTGTTACTGTGCGGTTGTGAATAACAATTTTGGATCTCTCAGCTATGTCCTGGGCCAACTTAGTGGCATGAACTTTGGGATTTCGGTCCACTTCTTTGCGAATGAATGAAACGTCTCTACGGTCAACCTGCTTCGGACGACCAGTGCACGGCTGGCTCTCGACGGAACTTGATTTTTTAAAAATCTGCATCGTCGATTTGCCTAAACATAATAATTTTGCTATTTTGCCAAATGATTTATTCTCATTTCTATGTTTAATAACTAATTTTCGCACATCCCCACAAATTTCTTTTCATGGAGCCATTTTTCTGATCGTATACTTTTTAAAATGCCAAAATGTAATAAACTCCAAGAAAATATACAAAGTATACACATAAAATTAAATAAACGGTAATTTACCGTAATATTTCAGCAGAGAAAAATAGCAAAGAGAGTGAAACCAATAAAACGTATGGTGACTTTTGTCAGTGCCTTTTTGAAGATTTAAGTGAATAACTTTAAAAGTTAATATTTGAGCATTATACTTTTTTGTTATTTGTTATACAATAATGAGATTTAAAACAAACATGGATCATTACTTTCCTTTCTTATCTAGTACGTAGAGTTTTGTTCGCCACTGTATACAGTCATACGTAACAAGAATGTCTTCAGGGAAATTTTTTTGCTATTCTTAAAAATTTGAATATATCACATACCCTTCAAAAAATACATTGTGAAAAATGAGCATCATTAATACTGCTAATATGCATGGATTGCATGAATGTGAATTTTATTAATACCCGAAAAATACAAGCTATCAAGTTTCAGGATCATAAAAAATGTAACAAAAAATTGTTGCGAAGAAAAAAAACAAAAATCGGGATTGAATGAAGAAAAATAACCGGTAGCAAGCGAAATTACATACTTGGCAAACCCCTTTTTTTAAATGTTTTCTCTTGGGCTGTGTTTCACACACACACACAACATTGAAAGGCAAGAAAAATTTACTCGCATTTATTTTCCTTTACCGAGAACAAAAACACCGAATAAATATATGCGTTGAAATGTGATACGCACTTTATCACAAAAATAAAAAAAATAAAAAAACATAAGAAAACAACCAAAAAGAAACAATAACAAAAACTCCACATAAACAAGCAGCCGAAAGGCTTTTAAGCATGCTGCAGACTATCATGCGTTGACTCGTCCTAGAAGAAAGCAACAATGCAAGCAAGTCCTGCGCCACCAGAAAATCCATTTCCATCAACAAAGCCGCTGTTTTTGTTTATAATGCGTTTGACTACGAGGATGACGATGAGAACGATGAGAACGATGACGACTCACGTGACTCGAACAACGTGTTTATTGTTTTTAAATTTCCATTCGAATGATTGCAAAAGGATGCGTCATACTTTGGCTTGATTTTTCAGGGTTTTCGGCAACCGTGCTCAGCAAGATTTTTATCCTCTGTGAAGTGACAGACAGCAAGGCGACCAGGCAGGCAGGCAAACACACGCACAGACTGACAGACAGACACATCAGTCAAATCTGTCTGAGTTGTGCTGAAAAATGCTCGCTTGTCTGTGTTTTATTATTAAATTTTTTTTCCACCTCTTCTCTCGCTTTACCGTCTGTTGAAGCTGAAAACTATGAGCTGGTTGGCAGCAACTCTGAACATTAAGTATTGAGCAATCAGTCAACACAGGCAGTAATTCAACCGAAGCAGTTAACTTGAGCTACCCTGTAATAAAAAAACAAAAACAAAAACAAAACCGAAAAACACCCAAGAGCTACGTTTCAATCTTGTGATGGTTTATTCTGATTATTTGGATTGTTCACAGTAATATTTGCAGGCAGCCTGTAGCGGTTTTTCCCAACCCCTTTGCAACATAGCTGCACATTATTTGCACCTCAATTTTTGTTGTTCTTTGCAAAACAATAGCAAAGTATCTAATGCATTGTTTAAGCGAAAAAAAACGGATTTAGATACTTGTCTAAAATTAAGGGCTGTTAATGTCATGATTGTAGGTTAGGTTTGTGGCTTGTTTTCGAGCAATAAAAACCATGTACCATGGTACTCTCAAGGGGTGAGATATTCGAATAGAAAAGTAAAAAAAAAATGCTAATTGTAAAACTAGTTCTAATTTTCGCTTTGATCTTTGGCAAAGTATTTCCACTTAACTTTGTAACAATTTTAATAACAACTTCAACAAAACTTGAAATTTTTTCTTTCAACATTTTCAAAACGCTGTTTTTGATGTCCTGCAAAACTTTCGCTGTATTAATATTTTCGTTTTTTTTTTTTTTTTTTTTGTAAAAGTTCTTTATTAAATTTTTTGGCTTGAAGTTATTTCCACCTTTTAGCTCTGTTTTTTTTTTTGCATATTTTTCATTTAATTGCTGCTCAAAAGCGCAACAAAGTTTGTCGGCAACACTTTTGTAGTGCTTCCCCATTTGCAGCACTTCAATGTTTTTTTTTTTTTTTGTTTTTTTGCTAGAACTTTTTACTCCACCATTTTCACAATTTTTTTTTACAAGGTGCGGTGCAAACATTTGTTGATTACAGGGAAGCCCGCAGACGCTGTCAGATTTTTAAAATTTTTTTTTCTTTTCACTCTCGTATTCCATCGACAACACCTGTGTCTGTGTGGGTGTGTGTTTGAAGGTTGTTATGTAACAGCTTTCGATAGCAGCGAAATAAAAAAAATCCCAGTTTTAATGAAAGTTTCTTAGTTTTTATGACAAACATAGGTTAACAAGGTGTCACTTTATGTTAAAATATTTAATATCTTGCTTCATTTGAAATGCGTAAAGCTTTGACAGCTGTCAATTGTAGGAGTAGAAGATTAATAATAAAATAAACAGATTTAAACACAGCAGTGATGAGGAAGGAAAACAATTTTTTTTTATCAAATCTTTATGTAAAACTACATTTTGGTATCATCGTACGTTCCAAATATCCTCGCTGAAGTCCCTCTTCCCCTCTTACACCTAATTTGATGCACATACCCAGGACCTTTCATAGGATATTTTGGGACCGGACCGTGGAGATGAAGGCCCTTTATTTAATCAAATTAATATATTTAAAAATGTGCTCAAAATCCAAGGATATTGAAACATACTCAAGCTTTTCTATCGATTTAGGCCTAAATCCGAACGCCGAGTGCGTTAAAGTGCATGAACTACTCGGTGCAAATTTTCGAACCGCAAAGTCCGAGGTTCGAATCCTACACCAGACACAGAAAATTTTTTCAATTGAAATACATTTTTATGATCGGTCGTCACCTCTCTGCAGACAATGAAAGCCGTGTTAAGCTGCTTGAGAACATGCACATTAGCAGTTCGGAGTCGGCATAAAACTAGTAGGTCCAGTTCTCGATCAATTGTGTACAAACATTTTCTAACACGCACAACACAATTTGATCATAGAAGTTCGGTCAAAGTCCTTCTCAGGGCTGGAATGGTCAGTTTATTATTATAAATTATTATGGTGTTAGGATCCAGTAGATATTTTTTAAGGGGGCATATAGGTTACAAATTTTAAAAAAAATTTTTTCGGGAATTTTTTTCATAGAATGAAAAGCGATATCTTTTTCAAATTTTGTACATATATTTATTAACATTTAAAGAAAACAAACAAATTATTTTCAAAATTTTTAAAGCAGTTTTTGACGTAATTTGATTTTTTTTTTTAAAAATGCCAAAAAATTGACAGTGTGCAGGATATCACCAGTCTGGAACATCTGAGGAAAACAAAAAAAAACTTAATTAATCCTTATTCAAGTGGCTATCGCCTGAACTAGGATAATTTTTTTCCGCAAAAAAAAAACAAAATGGCCACCGATTTTGTAACATCGAAAATCAACTTTTTACAAATAGCCGCCATTTTGTTTTTTTTTTCTGCGGAAAAAATGATCCTACTTCAGGCGATAGCCACTTAAACAAGGATTAATTCGGTTTTTTTTCCTCAGATGTTCCAGACCGGTGATATCCTGCACACCGTCAATTTTTTTGGCATTTTTTAAATAAAAAAACTTAAATAACGTCAAAAACCGCTTCAAAAATTTGGAAAATAATTTTTTTTGTATTCTTTAAAGGTTAGTAAATATATGTGCAAAATTTGAAAACGTTATCTTTTTTCCTTCTATGAAAAAAAATTCCTGAAAAAAATTTTTTTAATTTGTAGCCTATATGCCCCCTTAATGCAAAATTTTTAAACTTATAATAATCTGAAAATATCTCCTTGTGGCAAATTCCTTAGAATTTTAAATGTTTTTAAGTAAAAGAAAATTATGTTAATTCTGAGCGGTATACTATTTGCTTTGATCCTTAACCCTGGTTCGGCCGACGAGTCACGAGTCACCGGGGTGACTATTTCATCTTTTTCACACAGTAAAATATCTTTTCAAACAATTCTGTTATTCCATTCTCCATCCGAGAAGTATGGGTATTTGAGGAATTGCCATCAATGTTACAAAATTGGTTACACCAGGGCTATCTTTTTAGTCTTGCGCCTCGGCAAATTTGTAATTTTTTAGCGTAAACGTTCTCACAACGTTTGAGTGGATGTGTGCTTATTATATTGTTAACAGTGATTTCAAAATTATATTTCAGCAAAAAAATGAAATTAAAACGTGAACATTTTCGGGAGATGTTTTTTTTTTCTATTTTTCAACGTGAATTTTATTTTGTTTTTTTTTTTTTTGTCGATTATTAACACACACGCGGCACTCTTCTTGTAACCAATTTATAAATTAATCATTCAAAACGCAAACCAACAGCCCAGTTGATATCTTTTTACACTATCTAAACTATCTTACGCACTTTCACTTTCGGATTGTCTAATAAGATATCATGAATTCTGTCGATCATTTTCGTAGTTGCTACCACCTTTGGGTGACCTGAACGTTCTTCATTTATTTCCCATTGAAATACAAAGTTGTATCAAAACTACAAATGAAATGTTTTCCATTGTTCCAAAAAGCACAAAAGTTGTTTACTTCAAATGAGTGCCATTTATAAGGCACTGGGAGAAACTGGCTTAAATTTTGAGATGGTCGTTTCACTTATAGGAACTTTAAGCAAAATCTCAGTACTTCAATCCTTCAAAGCGGCAAATAGCACAGAGAAAAGTCTCATTTACCATCTCAGCGCTCCTAGTTTGATTCTCGGCTCGATCGAACCTCCGCACAGAAGGCTGAGTTCATATAAAAGTTAAACAAAAATAGAAGGAGCGCCCCTATGATAATGGAATTTAGTATGTTTAGTAAGTTTAAACTACTTAAGAAAAATTTCAAAAATAGTTTAAGTCTATCAGTCCCTAGGGGTACCTCCTCTGGACCTTTATATATTTTTTACATGATTTTGTATGGGAGGTACGTACAAAAGTTGACCGATCTTAACAAAATTCGGTCAGAATGCTAGAAAAATAGAGTAAAAGATGTGAACTGAAGATGGTCAAAATCAGTTTCACCCTAGGGGTACCTCCCTTGAACCTTTATTAATTTTATACATGGATTTTTATTTTAAAAATTTATAAGTTCGTTCAGCGATCGGTAAAAGTCGATGCATTTTTTTTATGAAAATTGAAATGAAATTTCACAAGGAATCAGTAAAATTCGGTGAATTTTTTTATATATACTGTAAGGCAATAAAACGTTCTTACGATACTGTTAAGGAATGTTGCTACTTGGCGCGCTCATTATTCGGGTGAAAATTTAAAATTTTTTTACAGGAAAACGGTTAGAGATAACGGATAATTTTTGGGGTGAATTAATACACTCCAAAAAATTTTTATTAATTTTTTACATTTTTTATGTATGAAACTTTAATTTGAAGTTTTTTTCTACTATCTCCAAATTTTAACCGCATACTCTCCACATGTGTAGTTTCCGTGTAAACTAAAATATTGCAACAATTTTTATTTTTTCAATATTTTTTTGCACAAAATCCAGAATATATAAAAATACTTTCTTACGATTTTTTTCAAATCTTCATAATTTTTTTAATTTTTTTGCCAAACTTAAAAATTTTAGTTCACACGATAACCATACTTATTATATTTATCAATTTTGTTTTTTTTTTTTTTTGTTTTTCTAGGTGCTGTCAAACTTTTTTTATTTTGGTAACCATCAGCTCTTGCCGATATCGACACGTCAATTTCAAATTAAAGTTTCATTAAAAAAAATTTTTTTTTGTAAATAATTTTTTAGTCTATTTATTCACCCTAAAAAAATGTTTTCATTATCTCTAACCGTTTTCCTGTGAAAAAAATTTTGAATTTTCACTCTAATACCGAGTAGAATACCGCGCCAAGTAGCAACATGCCTTAATATGAATTCGAGACTCGATGGAAAATTTTTTGTTTGACTGTTTCAATTGGATAATTTTTTAAATTTTCTTATATATGAACATTTTCAGAATCTTGAAAAAAAATTAAAGTTATTTTTTTTTCTTTCAAATAATGAAAACTGTTTTTTTTTTTTATAAAAACCAAAAGAAAATTCTATATTGAGACTAATTGTTGAGCTCGAGTCTCAACAATTATTCATCATAATGTATTTATTATGAAGAAAACAACCAACACCTACAACAGCTCTGTATAGAGCAAATCATACAGCAGAGTAGACAGGCTGTTGACTAGCAGACTAGACAGAAATAAAATTCTTCTGATATTTTAAAAACCGTGCTTACAAAAAGCTACAAAATTGTCCAAAGGTAGTGATTTTAAAGGGTTATAGAATCCACATATATAATTTTTTGGACTGATCATTTTAATTTACTTCGTTTGAAGTATTTCCTTTACAACAATACCCATTTTTTTGAGTTTCGAGACAAAAACATTTTTGATTTTTGTCCACTACACGATCTACTGTGCTCTGTTTCGATTCAATAATGAAAACGAAATATATTAATTTACCACGTAGTAAATTTTTTATTTTTTAATAATGAAAAAGAAAACCAAAATTGATTATCGCCTTTGGCCCGAATTGAACAAACAAAAATCAAGCATTAGTCAAAACACCTGACACGCACGGCTTGGGAAGTAAATTTTGTTAGAGAAATTAATTCCTTATATGGAATGATATAAATGTGTTTGTAGAATAGAAACGGCCCTGATTTAAAAAATTATTTAATTTTACTCGGAAGCCTATAAAAAATAAGGTTTAAAGTTCTCCCAATTTAAAAAAAACACTCTGTTAAAATTAAATTCTGCTACGAAATTCGATTGTTTTTTAAGTTTTTTTTAAACTCTTTCTTTTATGGTTATTTTTTAAATAGAATTTTATAACTCAATGGTTATTCCTTTAGTTTTACTATTCTCAGGAATGTCGCTTTTTCCAAGCAAAACTATTTAAACCAGACAGCGATGGTGCATTATTTGGTGGATGAACTATTTCCATGTAATAGCTAAGAACAAGCAAAAAGCATAAAAAGCTTCATCCCAATCACTTAAGCCACAAAGTAAACCGCCACCGTTTAGTAGCTATTCAGCGCAATGTTGAGGCTGCAAATGCAATTTGCTACCTTTATGTTCAAAACACACACTCACACATTTCCACTCCAGGTGTAATCAAGTAAGTTGCGCACCCTGACGGCTACTTGCGACTACTTAGTAGAATCATTAACTTGCTTTTTTTTTTTGTTTTTATGGCTGGTGTTTTTGTTGAAATGTTGTTAAGCAAAACTACTGTCAGCAACATCAGCAGCAGCACCAACAGCAGCTTAAGCAACATAATAAATTTAAGTATTTTATATACATACGAGTTGCTGCTGTCCGTGGTTGTTATTTGCACCACTGCCTATTTGTTGGCTGAAAGCCATTCCACTACTTTACGAGTTGGTTTTAGTTTTAAAAAGTATCTGGATGCTATAAAAGCTGCAAAATACTGTAGTAGATGACAAATAAAAACCACGCTGATCACATGCTTGTTAAGCATTGATTTTATGCGATAATTGCTGTCATGTTGCTACACTTTAACGCATTTACATTAACACTCAGCGTGTAAGGTTTTATGAGCGTTTAAGACACCGAGATATTTTTCTGTCAAATATTTGTAGTTTACTGCAATTTTCGAGGCTACTGGGAAAAAATTTGTAAATATATGACTTGCAAAAAATGTTCAAAAGAAACACCTGCCAGTTTCACTTTCCGAAAGAGTTGTGGGATAAATAAAAATAAGCTATTCAATAAGTTATGGGTAACAAATGCACGGACATGTTTTAACATAAAATTTCACGTTTTTATGAGAAAAAAATGCACTCTGTTAAGAAAAATATAAATAAAAGGGTATTCACGGTGCCGCTGATTTTTATTTTTTTTTCGAAATGAATATGTTTATATGTAGTAAATGTTGTAAGTTTACATAAGCAAAATATATTGAGTTTAAAATCCAAAACTTAATCAATAACAACGAAATCAAGCAAGAAATTTACTATCGGTGACTTGGTCAAAGTAAAAAAACCCCCAGAGTCGTATTTAATGGAGAAATCTCGAGGAGAGCCTGTGGAATATGTAGCTTCCCATGATGATGTTACCGCAGGCCCGTAGACAAGGGGGGGATTTTTAGGGTTAAACCCCCCCCCCTTATCTTCCAAAAAGTATAAAAATATAATATATTAGCATTAATATAACTTTGCCAATTTGCGAATACTTGCTGCACGTTCGTCTTTTTTCTCTTACAGTGCAAACAGCAACAGCGAAAACATCAACATGCTTAAGTATCGAAAAAAGATCGATACATTCAATTGAACTTTGTCTACCAAAAGCAATTAAAGAATTTATTGCGTTAACAGATGTTACGTGAAAGTTTTGAAATTTTGATTGAGTTTCGTTAGATAAGTTTAAGGCCCAGTTTCAATTTTTTTTTTTTTTGATTAATTTTCGATTTTAGAAACTTAAGAGTTTCTATTGTTAATTTTACTGTGCCAAAACTACAAAAATGAGTCTACTTAATTGGCTGCAGAGACCAGAAGTAAAAAAGGCTAGAACGGTGGAAAGAAAGTGCTTGATTTAAATGATTTGTTTTTTTTTCCTTTATCAATGCGTAAATGCGTTAAAAAGTTGCCGAATATTTCTGAATGTTTGAAAGCTGTTTTTTTTTATGGTAGCGTGTTTGCATTGATTGAATATTGATGGATTAACTTTTTGTTTGATGCGGAACCGACAAAAACCGAATAATATTATATTTCATCTGTATTGCAGAAAACGTTCAAGAAACTTTGGAATCTGAAAAGTCTTCAGAACTTCCTTTGTAACCTGCAGTTGTAGAAAGCTTTAATGTTGACAGCTATGTGGAAAGCGGTAGTACAAGTTGCGGTATTAATATTTTACTTTTAATGTTTATAACTCTAAGTTTATGTGTATGATTGTAGAAATTGTTCCAGAAATATAATTTGATTCATCGGAACAGCCTTCGACTTCGAGAGTATATCAATGTCCAAAAAACGATATTTCCAAGTTGATGAGCAATATTTCCGATTCGAACCGCCTTGAAAGTTTTCAAAGCATTTATGTGCCTCCACCAAATTTTAATTTTCCTATCAGCGGTTCTCGCAAACTCCGATTTAAGCATTCTTGGTTGAATCCTTGGCATTGGTTGGTTTACTCCAAACAATAATGTAATGTAAACTTACATAGGGATTGCAGTGTCACAGCAGACACTGTCTTATTAGAATTAATAAAAAAAAAAAAAAAAATAAGAAGACCTCATATAAATATATAAAATAAAAAAAAAAAAGTAAATTATTTTTGTTTATGTATTTGGTGTACAAAAAAGATTTAAAGTGTTTTTTTTAAGTTTGTCGCTTTATTAAATTTGTTACAAACGCATTTTTCAAAGTATTGTCCATTTCTAGCCACTGATTTTTCCCATCTCTCTGGTAATTATTTAAAAAATACCTTTTCATTTATCGATATCAAAAACTATCGATATTTTTTTTTATCCAAACCCCCCCTTAGGTAAATCCTGGCTACGGGCCTGTGTTACCGTACCTTTGATTTCATGGATAATCAAAATAGAAATTGTTTTAAACGATATCGTAATATATAATGTTTTATCTACTTATTTAATAAATTATTATACAATGAGCTTCAAATTAAGAAACAAAATCCTTGCAGATGAGTGTTTTTTTTTAACTTTCCTTTGTTTAAAAGTGTCAATTTATATTGACTATATAAAAAACTGGGAAATATATCTTAGTTTAAGTTATTAAAAGCATATAATTTCATTTCAAATATATAAAATAAAAATTAATATTTAAACCATCATTTACTAATTTGTATTGCTTGCCTGCATGAAATTGCATATATGCAATATTGCGTAACTTCGCTCCTATGCATTGCAGAGCATCTTAATTTCGTTTATACATTCTCTAAATCACTTCAATCCCAAATAACGACAAAAAACATTTGTATGCACAGGGAAAAAAAGTCATGCAACGAAGGGTTAATAACAGAGACATCAGACAAATATGCACGAATGAAGATTTGTATTTGATTCTGACTTTTTATCACTGAATATGACTAGGCAAAATAAACATTTGCTTTAAATATCCCAGTATAAAATACTGTTGATATTACTTCTCCTAGTGTAACTTATCTTTGTTCAACAGAACAAAGTTTGTTTCAGAACAACTTCGTGTGAAAACTAGGATGCGTACCCATGGGTATAATTCTGGTATCACATAGTCAGAGAAAGCAAAATTCACGAAATATTGCATTCTTTCCTTAAACCTTCAATATTCGAAAATATTCGGCAATATTCGGCACATATTTCGACATTGACCTTTTTTTCAACAAGGTCAATGTCAATGATATTGTAGCGGTATGTCTAAGTGGATGACTATTCCCGTGCTAACAAATTTTTTTTATCGCATAACTGCTACTGTTTTGCTGGCATAAGGGCATATTGCATAGTTTTTTAACCAATTTTTATTCTGGTAAAGGTAGAGGACGTTTTCTAAAATTCGATTTTTAAACTGTAACACGCTTCGTGCACTTCATGTTAACAAAATTTATTAAAACTCAAAATTAAAAATATATTAACTTTTTTTTTTTTTTTGGTTTTATTGACAATCTTTTGATCTGATAAGATTTTAGAATAATAAAAGTTTTGTAAAAAAAATTAAGTGAATCCTTTAAGATGTGTGTCAATTTTTTGCCATTTGTTACCCTAAATACAGCGTCTAGTGAATTACCCTATTTTACAAAGTAGTTAAGACAAGATTGATTGGCTTAAAACGTTTATTGAAATATTTTTCTTTTATTAATACAACGGTTACAACATAAAACAAAAATAAAATCCAAAAAGGAAATTACCACAGCTCTTATACCTTTTGAGATCAGAACTAAAGATATGTTAAGCACACATTTCATCCTACTTCCCAATCAATTAATAATATTTAAAATAATCCGGATAAGCGTTTCAATTAATATTGCTCTAGCTAACCTATCCAAACATGTCTTCACATCTTTTCGCATAGCTCGTCATTAATAACTCTAGACTTTTATTTGGCTCATTTGAGCTAGATATGAGCACAATTAACGCTAGATCTTGTAGATTTTATCACAACCAGACAGTGGACGGATTAATCTTTGTTGTTGTAGTTTTAGTTGTTGGTGTTGTTTTAATTAATGACTGTCAGTTTGTTTAAAGCATGTTTCACACATTAACATCAGGCTAGTAGAATTTCACTATTAATTAAAGTGCAGTTGAGTTGGGGTCTGAACGACAGGGCTTGACATGCAAAATCTTAACAGTTTGTTTTTTGTGTTTAACAAATTATTTAATTGCCATGCTTAATTAAAATAAATGAGGCAGGCACTCATGGCTTAATATTAAACAAACATGTGAAATAACATGGTGAATAGGGAATTGAATACTTGAAATATTTCTAGACTTGAAACTATGCCGAACCTAACTTGCTGAAGCTTTTTTTTATTTTATTTTTTTTTTACTTAATACACTTTGTTGCAATTGTATAAATCCACTCCAAATATAAATGATTTTCATATAACAAACGACAATTTTGGACTTGTTTTTTTTTCACTGAAAATGCGCAGTTATCAGTGAGTTCGAGAAGCAAAACTTGTATGAGGAAATGTAGAATAACGGTACTTTGTTTACTCTTTTATCGTATTGATCATTTTTCGCTGTTGCATTTCTATAAATCCAGTAGTTCTTTGAAGATAATTGAAGCGATCGGAAGTTTATTTTCTGTTTTGGAACATTCGGAATCGTGTGTTTGAGTATTTTTTTATCATGCCACGTGCAAAAAAATTAGCAGATAATGAAAAAGGAAAGATAATTGCTTTCAATTCGGAAGGAATTGGTGTTCGTGAAATTTCTCGAAGAATTGGTAGAAGCCATGGATTAGTAGGATCCTTCTTACGTAATCCTGAAAGCTATGGATGTGCAAAAGGAGGTGGCAGAAAAAGAAAGCTGGATGATCGCGATGAACGCAAAATTTTTAGGGCAGCAAGCAACTCCACGAAGAGCTGCAAGGAACTTGCTGCTCTTTGCTCAGGAAATGTGTGTCGACAAACAGTGTGGAGGGCTTTAAATAGAAATCCCAACATAAGGCGTGCTAAGATGAAGAAGTCTCCACGGCTTTTGCAAAGACACATCGATGCCCGCATGAAATTCGCAGAAGAGTGTCTTGGAATGGATTGGACCTCAGTAAGTTATTTTTTGGTTTTTTTTTTTGTATTGCCCACACGAAAATTTTCGTTTCAGGTGATTTTTTCAGATGAGAAAAAATTTAATTTAGATGGTCCTGATGGGTTTCATGGTTATTGGCGCGATTTACGTCCAGAGCCGAGATATTTCTCTCGTCGCAATTTCGGCGGTGGTAGCTTAATGATTTGGGGAGCTTTTTCTGCCAATAAATCCCTTGAAATTCAAATAACTTCTTCGAAAATGAACAGCAAAGATTATATCTCAATCTTAAAATGCAGCCTTAAAAATTTTTTAGATTCGAATCCTGAAACAAATTGGACGTTCCAGCAGGACAATGCAGCAATTCATACTAGCAAGGAGACAAAAGCTTGGTTTTCTGCCAACGAAATAAGCCTTTTGTCCTGGCCAGCATGTTCTCCGGACTTAAATCCGATGGAGAACATTTGGGGTGTATTAGTAAGAAAAGTTTATGCCGATCAGCGTCAATTCACCACAGTTGCAGAACTGCGTCAAACAATTATTCAAGAATGGAATAATTTGGAAGAAAACTTGCTAAAAAATTTAATTATAAGTATGAATAAAAGAATTTTTAAACTACATAATTCAATGTAAAGGAAAACAAATAAATTATTAATGTAATTTTAAAATGTCCTCTTCTTATGTTTCTTTCACTGGATTTCTAGAATTGCAACAGACAAAAATAGTACTTTTTGAAATCAAGTTAAAAAAGTGCCGTTTTAGTAAAATCATGACACCGAACAAGACTTTTCTCTGAAATTAACTTAGAATTGTGAAAGTTTTGAAAAAAAACAGCTCAAAAATATCTTTTTAAATGCTTAAATCAACCATTTCTGCGGCGGATTTATACAATTGCAACAAATGTATTGGAACACTCGGTAGTTTTTAGTTCGGAAGTCTGTTCCGACGGATTGTACCCAATGAATGTATTCCCCTTTTGGTTAGTTCAATCGTTAGTGGTAATATTGGTATAATAATTATCATAAAAACTTTGTAATTCATATGAGATGTACATCCCGTAAAAGTCTTTTGTAACAATATTTGCACAGGCCCTAACATCCTTTTCTTCGTGGTGATGAAGACAGGGGTTGTTCTCTTGGCCCAAGTTATTTAAAAATTATAGTTATATCCAAAAATACCAGCCAAAACGAAAAATTTGAAAACCCATTTGTGTGGCTTCTTTTGGAGATATTGTATCATATATGAAGGACAGATGTCCTCCACAAATTGTTAGTCATATATGAAACAATATCTCCCAATGAAGCCCCACAAATGAGTGTTCATATTTTTCATTTTGGCTTTCATTACGACGTATAGGCAATTTTAATATAGAATCGACTTGAATTGTTTCTGCAAATGGTCTACTAACTAATAGTTGATCAGATATAAAATACTCGAAATATTTCAAGGGTCTCCCCAAATTTAACATATGATCTGTTAATTTATCCGTACCTTTATAATCAGTATTCATATGTCGAATAAAATCTGTGGGCACGAAGAATAACGTAACTCAAAATATCGTAAATATGGATGTTTTATTTTTCTTACTTCGTCTTTTTCTCAATAAAAAAGCGATCTGGTATTTGTGCAAAATGAAAGGACGTTGATGTATCTACAAGTTCCATGTTGGATTGTTCCATTACTTTCCATGAAACAAACGAGGTAAGGAAAATTAAACATCCCGTATTAAAGATATTTTGAGTTATGCTGTTCTTCCGTGTGACCACAGAAATGTTGTTCTCTCCCAACAGGGCGTGTGTACATCTCTTTCAATTTTAAATAATGTCTTTTTTAACTTCCGAATGTTCTTCCTCTGAATTTTCTCTATTATATATCCTGACGTCTACGTTATCATCTTCATGATCATTATCATCATTTTCACATAATTCATCCTTGCTGCTTTCCAATGAATCAAAACTTTTTCGAATTTTATCGTTAGTAAGCGCCTTAAAAAATATTTTATCTTTATACATACATACGTGGCGACCGTGGCGTAGTTGGTTAAAGTGCGTGGCCACTATGTCAACGAACTTTGGAGACCCAGGTTCGAACCCCAGCAGCGACAGAAAATTATTTGAATTAAAATAATTTTTCTGTACGGCCGCCACCTCTCTGCAGACAATGGCAAACCTCAGAGAGTAATCAAAATGCCATGTAAAGCTTCTTGAGAATGAGAACATTCCGTTCATCGCCGTTCGGAGTCGGCGTTAAGCATGTAGGTCCGGTTCTCGGTCAATTGTGTACAAACTTAATAACACGCACAACACAATTGATCATAAGAAGCTAGGTCAAAGTCCTTTCAAGGGCTGAAATGGCCAGTTATTTATTTTTTTTTTACATACATAGCTAAATGCAAGGAATTGCACATCTGCAATATAACCTCATATCTGCAATGTAACTTCAAAATGTCTCAAAAGCATGATATTGCATATTTTCAATTAAACCATTTATTTTACGAAATTAAAGTTATATTGCACAAAAAAGTAAGTAAGCTGAAAGAAAATTAACTTTTATTCTATACATTACTCACATTTGAACGTTTTTTTGCTATTGAATACAGTGGCGGATCTACATACGGGCTAAAAGGGCTTTAGCCCCCCCTTGGAGAATTTTTTGTATGGAAAAAAATTAAAAAAGTCCAAAAAGACGTTTCAGCCCCCCCCCCCCTTTGGCATACAAAAGTATAGTTTCAGCCCCGCGCCCTTTGGGGAATCCTAGATCCGCCACTGATTGAATAATTAAAAATATTCACTTATTTTGTCTACGTACTATAAGAAAGATCTTGTTCGAATCAATATTTTGAAAAAACGAAATCACCAATTTGACAAAAGAAGACAATAACTAAAAAAAAAATGTCTTAATGTATTTTCAAACAAAATCCCGTTGCGAATATTTACAGGCTGTGTATGCTACATTCCTTAGAAGTCAACATTGCATATGTGCAATCCCATGCAACGAAGGGTTAATGCGAGTCATTCTTTGTGGAACTTTTGCCGGAGTGACTGTTGTGAGCTGGTCTTTCGGGGAGTATCGTGCTGGCTGTGGCAGCTCAATGTCTCGAGCATGACCTATGTCGGTTGACGTGGAATTGCGAGTTTCTACAACTTGGTGGCAATCTCTAGTCTCTATTTCAACCAATCAATGTGTATGGTGATCAACACTAGCTATCCATAAATTGGTGCTATGAGTTTCAATGCTGAGGTGTACACTTTAATTGATATTTATTTATCTATATATATAAACATAAGTTGCATTGTGTATGAAATTAATGTTCTCTGTTCTAATGCGTGAACCGATTTTGTTTCTGGAAAGGTGACGTCAATACAAAGGTTTTTTTGTATAAATGGTCCTTGTATGTGTATTGGTTCATGAATTATAGGCATTTTAGTGAACTTATAAACAATACAGGTGTGAAAAAATACAGGTGCACACATATGGTGTATATGGGGAAATATTTGCAAGGGAAATTGGAAATAAATGGAATATTCAAATAATTTGGCAAGTCTCACTTTAGTTTGCTTTTGCGCGAAAAATATAGGCATAGTAAAAATTTTCCATACCACTTTTTTTCAACCGCACACAAATCAATAAAAAAGCTATATTTAAGACGATTTTGGTCGTATTAGACTCAAATTTGGTCTAATAAGTTCGTATGCTTACTGTCGGCAACTATACTAAAAATGGGCGTGGTCTAACTATATATATACGCCCACTTTTTAGAAATCATTATTATTCCTGAGTTGTACATGTTTGGATAGTGAAACTTGATATGTAGATGCTATGAGCCCAAGAGGCAGTTACTATATATTTGACCGAACATTAGACAAGGGGGAATATGGCCACACAGGCCAAATTTATGATATCGAATTGCTTTGGAACTAAATGTCGTATAACAATGAAGATCTTTCTACTGAAAAACTGGCACGGGCATTCGAAAACAGGGTGTGGCTCCACCCATATAAGCCAAATTTACGATACAGAATAGCTATAGAAGTAAAAGACAAAGAACATAGAAGTAAGAATGAAGTTACTACTTGGTAATATCCTGCTACTGGGAAATGAAAAATGCGAAAAATTTACAATAGAGAACGCTGCTATAGACTCCAAAACTACTAAGCCGATTGAGCTCAAATTTGCGCAGTAACTATTAGGTCATTCATAAATTACGTTACCAATTTAGTAGAGAGAGAGAGGTCTTAAAATGTACTACGATAAGTAACGAATGGGAGGAGGGGTCTCAGATATAGTAATGTGACCAAAAATAAAAAAAAAACTCGAAAAAATTGAAATTAATACAACCCAACATTTCAAACCATTTTCATCCTTACATCTTCATGTTTGACCGTCTAAATTTACTGTTAACTATTGGCAAGTGTAGTAAGGGCATAATTTTTCTTTGCTTGCTTTTCGACAGTTATTTTTTCTATTTTCGAATATTTTTTAATCAATTAATTTTTTATTTCATATACTACGTTACTTTATGGGGGTGGAGGGGAGTGTTTTTGAAATGCACTGCAAAGATTACTGGAGGGAGGTAAAAAAAAATTGAAAATCGGTCACGTAATTTATACCCTTATGTTTAATAACGCTGAAGGCATTGCAACATTATCCGGTACTTATCAAGATAAGGTACACACTAGAGTGTCCCTTATTTTGCGATTTTTGGAAATGTCAAGGGGCTGAAAGGTTTTTTTATGCGTTTTTATATTCTAAGAACGAAACTAAAAAAAATTTTTTTTTACGACAACGTTTACCCGTGCCAATCGGGCCCGAAAGTTTCGAAAAAATGCCCATATTAGACCATATTTGCACAAATTAAAAAAAAAATAGTTTCTCTGCTTTTTATAAATGTTTGACATTTTTTGGAACACATACATAAGAAATATGATATCTACAAAGTTTTTTTATGGTGGGCGTGGTTACCGCCCCTGCTGCGTCGAAATTTCTCCCGCAGCCTTTTCCCACTTTTTCATGAAATTAGTGCAATTTAGGTATTAATATCAACAATAAATAAATACATTTTTATTATGCTAAAAGTATGATTACATTTCATTAAATTCACATTATGTACTTACAAAAATTAACAATAAATTAAAAAACTAGTATTTTAACCTGCGGCGGGCACGCAACAAGCTAATACCTACAAGCAGTCTTATTGCGGCTTTTCAACCGAAATTATAGTTTTTTTTTATAAATAAAAGATATCAAAAACCAAAAATGTATGCCCCTGGAGGGTTAAATTATAATTAGAAATACAAATTTATTAAAAAAGACAGAGCCTTATTTGGAGCTTTTATGCTATTCATTATTATCGGAATCCGTCAAGTCTGTATTTTTGTAGTTTTACTATAGATCAAAGTCTGGTTTGAAGCTACTAATAGCATAAAAGCTCCAAATCAGGATCTGTCTTTTTTAAAAGATTTGGTCGCATACAAGACAATTAACAAAAAATATCCATTGCTGCAAGTCAAAAATTTGGTCGGCATCTTTGGTACCTTGGCGAAGAACTTGTAGCACTTGCTTTTTTCGATGATGCAGTTTCTATTGAGAGAAAACGCAGTATGGTGACAGCATTGCAAGTTCAGAAGTTTCCATGTAATCATCCAATCGCAAACCCAAATTCTTTAAATGAATGGACAAAAAAGATTTAGATTGTTTTGCATCTTGTCGAACAACAAATCTATTTCGTAGGTTTAGTTTGACATGCAATTTTTTAATATATGATTCTGACGAATGAGAAAAAGATGAAGAATACCAGAGAGTAAAAAATTATTTTAAAGATCTTTGTATTGTAAATGATGTTGCGGAGCGTGGGGTACAACTTGCTCAAGAACTTCTCGAGCTTACAAAATCAGAAGCGCAGCTACAAAACCTACTTTTGTGGCCCAAAATACTCGAAAAATATACTCGAACTGTCAAAAAAAAAAAAATACATGCTCTTAAAAAAAACTTATAATTAATTTGTATTTCTTATTATAATTTAACCCTCCAGGGGCATACATTTTTGGTTTTTGATATCTTTTATTTATAAAAAAAAACTATAATTTCGGTTGAAAAGCCGCAATAAGACTGCTTGTAGGTATTAGCTTGTTGCGCGCCCGCCTCAGGTTAAAATACTAGTTTTTTAATTTATTGTTAATTTTTGTAAGTACATAATGTGAATTTAATGAAATGTAATCATACTTTTAGCATAATAAAAATGTATTTATTTATTGTTGATATTAATACCTACATTGCACTAATTTCATGAAAAAGTGGGAAAAGGCTGCGGGAGAAATTTCGACGCAGCAGGGGCGGTAACCACGCCCACGATAAAAAATATTTGTAGATATCATATTTCTTATGTATGTGTTCCAAAAAATGTAAAACATTTATAAAAAGCAGAGAAAAGATTTTTTTTTTAATTTGTGCAAATATGGTCTAATATGGGCATTTTTTCGAAACTTTCGGGCCCGATTGGCACGGGTAAACGTTGTCGTAAAAAAAATTTTTTTTTAGTTTCGTCCTTAGAATATAAAAACGCATTAAAAAACCTTTCAGCCCCTTGACATTTTCAAAATTCGCAAAATAAGGGACACTCTAGTACACACGGAAAGAAAAAAAACGTTTATCGCCAGTTTGCCGCAAACGAACTTCGTTTGTCGTGCTTGAAATCGTTTATTGCAAACGTTTCAACAGTTGTCATAAACGTTGAACGAAAAATAAACAAAATTTTCAGTTGTGAGAAACGAGTCATTTAGTTGCAGGAAATGAATTTCGTTCGTCATAAACGCGAGTGATTTTTAAATTGCAGCAATTGAAAACTTCGTTTTTCCCAACTGAAAATTTTGTTTATTTTTCCCTTCGTTGTATAAACATAACGCTTATAGTTTAGAGTTACTTTTTGGACAAATTGTTACTATATAAGGAAATTGGTAGTTTGCTTAATACGCGGACGAAGATAGCAACAGAGGTGGAATCCATAAGAAGACAGACGGATATAATGAGAAAGATTATTAATATAATAAATAATAATGACCGAAATAGCTTGCGGTTTATATATATAAGATATATTTTTAAGTTGTGACAACTGAATATTCGTTTGCGGCAAATACAGCTCGCAAACGAAGTATAGTTGGTGAATTTTTCAGTTGTGGTAAACGAAAAATTTCTTTGCGTGCAGCAAAGCGCACCGGGAAAAAGCTAGTTAATTATAAGGTAAGGACTCAGTATTGTGATCTATAAAATAGGGCGGTTGTCACACCTGGAATCAAGGAAGTGACAATAGGAAAGTAATTTGAAGGAAGTTTGGACTATATGAACAACAAAATCCTGATTACACCTTGAAGGGAGTTGCATTTTGGTACCAACAACCAAAAAAATGTATTTTGGGTGTCATTTCCTTGAACTTTCGACTCCTCGCTATGAGCCACGTTATATAAAACTCACACGGCAGTTGACTGCGTTAAAAATCGAAGGATATCTGTCAACACTTCGTTAATGTCGGGCAGTGGAAATTCATCGCTGTCATCCTCATCGCAATTGAGGTTTCCGGGATCTCATCGGTCAAGCACACTACCACTCGGCTATCGAGGCAACACAAACCTACTACGGTAAGATCTACGGTATGATCTATGGCCTAATCTGCATCGATGGTGAATACCGAATATGATAGAACAAAAAGCTGTATGAGCTGTATCAAGACATTAACATAGTCAAGCGCATAGAAATCGAACGGCTTTGCCGGATTGGCTATGTTGAACAAATGAAAGACGATGCGCTAGCGAGAAAATTGCGGTCACAGCAGAAAAGAACATTCAAATCTTCGTTGGAAAGACCTGATAATGGATGACCTGATGACGCTTGGAATTTCCAACTGACGCCAGCTAATTATAAAGGAAGCTGACGCAAATTCTTAGATGAGACCTAAGTCGATGTACGGTTCTAAACATCTACTACACTAAGGGAAAGAAATATTAAATTTATCCAAAAACTTTTTTAATTTATCCAAAAAGCGAGTCATTTTTGCACCAATAACGCATTTGCATAAATCGACTACGTAAATATTTAAAATTTATTTGAATACTTTTTTAATTAAATTAAATATTTAAATATTTAAACAGAATTAATAAAAAATATATTAAAATTATGCACGAATTTTTTTAAAATATCTTTCAAATATTTACTATTTGAAAATAAACTATCGCATTTAAATAAAATTTATATCAAAATATTGAATTTAAAAAACAACATATTTAAATTGAATATGTTATTAATGGTTGTATGGTATTTTTTCTTCATATTGCGTTCATCAAATGCCATTGCCTGTATAATTTATTCTCGCTTCACTTTTTTCGTTCTCTAATTTATACTATTTTTGACAGTTGGTGCCCTAATATTGCACCAACTGTTAAAAATAGTATTAAATAGAGAACGAAAAAGTAACGTACAAAAAATATGTAGGCAAATGACAACCGGTGTAAGATATTTCATAGGAAATATCAAGTTGTCACTCCACCCTACATCATTTTTGTTCTTTGCCAAACTTGCAAGCTATATTACCCTTGCAACAAAAACTAAATGAGAACTATATAACTGCAAATGCAAGAAATAAACTGCAGGAACAGAGTGCGATGCTGTTGCTGCTTGTCGGAATATGTGTGTACGTGTGCGATGCTGTTGCTGCTTGCTTGTATGAAATATGTGTGTACGTGTGTGGTATAAATAAAATTCAAATACGGGAAAAAAACGAATTGTAAGGAAAACATTTGATTTATCCACGTAAATATTTAAATAAAATTTATACTGAGGCGTGGATAATGCTAATATGCGTTATTTCCCTTAGTGTAGGCAAGTTTAGTTTTTAGTTAAGGGTAATTTTTACAGCATTGCCTCGTATCTTCATATTTTAATTTCTGAAAAAATATATTAAAAATTTTACAATCTTCATTATGTTGTGGTATTTCACTCGCTTTTATGGGCTGTTGACTGGTTTTAAGGTCATGTATTGACACATTATAAATTTTTATCTAAATCTATTCCAAAAACTACCTCGGCGTTATATTTTACAATTGATTAGCAGAAAGTTGAAGAGCATGAACAATAGTTTATAAATCATCCTAACGTCTCTTTGGGTGGATTTGGATCTCTCGATGTAAGTATATCTTTCACGCCAAACAATGACGTTTATATTTTTCAAAAACTTGAGTTCACGCCAACAAAGAATGAGTTATTATTATAAATACATTTTCGTATATTACTTCTACCAGCACCTACACTGGACAGAGCAACTAACTCACTCATCCCTCAACTTTACTTTGGACATTATTAATAATAAAACTTACACTAAAAATAGAAGAAAAATAAAACCAAAAGACACAGAGACAAAACACGAAATAATCATAAATTAAACTAAGTAATAGTGAGTGAAACTTACATCCATGTTGGAACACCCTGAAGAGCAGCGGTTATATGCACATTGCTGGCCACGAGCACGAATGTCGTAATAATCCACAATGAAAAATGTTTCCTTTTAAGAAACTCCATTTTGACCAACACTTTGCTTGCGGCGGCGGCGGCGGGCAGAAGGCAGACACGGCAGACGACGAAAAAAGTCGTCTACGTCTCTGACTTGAAGTTGGACTCGGACTTTTGGCTTGGTTTTACTTTTCTGGCTGACGTCTTCTTTTGCTTGTTCGGCGTTGTTCTTCAAGTTCGCTGTTTGTGCTGCTGTCGCGCTTGTTACAAATATCTTGCCTTCGGGCCACAATGACTAACGTTTATTAGGAACGTTGTGATGATGCACTTTTTTGTTTTATTTTTATTTTTTTTTTTTATTTTATTTTTTAATATTTTCTTCACATTTGGCGTATATCGCGTGAAAACGTGTTTTTTTTTTAATATTGAAACTTTGCGCCAAAAACTTGACAACGCAGTTATTGTAGCTACTCTTGTTATTTTGGGACCGTTTTAGGGGATCAACGGAAATCCGCTACTGCTACTTTTTTTAACACCCGCCAAACACACACACACACATAAATACCAGCACAAAAATATATGAGGAGAAGCATGGAGATTATTAATCGTCTTACAAGGTTTTTCTTTTTGTGGCCGGTTTACTTTTTTATGGGGCAGCACTTATTCTACGTCATTCTTCATTTCTGACAGTAATGACATTTTATTACTCTCTCTCTTTCGCTCTCTCTTCGAGCTCTCTTTCACTGAGGTCACTCTTTGACCGGATTTCGTGATGCTTTTAAATGCTCTTTACTTAATGCACAAACATAATAATTTATTTTTATTTTCCTGTTCTTCCGAACGTTTTTCTCTCGCTTTTGCTCCACTGTCCACCGCTGTAAATAGAAGAAAGCACATTATTAATAATAATCTGGCAGTTCTTTTTACTTGAGTTTTAATGTACATATAAATTTTTAAATGCTTATACTTATTTATGTCTAATTTTACTAGATTTTTAATCTTAATTCATGCCGATTATTCGCTGTATTTGAATATTTTCTATAAATATGCGTAATGCGTCATGACTCTCGGTTCCAGTTTTTCAGTAAACCAATAAAACTAGGTATTAAAAGATATAAAATTGAAAAAAAAATGCACATCAAAGTCATGAGTTCTTCTTCGCTGGCCCCTCAGTGGCCTTTTAAATTGTCATCGCTCTGTCCGTCGTCCGGTACGCATGTGACTTCGAGTCAAAGAGTTATATTGTCCTTCATAAATTATTTCCCATTCTTTTTGTTGAGCTCTTTTTTGTTGGTTACCCAAGCTATTAAATGATAGTTTTTTTTTTTTTTTTGTTTGGTGGTTTTTCCTAATTTTCTTTTTATTCTTTTGTTGTTATCTGCTTTTCTGAAATAAGTGCCAGTGCCTGCTTGTTTGTGTGCGTTTCTGGCTATATATTACCCCAAAAAATTCAACTGTTTGATGTGGTCAAGATTTAATACCACTTTTAGTTGTTGGTCTTTTATCATGAATAGATAGCGTGCCAGTTTTTCTGGCAACAATTGTGTGGTTATATAAGATTCTACTTGGAATTCAAGCAATTATAATTATAGGGGATTTTTCGACATGAAATACGGTGCCTTTTTTAAGCGCGTAAATTAGATAAAACGGAAAGAAAGATAAATTTGTACGCAGGTGGGTCAAGTGGTGACGTTGCCTGTCCAAGAACTTACATCAACGAAAGTTTTTATTTTGATTTGTCAAATTCTATTTATATCAGTTTCTGCAAGTGTTTCCTGACATTCCTTATGAAGAGAACGAAATGATGGGAACATATTTTTTTTTTTTTTGGTTTTTGTATATTTGGAAATAAAACGAAAAAAGACTTGTGATAGTACAACTTTCCTTAACTAACAAAGAAAATATCTTTTCTTTTAATAATTAGTATAGAAATGGCAAGAAATGGAAACCTCTTCTTCTCAAATGTAATTTCAAATCATAAACAATCCATCTTAAATACTTCACACCATTCAAAAAATGATGGTGGTGATAATGATGGTCCGACAAAACCATGGTCTAGTCTGCTCGGTTTGTTCTGCAAAGAACTTTTTTTGTTATAGCAACCTGTTAATTCATGAATTATTTGGCATAAAGCTCAAAATATAATTCTTAAAAAATATGTTTTTTAGAAATTATAAAATTAGATAAATGCAATCATTTTTTTATTGAGGAGATGAAGAAACACATCAGAACAGTTTCTTTAACTAAATCACTCGAATAAATTATTATATTATACGCAAGCCAGTACACATCAAACCCACTCTAACACACCCAACATACCAAATGCAACATCAACAGTAGGGCTAGACTTTTTATAATTTTTTTAAAGTACCGATTTTTAGCTTCAAATGAAAATTTGTAAAATAAAACTGACTATTGTGGGTATAAATATTGACGTGATATTTGATCATAAAAGTTCTATCTGTTTCCTTTGCATATAGTGTGGATTGAGGAGTCTTAATGACGAATGAGGCAATTCGAAAACAGCCCCTCAATACATACTCTCTGTATCATCTGTTTTTACCAAAGGCATAGAGTAAAGTAGTAGTAGAGTGTGTGATCCATACGCCAGAAAACCCTGGTTCAGTTCCATCTAACACAGAATGTTTTTTCAATTGAATTAATTTTTCTAATCGGCCGTCACCTCTCTGTAAACAATTAAAAACCTCAGAGAGTAAATATTGCCATGTAAAGATTATTGAGAACATTCACATTAGTCGTTCGGAGTCGGCATTAAACTATTAGGTCCGGTTCTCGGTCAATTGTGTACAAACTTAATAACACGCACGACACAATTTGATCATAGGAAGTTCGGTCAAAATCCTTTCAAGGGCTGAAATGACCAGTTTATATTTTTTTTATATTGTAGAGTAAAGTGGGTACATAGTGTCTGTTGTTCATGCTAATAGTTCCACCTTTAAGAAAGGTATAAAACACCAATGGCTATTAGACACCAAAAGGATTTTCCTATCTTATGTTAGATTAGGTTATAAAGGGTTATTCACAATTGGCTATGGTGCTTTCACGATTGTCTTAAGGTCTATTAAGATTCTCTTTATTTATTCATATTCACCGTCAGAATTATCGATCTCCCATCCACTCCAATACAATAGGGTAATTTGATAAGTTTGGCGGCCTAGGTATTCGAATAGGTAGCGTGCTCGACTGCTACCCCAGAGGTCCCGGGTTCGATTCCCGGCCAGACCATGGTCCTTCGCTTGAAAAAAACTTTTTGTATTTGCAATTTTTTATCCTCATTTCTAATCAACTGAAATTGAAAATTCATCAATATTTACGAATTGATGAATTACTCGAGTTTTAGTTGATGGTAGAGAAGTTTGTGGATGAGATTGCCTTATAACTTGAATTGACTTAGATAAAGGTAATAACACTTGCCTCTGATTCAAATTAACATGGTTCTTTGGCTTTCCACCACGCTTAGAACATCCTAAACGTATTTCACTAGATTGACCTTTCCTTCCCACTAATCTATCACCTCATTTCGAACCAAGGCAGACTTGACTGGATAGGTATTCCACTTGAAATCCTTGGTTCAAAGCTAAAAAAAAAAAATTTTTTTTTCGTCAAAAAAGGACTGTATGTTATTTTTGGGACACATTTTAAGTTAATTTTTGTTATTTTTATTTTTATTTTTTAAGTATTTTATTTCTTGTATTAATCAACATAGTCTCCTTTAAGATTGATCATTCAGTTCAGTGTTTTTCTAATTTTTTTATCTCTTCCTAATGTTAGATTTTATCAAGTTCCTCAAAATACTCGTTTTTATTTTTCATTGATGACCTCTTCATTCGACCCAAATCTCCTTTTGCCGAGCCATTTTTTTAGGTTTGGAAATGGCCACATTACCAAAGACATTTGGCCTTCTAGCTCTCCAGACCTCAACCCTTTGGATTATTTCGTATAACGTCACCAACTGCAGTTATGACCACAATAATGACAAACATGGACAAAGTCCACTGAATTTGGGCATGCAGACGTTTCCGGCAAAAACGTTTCTTTTTGGCAGACTATATCTTAAAATGAAAATATAAAAAAAAGTAAAGAATTTATAATAACTCCACACTCGTGATAATTATGTAATATCCGAAGTTATAAGTGTTTTATTATTTTGATGACATCAGTTCTATGGGAGGTAGTCGTGGATTTCAATTGATTTTATGTTTATAAAAATTAAAATTTAATTTTTAAAATTATAAAAGTACAGCACTTATTTAAATCAAAACTTACGTATATGAAAAAATACAAGGTTTTTAACAAATTTTTGTGGAAGCTTTAGAGATTGTACCATGTTTATAGTCTCTTTGTATGGAAAGTAGGCGTTGTTTCCATTCGATTTTTCCAAATTACACACTAGAGTGTGTATTAAAGATTTTTTTTTTAATATTTTTTTTTTTTTGTATTTAGATAATATTTTGGAAAACTTATGCTTGCCATTTTAGACTTTATATTTATAACATGACATCTTAATAAAAATAATTTTATTTAAAATTATACTTATCGTTAAACTTCTAGAAACTACAACACATAAATAGGGTTTAAAATTTCCACAAAAAAATTTGTTGATTTAATAAAAATATCTTGATTTTATGAATTTCTTAAAAACTTCTTTAGCTGGGCATTAAGCAATACAATCCATTAAATGTCACACCGAATGCCAAAATGTTTTCTTCCTACGCTTTTTGTGGCCTTTTCGTTTTAAATAAACAACAAAACTAAGAAAAAAGAATGACTCGTTGGCGCATACTTTTAAAATTTTAATGTTCGACAACATTGTAACTCATAAACTGAAATTTGTAGAGCGCTAAAAGCAGCAATAAAAACTGTTATCATTTAAAAGGATTCATAAAGAGTACACTTTAAACCATTAGCATTAAAAATGGAACAACAACAACAGCAACAACAACCACAACAACTATCACAATTTACCAACAGACAGTGAAGACAGTGACAAGCTGATGGCACACATAAAAAATGTCAAATTATGTCAAAACCGGCTGCTTTTCTGTATTAATTGACCGTAAGTACTAAAAATGGTCAACAGAGTCATAAAAACGTTATCAAAGCAGGTTTTCTAAAGGCATAAAAGGTAAGCAAGGACTTATTTATACATACAATCTGAGTCATGAAATTAAGTTTAATTTGTTTTTTTTTTAAGGACGAATTAACTCTTAATTGTTGGCGCAACATTAAAACACACTTCATCAGTTCAAAGCTAAAAAAAAACCCTTAAGGTCAGAATATTTTTAACCTTTTACCCTTTTAAGCTGATACCGCTTATCTCTATGATGTTATGTTCTTCTCTTTTTATTTCTGTCTCGTATTTTCTTTTTTGAATATTTGCTTTGTTGACATTCATCGAGTGTCTACAAATTTAATGTCAATTTAATTTGTACACGAGACAGAAACACATTTAAAATTTATGACTTCTTCGGCAATGCTCGTATTGAGTGTCGTAAATTGTGGTCTACCACAAGGAAAAAAATCGACCACTCAGTTAAACGAGCACAGTTATTAACTGCCATCAGTTTATTTAGTATTTTGTGGAAAAAATAGAAAAGCATAGATTGTGTTGACAGTGTGGAGTAATGAAGCAGAATTTCATTCAAGGCCAAACAATATTTGTTATACCGACAAAGGTTAAGTGGTTTCTATCATTTAGGATCATTTGTGTCATTCTCTTTTCGAAGTCATGATAACTTAATCAAGAACTCGAAAAATTGTAAATCATCAAATGAAGTTATAAAGGATAATGATTGGAAGAGAGCGTTGCATGAAAATGTACAGAAGGAAAATGAATGCAATGATTTTATTACAAAAAAAAAAAAAACTACAAAATTGGAATAAGAACGTTATCAAGATGTGAGGGAGAGTTTATGGAAGCAACATAACTTTAAATTTGACACATGCAATTATAACGCGCTTTGTATAGGTGCTATACATACATGCTAAAGGCTGGCCCTTAACCCTCCTGACAAAAATAGACAATAAATTCATGACGTCATAAAGCCGCTAAAAGAAACACTACAAGATCGATAGCAGAATATGCGGCACGGTAAATGTTATAAACTTAAAATAAAGCATTTTTACTTGGCCTTACAATAGAAATAAAAAAAAAATTATGCCGTAGTCTGGTCTCAAAGGTAGCAGCTTATGCAACAAAAATGCAATATTGTTTCATGGAATTATTTTTACTCACTGAGTTGAAGTGCTACAAAAATTGACTTTTATGAAAGCAAAAAAAATGGTTCTTTGACCTCATAACGAAAATAGAAAAAAAAACTTCGGAGCCACGACATGACACCAAGGAGACCACCGCTTAATGCAGTAAAAATGCAACAACAATGAAAAAACGTTGCATGAATTATTACACCGTAACAATTGGCGATACGGAAAATTTTATGGAACGACAATAAGTCTTAGACTTTCGATCAGATGAACATAATGCAAAAAAAAATTAATGGCGGCATGAGGCCTCTCAGGGAACCCCTTAAAGTGATTTATATGCACTCAATGCAAAAGAAAAACTAACAAAAAATAAAAACAAAAAACACAAAAATAAAAATAAAAAAATGTAGTAAAATTAAAATAAGGACAAGTGTAAGGAATAAGGCCTTGGATAAGAACTAGGACAAGGATTGAAATAGCAATGAAAACGAGGATTTGGACAAAGATTAGGATAATAATAAGATAAAGAGTAGGATAAGAAATTAGACAAAGATAAGAGCATGGAATAGGAGCAGGATTATGAAAAGAATTCAGAAAAGGACAAGCATTAAGATAAAGACTTAAACACACCTAAAACAACATTTAGGACAAAATTGGGAGAAAGACAGGCACAAGAAATGGGTTTCACTAAGGACTATACAGTGGTTAATACCCTCGCTAAAAGCATAACAGAAGAACTGCGTAGAGTTGAGCATTCACAAAACACAGTGGGCTGAGTAGAGTACTTCACGTCTATCTACCCCTTAAACGTCGGTTACTAGCCATACAGTTTTCAGCTTAGTGCTTATCCCATGCCCCGTGAAGTTGCGGCGGTACCGCGGGGTTCACAAATGGAGAACTCCGCACTCCCACCTGCACGGTGGCGCCTTTTGAAGGTCCCCTCTACGCGAATAAAATAAAACAAAAAACAAAATACTAAGAACACTACAAAGATTGGAAAAAGAAGTAGGAGAAGGATATTGTCAGGAATTTGAACATAACAAGAGCTTGGGCAAGAAGTGGGACAATCATTAAGACAAATATAAGTATAAGGATAAGTATGAGGACAAGTTTAGGAACAAATGAAAAAGTAGGTGCAAGAATAGGGATAAAAATGCCCTGAACGAGAAAATCTACCGGTGTGTCTCCACGATAAAGCCAACTTTTTTTTTTGTGGTTAAGTGGTTGTGGTTAAACATCGAACGTACTTTGACGTTTGCGTTGTACTACTTCAAAGATTATTCGGTTTAGCTTGTTATAACGGGTGTATCAACAAAAAGAGGAGAATTTGTTTTTTAAATGAAATTAGCTATTGTTTAGATGTCTCTTACATTTTTATTGGATTATAAAGAAGGCGCATAGAGATTAAATATAAAATACATAATCATCTAAATAACTCCCTCGACTTAGCTTGCAGACCTTAATCCTTTTTTCTTTACAAATTTTTTATCACTCTTTCGCATAATTGGGGCTCTATTTCGGTGGTGCTGACTTCAATATTCGCTTTGATAGTTGCAATTATTAGCGGATGGTTGGCGTAGACCTTACTCTTAACATAAATCTAAGGAAAAAAAATCTAACGTTATTGAATTGTAAGATATTGGTGGCCATTTGGTGTCCCCAAAAAGCGAAATGACCCGACCAGGAAACTTTGTGCTCAATAAATTGATTGTTGCGTGACTTGAATGGCACGTAGCACATACCTGTTGATAGCAGATCTCATCTGTGACCGTTTACTTCATTTTCGACCACAAAAAGTCCGTTAGACTGCCTAATGTTCGGGATAGAGAATTAGATTTCTCCGCTGGAGATTTAATTACAATGAACAACAAAATCAATTCTTTTCCAAAATAACAAGGTTCCGACAGTGGATTCTGGTAGAGAAGACAAAAAAAAAACAATACACGTGTATCGGCTTTTTGAAAGTTTACGTATGAGTCTTATTTTAGGAGGGATTTAAGTTTCCCCCATTTTGAACATTCTTATAATGAATCGGCATAGGAAATCATGTTATCCTTACATTTTGGGTATAGGATGTGTTCCGAGGAGTTATGTAAAATACTACGAGAAATATTTTTGTGGAACATTTTAACCCCTTTACTTCTCAATTTATGGGTCTTTTTGACCCTTTTTTGATAAAAGACAAAAAAGACCCATAAAACAAGGATATAACGGGTTAAAATGTTCCACCAAAATATTTTTCATAAAATTCTACTATAAGTCTCTCAATACATGAAATCTTTAAATTCAACTTAAATGACAGAAATAAGTCAAAACTTAAAATGTGCTTTTATCTAGTCTGCTGAACTGTAAACATTTTAAAGTATTGAACTAACACCATTTATTTCTTGACAAAATTTAAACTTTAAGGCATGTAATATTTATTTTAAAAAAATGAAAACATTCAAAATGTCGGCGGCCATCTTCGAACCGAAAAACGTAAACATCAAACTTAAAAATGTATGTTTAAAGCATGCTAAGCCTTCTTCGCCTTATCACTGTTACATGGTGTAACAGCATCCTTTTTCAAATATGCTAACAACAAAAGTAGCATTACAAACAAACAAGCAAACAGACAAGTTAACCTATGTATTACCACCTCCACCCACAGCAACCGCTTCAAATGCAGAGCGGAAATGCCAAAACTACGCGCCAAAGATAACGGCAAAATGTGACTGCCTGATCCTTGACATAAGTTCGCATAAGTGAAAAGCAACATTTTAAAGGATTTACACCTTATCCATCAAAGCGCAAGAAACACACACCCACAAACACATAACATACACATGCAAAGCAAATACTGATAGAGGTATAAAAATAAAATAATGCGGTACAGTAAAGTCGATGTGGGGTAAAAAAAAAAACAACATTCAACATTCAACTTGAACATGTGAAAAATATTTAAAAACAGCCCGAGCAACACTTGCCAGGCATTAAAAGGATTTAATTTAGAGTGCAAATGTAGAAAGAAAAGCAAATAAAAAACAAAAATACATGATAAATACAAAAAAGTAAAATTGAAAAATTTAATACATCAATACTTCACATTGCTCACATTAATTGCTGCATTGTATGTGGAGTTCACTTCAACATTTTTCTGCGCCAAAAATAGGAACAAAACATAAACTGAAAAAAAGAAAGAAGGCACATTTTTTTCGAAAAAAATCTTTGCTCGCTTTTACTGCCATTTTCCGAGTGATTTTTTCTATAGAAAAGTAGTTTTGTTAGTCAGTCAGTCAGTCAGTCATTCATTCGTATTCGCTTGATTGAACGTCATTGTGTAGCAACAAAGTGTGCGTGTGAGTGTGTTCCAGGGTGTAGTGATAAATGAGCATGTGTGTGTGTGTGTGTGTGTGTGTGTGTATATGTGTGTGTTGACTTGCAGACGTCCTTTTTAATTGAATATATCAATCACGCTACGGATTAAGTGTCATTAGAGCCAACATTTGGCATTTAATGCACGATTGGCATCTCGAGATTTCATTTAAGAACTTTTATCGCTTTGGCAGCACTGCACACATCAATTGGCACAACTTTTTTGCGCCTTTCAGTGTGTGGAATATTTATTTTTTATTTTTATTTTCCCAAATATCGACGCTCCTTCCAGTTAGGCCTTAATTAGTCACCAGATTGCGAAGCAACAGTCAGCAGTTGTTTTTTTATCGGTTTTTTGCCAATTAATATTGTTGCTTCTCTTTCGCTGAATTCAATGTCAAGGAAATGTTTTAATGTCACTTTAATGAATGCTATGCATTTTTTTTCTGTCTCAATTAGTGTATTTTTTCCCCCTCACTTAAGCGTTATTTTAATGCAGTTTTAAGTGCTTTTACAGCATTTTCAATGAATGCTTTTAAATTTGTCAAGATTTACGGCAGAGGTTCAATTTGGAGGGTTTTTTTTTAAAATACAATCAATAAAATTCTTGAAGTATGTTTTTGTAATACTGTGTAAAAATGCTTTGTTCCATTTTGTGATGAAGTGCTTAAATAAAGTGAAATTTAGTGATGCTTTAAAATTATTGAGCCATTAAATTTATTTCTTTTTTTTTTCTTTTTTAGGAACATAAATCAAAATTATTTTTTCCTCTTAAGGGGGTATATAAATTGGAATGACTTAAAAATTGATTTTTATTGATTTTTACACATATATTCCCAAAGGTTCAAAGAAAATTTCTTTTTAATGTTTTGAGCGATTAAGTGAGCGTTTTCTCATTAAGGTCCTCCGGGGTTTTTTTAGATACTTTTTAGAGTTTTTGTTTTTAAAGCTCTATTTTATTTTAGACCAACTTTTTTTTACATTATTAAAGTATAACTACTTCAAGTACAAAGTACAAAGTATAAAGTATAAAGTATAAAGTATAAAGTATAAAGTATAAAGTATAAAGTATAAAGTATAAAGTATAAAGTATAAAGTATAAAGTATAAAGTATAAAGTATAAAGTATAAAGTATAAAGTATAAAGTATAAAGTATAAAGTATAAAGTATAAAGTATAAAGTATAAAGTATAAAGTATAAAGTATAAAGTATAAAGTATAAAGTATAAAGTATAAAGTATAAAGTATAAAGTATAAAGTATAAAGTATAAAGTATAAAGTATAAAGTATAAAGTATAAAGTATAAAGTATAAAGTATAAAGTATAAAGTATAAAGTATAAAGTATAAAGTATAAAGTATAAAGTATAAAGTATAAAGTATAAAGTATAAAGTATAAAGTAAAAAGTATAAAGTATAAAGTATAAAGTATAAAGTATAAAGTATAAAGTATAAAGTATAAAGTATAAAGTATAAAGTATAAAGCATAAAGTATAAAGTATAAAGTATAAAGTATAAAGTATAAAGTATAAAGTATAAAGTATAAAGTATAAAGTATAAAGTATAAAGTATAAAGTATAAAGCATAAAGTATAAAGTATAAAGTATAAAGTATAAAGTATAAAGTATAAAGTATAAAGTATAAAGTATAAAGTATAAAGTATAAAGTATAAAGTATAAAGTATAAAGTATAAAGTATAAAGTATAAAGTATAAAGTATAAAGTATAAAGTATAAAGTATAAAGTATAAAGTATAAAGTATAAAGTATAAAGCATAAAGTATAAAGTATAAAGTATAAAGTATAAAGTATAAAGTATAAAGTATAAAGTATAAAGTATAAAGCATAAAGTATAAAGTATAAAGTATAAAGTATAAAGTATAAAGTATAAAGTATAAAGTATAAAGTATAAAGTATAAAGTATAAAGTATAAAGTATAAAGTATAAAGTATAAAGTATAAAGTATAAAGTATAAAGTAAAAGTATAAAGTATAAAGTATAAAGTTTAAAGTATAAAGTAGTCAAGACTTGCCTCTGAAATTTTGGTCCGAAAATAGTAGCCGATAATGTCGTAATGCCGCGAAAGACCTTAAATTTGCGGTGAGCAATATATCTGGAGACTGGTACATCTGAACAAAATTTTTTTTTTTAATTTATTAAAGAGTTCTTGGGAGTTTAATCGCTGATTTTTGAAAAATATTAATTTTTGATAAATGGCGGGCGTAGAAAGAAAATTTTCAGTTTTTGTGCACAAAAAAAAGAGTTCGTTTTAGATTATAAATATATTATTAAAAAAAAATCTAACGAATATCTAATTATTTATCACTAGAGGTCTATTCAATATTTTCAACAAGAAAGCTCTACTATTACTCAATAGATGGCGTTGTGACGAAGCTTTTATTGCAAGTATCAAATATGATATCCAGGGTACCAAGAGGATATACAGCTTAAAATAAATTAAAAACTTTAATTATTGTACTTTGTTATTGGGAACATTATTTAAAGTATTTTTTTATTGTAAAAAAGTTCTAAAAAATAGCAAAAATTTAAATTTCTTGTGTAAGCACCTCTAAAAAATGAATTTTTCAACTTTGGGAGAAGTTAGGTTCATAAAGAAGAAAATTATGTTCACTGTATCGTGGACACATATGTAGGTTTTGACGAGACGGGTTATTTTTGATCCTTGACCTTACTCTTGTCGTTACCCTTTCCTCCCCAACTTTTTCTTATCCTTATCGCTATTGTTACATTAGTCCTGATAAATGTCCTATTTCTTGTCCAAACTTTTGATTTAATCTATGCCCGAATTTCTGACCTAATCCTTGTTCAAATCTCATTCTTAATCCTTGTCCCACTTCTTTTTCCAATCTTTGTCTTAAATCTTGTCCTTAGTGTTTCAAAATCCTTGTTTTATTCCTCATCATATTTCTGGATCTTATCCTTTTCCCAATTTTGTCTTAAATATTGTTTTGGGTGTCTCTAAATCCTTGGCCTTGTCCTTGTCCCAATTTATGACGTAAACCTTTCCCAATGCTTATTTAAATTCTTGTGCTAATCCTCGTCCAATCCCTTGCACTTAACCTTTTTCTAGTCCTTATCAAAATCTTTATCGCAATACTTGTCCTTATTTCATTTTTAATTGATTTTATTTTTAATTTTTTTATTTTGCTTTTATTTTCTTTTTTATTTTTTATTTTTGCTTTTTCTATTGAATTTAGGTTACCCATGACGCCATTCATTTTTTTGTTTTTATTTTTATAATGTGACCGAAAACGCTTACTTTCGTTCCATAAAGTTTACCGTAGCGCCAATAGCCACAGGCTATTATTATTCCATGCAACGTTTGTACATTGTTGTTGCATTTCTACTTAATTTAGGGAGGTTCTAGTAGAAATCGACGGAAAATTTTGTTTTTGTTTTTTGCTTTATTTTTATCCTTAGAATCTTAAAAATATGTAATCAAAAGGATATTTCCGTATCTAATTTATTTAACAAGTCATAGCGTATTAGACGAGAGAGTGCGTCGGCCGAAAAACAGGTAAACGCGTTTTTCTCGAAATACCTTTTTTCCGCGCTGTACATGATTCCGCTTCAACGACTTGACCGATTTCTATGTTTGACGGCTCACATTAAAGCTTATTTAATTTAGGGGGCCTTCAGTAGGCGTTTTTTATTCAAAAAAATTTATTATAATTATTTTTTAACGTTAAAGCAAAAGAAAAAGAAGGAAACACAGGGTTTTTTTAAAAATCACGGCCATTTTTTTTTAAATAAGGGTTTATTAAAATCAGAAATCTACAAGGCCCCCAAATTTCATTTAGGTTAACAATTGTTTTGGTTTTTTTTCGTTTCAAATCACTTGGTAGGGCTGTAGAGTGTTTAGAGCACATCTACAGATGATCTTAGAGACCTTCAGCCAATATTTTGAATTATTTTTCATCGAAAAAATTGTATATTATTCTTGAAATATACATTATTAAATACCACAAGAGATTTTTCAAAAAAGATTTACTTCCGCTCAGTTAAAAAAATCCTGCAATTGAATTTTTGTTACATATTTTCGTTACCTAAGCGACCTGACGAAATTAAAATTATTTTATTTTTATTTTTGTCGTAAGGCTGAACATAAATCCTTCCTTTCTGTTTTATAAGATTAATTGTGCATCATATACTCACCGAGTAATAAATAATTCCACGCAACGCCATTGCATGATTGATGCATTTTCGATTTCTTTCCGCGGCTTCATGCGTCATTAATTTTTTATCTATTTTCGTCATGAAGTCTGAGAACCAGCCTTTATTGGCATGTTACAAGAATGATAGAAACAAGATTACGCGTTCCGCAGTCCCGTTATCTAACGCTCTCTTTCTCAACTGAGTGCATGACGTCACACAATACTTTTTCTTGACAAAAACGTATGCAAATGTGCGATCTCTTAGGCAAATTGACGAAATTGAAAATAAATTCTTTTAAAAAAGTAAAGTATTCCTCTTCTGTATAAAAATATGAATATTTTCGTATACGAAAAATATGCATTTTTTAAACTTTGAAGATTTTTATCTCCCAAACTATTCGAGACTGACAAAATTTTATTGTCTGGACTGACAGTACCAGTGGGCTAAGGAGATCCATATACATATTATAAAAATAAGAAAAAAAAATATTTAGGCGTGGGTGTGGGAGTAAAATTATTCCAAAGTCTGACAATATCGCTTATGACGTCATGCTCTCTCTCTCTCTCTCATTTGCGGAACGCGTAATCTGGTTTCTATCATTCTTGGGCATGCTATATCTTTTACCGCAGCAACTATGCATATCACGTTGCTTATAATTTCATGCATCAAATGAGTAGTTTCGTTGTTTAAGTAGCTCCCTTCACGTCCCGATGAGAACCTTTACTAAAAAATAACCTTTACTATTTTATTTGTTTTTTTTTATTAAAAAACACCAGAAGTAAAAGAAAATAAAATACTGAGGAATATAACTAAGCAACAGCAAAATTTCAACAACAACAACCTCAAATGAGAGCGTGGGTTGTGGACTCGACGTTAAAGTTGCCACTAGATACTATGAATGCTCCATTTTCCACTTACAACATAGTTCATGGAATTTCAAGTTGACTTCTCCAACGCACACTAACGGCACTTCAATCAATGCTATACACATTGAAGGAGCAGCATGAAAAAGCTGAAGGAGAGAAATGGGGGTAAAATATTTTCTTTTGTGTATTTTGTATGGAAATTTCAGCTGTAATAAGACCTATCCAACAACCAATTTAAATGCCTCAACTAAATGAGAGCCTGTTAAGAGTAACACTTAAACAATCAGAAAATATGATCTAATAAGTGGCAACGCCAAATTAAACGCTTGTCATATGTCAGCCAGACTGGCTGGTAACTGTCTCAAATTGATATTCAGCTCATTCAACCACGCAGAACAGGAGCGAAGGCGTTGTTTCAGTGGCGACAAAAACTTCAACATAATCCGATGATGACGACGCTGGCCAAAGCCTAGGACGTACTCAAACTGAACGAACAACAATATATAAGTATGACAGACTGCATAAACAAGACAGCTAGCTACAAGACCTTAATGTCACACGCGGACGTCGATTAGCCGCCCGATAGGTCTAATAGGCGCGTGTCGGCCAACGCAGGTGCTTGCGTTGCGCATGCGCGCCGTTTATTAAGCTGGTTTAATCGCAATGTTTTGATATATGGCCGCTACAATTTTAATCCTTGTTATCTACTTTATTTTTTTGTTTCTTTTTATTGACTTGCTGTAGCTGCGTGCGTGTTTGGTTTTGTGCTTGGCTTGTGCGCTTGCGCGTGGGTTCATTGAAGAAAGTCTCGTTAAAATTCATTGATTTATTATGGAGTTGCTATTGAAATTGAATTTTTAATCTGATTATAAAAGGTTTTGTGCGCTATGATTGAAGTTTTTGCAGCCAACTGCGAAAAATGTTAGAAAACATTAATTTAAATTGTCTTCAATTCAATTGTGAATTATGTTCATCTTTTTACTAATAAATAAATCATCAGAAAAGTTAATATTTTTTGTACAATCGGCTTATTTTTGCTTCAAAAATATTTTATCTCTTAATACTGTGTCATTATTTTATTAACACAAATTATAACCAATAATTCTACTTGGGTTTTTAAACGTTTACTGATTTTATCTAGGTTAAAATAAACGCTGTTGCGTACCCACGCTTGCAAAAAAAAAAAAACAAAAAAAAACTTTAAAAAATCATAGCTGCAGTGATTTCTTTCTCAGCTTAGACTGTCCATAAAATATTTGCATTTTCATCTTGGTGCAATTATCTCCACTCTTTGATATAAAGTTTATTTTTTAGTTTCTGCTTCACACTTTTGGCAGAAACGTGAATATGATTTAATCGAGCGGAAATTTGGCACAGATATTTTTTGCTCCCATGAAGTCTGCCTGAAGTGTGAAGTAGCTTAGTCATGGTTGAGCGGGATCAGGTGTGGGGTTTTGATGGACATTCTTGGTTCGCTGCTTAATATCTTTAAGCAAATTGCGCTGATTTTCCTTTTTTTTTTACATTCTGAAATTTTTGATTAGACCGAGTGGAAAAATGTCGATGGAAAAATTCTTAAAGAAAACGTGAGAAAAAAGAAAAACAAAACAATTTAATTAAAGTTTATAATTCTTGTAGAATGATATAAATTTTTCAAATTCCTGCTATGCTTATGAGATATTTTTAAAGAAATTTTTCTTTAAATAACATATTTTTGGGACTTTTGGGATCTAGGAGATTACAGGATGGGCCATTTAGTTAGTGGTTTCTTTTTAAATCAAAGGTTATTTTCACACTGACAGCTGTTTTCCGCTCAAAATCTTGACATAAAGTCAGTATCATAACTCCGCGGAAAGAAATGAGTCGCTTTACGCTTAAATAACGTTGGAAAATATTGGACACTTACTTCCAAAGTGAGTACTGTGTAGCCCATCATTTGGGTGAAAAATCATTTTTCTGACGAGGTGCATTTCATCTCGGCGGCTATGTTAACAAGCAGAATTGCCGCATCTGGGGCTCGAAAAACCGGCACGTTATTGTTGAGAAGCCGTTGCATCCACAGAGAATGACAGTTTGGTGCAAATTGTCGAGTGGTGGCATCATTGGACGGTGGGCGTTACAGAGCAATGTTAACCGGCTTTTACTAAAATTGGAGTAAAAGCCTATGCCACACAATCGATCTTTTGCTCACCAAATTCCCAAATCGTGTCAACAGCCGTCTTGGCCGCCTCGAAGCGATTTGACCCCTTTGAACTTTTATTTGGAGAACCGTGAAGGACCGATGTTATACTAACAATCCGGAAATGATTCAAGAACTTAAGGCCAATATCATCTTAGCAATCCGTGAGCTACAGCCCGAAACCATTAACAAGGTCTTGGAAAACTGAAGTGACAGAATGCGCTACTGCGAAGCTAGCCGAGGCTGCCAGTTGAATGACGTTGTGTTCCATAATTAATGGGAGTGTTTGCTCTTACTAACAAAGCCATTATTCATGGAAAAAAAGTAATTTTGTTCATTTAATGCATTTTTAAACAAAAACACTTGTATTTGGCCCACCCTGTATGTGTTGAAATTTAACGAAATAGAAAATTAACAAATTTTAGTAAGACTTTCCCCACTGAACTACAAGCTCATATTCACGAAAAGTAATTTCTGCCAACATTTTTGGATTGATGAATTTTTTAATAAATTTTCATATCCCGACTAAAAGTAAAGATACTAATCCTAAGAAAATTATATCAAATTTTTTTAATACATCCTGGAAATCTAAAGATATCCAGGTTTCCAGTGTTTGGTTCTGATTTCAGGGCTAGAATTGAATTGACGTTTTATCAAGCAGGATTCCATAATGGTTGAAAAAACTATCTGTCAAAATACATCGGTATTTCATGGAATTTTTCCTCGCTGAGTTTAGGTGCTATGATAACAGTTATAATACGACAGAAAAGGTTAATTTTTAAACTTTATGTCAAAAATATAAAGAAAAATAATGACATCATCAGGCTGCAGAAGGAGCTGGTTATACAATGAAATTACAAATTGGTACATGGAATTTTATATCGCTTACTACACCGCGTTACAACGCGTTGCGTTGTCAACCAACGTAAATCAGCGTTTATTCTGTCCTATGAATCAAATATACCTTTTCGAAAATGAGGGAAACAAATAAAAATACACATGTATCATAATTTTTCATGTACACGGCTGAATTTTTGTTTTTTTTTATGTGTTAAGTTTTGTGGTATATATTACCTAAAGACTTTATGCTGTTATTCCAAAAATGCATTTTGGTACCGGTTACGGCTTTTATTTGTTCATTAATTCTTTTCACAATAGTAAAAATTCACAATATGAGTTTGGCCCTTTATGAACTTAGTTATGTGGGAAAAAGCGGAACGTTTGAAAAAAGAAATGAAATGTGAAAACACCAAGTTCACTAAGTGTTGGTACGAATTCCGATAGTTCTGGACTCTCGCCCCTCGCATCCGATGCAAGCAATGTTGATGACAGTGCTTATGATGTTGGTACTGCTGGTGAAACATCATTAAAAAATCTCCATTGAAGCCGCTATACGTTCTTCTGGTGTGTACAGATCCGCTGGAAAAACCGATTCTACAATAATGTAGCGAATTCTGTTACGGCGGAAGTATTGGTAGCCTTGAGTGTGAGTAAAAGTTACACAAAAGTAAGCACAAGTGAATATGAATGAATGGCTTTATTTGTAGAAAAATTACAAATTATAATCTTATAGATAGAAAGCAATTTATAGAGATTTAGTAATAACATACTTTACATCTAGAAAATATATTTATATTTACAAGGGAGTCAAGTTTTGGTGAAAATATTAACTTAGATGGAAAACTACATGAAAAACCTTCTATAAATGGGTGTGAATATGGTATGGTGGTTATGATATGGTGGATATGGTAATATAAGCATCGAATAATAGTATGTTATGATAGTTAATGCGTGATAGTCATGGTATAATAGCTGTAGTAAAATGGGTATCGTCTCATGAGTTAAGTAAATAGATATATTATGATGGACTTGCCATGATGAATGTGATATGATAAATATGAAATGATCGTTTTGATAGGATGGGTATAAATATGATTGGTATGATAATGAGTGTGAATATGGTATGATTACTATGAATATCTATCCCATTTACTCAGGATATGTTCCCGAATTTGGGAAATTTTCCCGGTGTCCCCAAAACGGACTAATTGTCCCAGAATTCTACGAAAAATTTTTTCTCATCGGTTCGGTTAATTGACGAAAATTAATAACTGCTGAAGAAATTCAGAATTAAAAACTAGACAAGACACCATTTGTCATGGACTGGATGTAGTGCTTCAAACAAGCTATATATCTATAGCTTTTCCGCTTAAGTCGAACGAGCCTTTTCGACCATAAACTGAATTTGGATGAAAGAAAAAGCAAAGATTCAAATAAGTTCGCTGGGAAGCAGGTCAAACCCATCGATAATTTTTATTTTAAAGGATTTAATACAAAAAGAAGTAAACTTCATCTATTTTCTACGTATTGTTTATTTTATTTTTTTAATAATTTCCGAATCGTCCCCGTTTTCGCTGAAGAATGTTTCCGAATTTTAGTCAATGTCCTCGAAATTTTGGCCGAATGTCTTAAATGCCACAAAGGTGAGATGGTCACACTAGGTATGATGGTTATTGTATGAGTACGATATACATGGAATAATGACTTAACACTGTAATGCTCAGGTCCGCTTCTATGCAGGGTTCACGCCAATCGCTATAAAACTGTGATTTGTGGAAAAATGTTCAAATGGTTTCGTTCAGAATATAGATGAATCTTCAGTGACATTTCAGTTTTCCCGCTCGGAGCTAGCATGCTCCGTTTCAAAATTATGTCAATCTGAAATAAAATTGCATCTGGTTTTACGAATTTAATTAATTTTTTTAAAAACTTGATTTTGAGTGAATTATAAAACACCCCAGTAGGAAGGTATGGGAACACCTCTGTAAAGCGATCTATCTTTCCTTATTGCCTCAAGTATTGGAAGAAGGCACTTATACCATAGGAGATGAACTCGGCAGCTGCAAAGTGATGTATTGGAAAGAAAATGCGAAAAATGCAAAAGTAAAAAACAAATCAAATCGACATCCATATCGTTCCTTCATTGCCAAAAGAAAGTACTCGGATTCTTGACTAATCACTTCTTACGTGCTCGAAGATGTGACGAAGGGATTAATACCCCTTACTCGAACGTAGGAGTTCCATACAAAAAAAGATATGGCATTTGGTAGTGAATGGGTATGATCGCCGAGTCTTAAAGGATGTACCAAGAAGCTATCTTGAAATGATCGGTTTTCCTACTGGGACATTAATTGAAGTGAGATCAAAGTGAAAAAAAATAACAGTGAGTAGGAAATTGTTTCTCTTTCACTTGAAGTAAGCAAAAAAATTTTTTAAACAAAATGCAATGTGTTAAAATTATGTGTTCATGCCCAGGTCCGCATCTAGGCGGAGTTGAAATTTTTACCTGTAAAAAATTAATGAAGAATCAAAATTAAAAACGAACTTCAGATTCGTTTTTCTCATGCCAAAATTAGTATAAGGAGCTCAAAAAAAAACTGTGGCATTAGAAAGTTAAGTGGAATGGATTTAGTCATGGCTGCTTTTTTATGAGTATCGTCTGATCCCTAGTGTTGTACGATAGATGTGGTAAGATGAATGATAAGTTCGGTATGATTGATATGGTATGATGGGCTGAATATGAGTGGTATCGGTATGATGTTTATGATTACGGTTGTAAGTATGGTTTGATGGTTATGATTTGATGGATATGGTATGATGATCCGCATTGAACAATGGTTTAAGTATGATGTATCTTTTATGATAGTTATTGCATCAGGATATGATGTATGTATTATGATCGGTGTGGCATTATGGGTACGATATGAATAACGATGAAATGAATAACGATGAGTACGATGAAATGATAAGTTTGAACTGATGGGTATGGTATGATAGATATAGTATGACAGATTAAGTGTTACGAGTAAAGTATAGCTACCTGAGTTTAGTATAGCTATGAATATACATAATTGTGTGTAATAGTCCTAAGATATAATTATAAAATATTTTTTGATATGTTATAGTTTTTCTGTAGAAACTTCAGAATTTAGAAAAATATTAACTCATATCTTTTTTTAAATACTTTTTTAATACGAGCGTTTTTATACGAGTATATGTGGGAGTTCAATTTGCACTTCTAACAATTTTAACATTTGCATTTTACAAATCAATCGGTTTAAGGATATTTCTGCTATTTTAGTTTTTTTTTTAAATGTTTTCAATATTTTCTATTCTTACAAATTTAAGAAAAAAATATGTTAAAATATTAAAATAGCTAAAAACATCACTTTATTTAAATTTAAAAAGTTTTCCTTTACAATGTCGCCAACTTTGTGGAAAAAAACTTAATAGTTCAGCGGCTAAATGTTTAATACCGCTATTTCTTTCACATTTTTTAACTCCCAGAAAGTTTATTCATAGTTTTTCTAAGAGAAGAAAACTAAAGCAAAAGAACTACTACGTGGCATGCCTTCAAGCACACAAACGCTTCAAAAATGAAGGAATGAATGAATGAATGAATGCACCACCAACACTTAATCTCTGCTCAAGAAAATAAAACAGATGTTGAAATAAAATGGTGCAAGTTTTTAACAATCCAAGAAAACTTTTCATAGCGTGATAAGAAAGTTTTTCATCAGGTCCCCTCTCCTTCACACCACAACCTCTTACCACAACATCATGCCGCTCATATGAAAATTCTTAAATGGCATTTCTGTTATACAATGCCTAGGCATAGTAGCAACGCCCACAGGCAAAAGTAGAGCAATAAAGTAGAGGAAAAACTTACACTTTCACACGCAGCCATCAAACTTACAGTTATTACGGAAGGTATTAAATTACAAATGACGACAATTTCGCTCGATTTGAACTGAACAGTGAATATGGAATAAGTAGTAAAGTTGCCACACCCACACGCAAACACATACGCACATAAACTTAACTACATATGTATATGAATGATTATTTAATGAATGGAAAAAGTAAAACTCATGAAAATAACAATGAACGACAAAGCGAGAAAAACCTCCATCTAACACAGTCATCACATAACTTTTAGGCAAGCCTGCTTTTGATGGCATTGTTTTTTGACACATTTTTGACATAATTTTGACATTTAAAAGTTAGGCTTTGGCGTGTTTCGAACACTTTAAATGCTAAACATGGCCCCTAAGCAGCTACATTGAAGCCATTTGTTAAACGTTTGACGTTTATTTGAGCTGTCAATGGAACAACGTGAACTACAACAACAACAACAACAAACAGCACACAACCAACAACAACAACAACAGTAACAATCACATAAAAGCTTTAACAAGCCAAATTGACATTATTAACACCGCGGGTGTTCCACGGCTCTGCTTTGTTGTTGGTGTTAAAAACCCGGCAGGGCCCAGACTCTCTTCACACCACCAAGTTTTTGACTAAATCTTTTTTGCCTGCGCTTATAGCTATATTACTGAACTTCTATTATTACAATTTTGTATTTTTTTTCTCTTTTTTTTTTTGCTTTATGCCATTCGATCTAAATTGCTTTGAGTTTTTTTTATATTTTTTTTGCTTTTGTTCACATTTCGTTAGCTTAACCGCTGTTGACAGTTAGCATAAGTTAAGGTAAGTCAAAGTCATACTCGCTACTATTGTTGTTGGGTTTTTTTTTTCTATTTTTCCACTTGCTGATGTCAACTTCAGTCAATTATGGGCGGCTTTTGAGAAATTTATAGCCTGCTTAGGTCTAGCTGCTGGTATGGAATTCTTCGAAAAAATAGACAAAAAAAAAAAAAAAGAACAAAAGAAAACAGTCACCGTAGTTTCTTAAGTGTTTGCGGAGAAGTTTTTAATTTGTGTAAGACATGATTTTTTAATGGTCGGACAAGCAGTTTAACAGTCGTTGATGGCTTGTTTTCTGCTGGGTTTGACTTTGTTTTTTCCTTTATGTTTCCGTTTTCATGACTTGTTTACATCCTGCCATACTGCTTAATAAGATTCACCACTTTTCGGAAATTTGCGCTTTTCAGGAAGGGTCTACTTTATTTGAAGTTTAACGGTAACTGACAGTTGTTGAGTGCAGGGCATAAAAAACTTTGAAATTTATTTCTTTATGGACAATGAGAGGTGTTTGTGCTGTACTCTGAAGCAAGAAATGACAGAGTAAAGTAAAATGACACCTGATGAAGAATGTAGAATGCTTATAGAAGAAGATCAACTCTGGGGTAAAGGAAAATTAGCTAAAAATATTAAATGTAGAAATTAAATTATCCATTTATAATTGCACAGTGCAGCAAAATTTCAACTTTTGGTTCGGTATTTACGAGTATACGAGGGTTGCTTTTTATATTTCTGGCCTTGGCAACAGTAAGTGACAACACTTACCATCTGACGTTTCCATTAAAAACTTGACTTCTTTAGAACATTTTGATATTTGTTTAAATGAAATAATTAAATATATTTAAAGATAATTTTTCAGCACTTTTAGCAAATTTTTACTCAAAAGCCGTTTCATATAATTTTTCGAACGTTATTAAATACCACTTGAAGAAGTTGCCATATCAAAATTTCAATATATTTTCCCCTTAAAACTTAAGATATCGCCATCTACTGGAGCACTATCATCTTAACAATTCTGAGAAGTGCTCTTAGAGTTCATTTGGAATCTTAACAAAAAAATACGCCGTCATCTTCATTGACTAATTACGATATTAAATTGTTTAACACACACTTGACAAAATGCCACAAAAAGAACATGACAAATACCAACCACAACAACAAGAACTGCAACAACTTCTACAAAAACACCAACAACTACAACAACACAAGCACTACGCCTCAAACATATGTATGTCGGCACAACAAAAAGAAGGACAACCTTTTTTAACAAGTATTTAAGAAAATAAAAAAAAAAAAAACTAAAAATAAATAATAACAAAAAACAAAAAGCAAAATTAAGTACGAAAAAATTGCAATGACAAGGAAAATGTTTGCAGTAAAATATGAGCTGCCAGTAAAATGAGAAAAATTTTAAGTGAAAAACTATTTTTAGTTAAGTCTTTTCGTACCATCAAAGAAAAACTTTAAGAACATTGAGAAAATTCTCAAAAAACAAAAAAGGACGAAGATAACTGGAATTTGTAGATCAAGTAGCTCGACATAAGCTCAACAGAAAAGGTTAGTTGGTTCTGGTAAAAGAACATCGCATTTATAATAAAAAATGCTTGAATCCACAAATTAAATTCGAATTCAATTTCACGAATGGTCCCGAAAGAAGCCGCAAAACGGTTGTTTCTGCAAATATTTCAAAACATTTTTTCTCAATTGGCCATGTGTTTTTAGTCGGATTGAATTCGGTTCAGAAGAATGAAGCCCAATGAAATAACCCCCAAAATAAACTATGGAAAAAAGGCCCAAAAATGTACAATCAAAATAAAATAAGACCAAAAAATGGCGAATCGATTTCCTTATAAAAGTGTTGGTTTTATTTAATATTCTATATGGACGTTTTTTCATTATTTTTGGGATTTATTTTCTTTTTTTATGTGGGCAAATTTTCGGGGTGTCTTAAAAACGAGTAAGTTCCTATTTTTAGCTTTGAACCAATGATTTCAGGTATGATGCCTATTCAATCAAGTCTCCCTTAGTTCGGGGGTGATAGATTAGTTTGAAAGAAAGGGTAATCAAGCGAATCATGTGTAATATGTTCTAGGCGTGGTGAAAAGCCGCAGAGACAAGTGCATTTTAATCTAATCCAAGTATTATGCCTTTACCTCAGTCAATTCTAGTTATAAGGTTAACTTATCCAAAACTTCTCTACCACCAACTTCCTTCATGTCATAAATATTAATGAATTATTAATTTCAGTTGTGTAAAAATGAGATAGAAAACACAGTAAATTTAAAGCACAAGACCATAGCCTGGCTGGGATTCGAACCCGGTACCTCTGGGGTGGCAGTCGAGTATTCTTTCTTCTGAACTACCGAGAACACTGGCTTTACTAAAAATGAAAATAAAGATTTAAGCAATACCAATATTTAGCAACCTCCACAAATCGAAATTTTTAATATTTCTAAAGGCATGTTCAAATCGCTCTTAAGAATGTAGTTCCTATGGAAAAATTATGAAAAGACAAAAACTCTTTTTATACCGACCGATTTGAAACTGATATCCTTATTTGAATAAAAAAAATGTAATCTTTAAATAAAAGAGTTTAACCTGCATGTAAAGTGAATTGAACAAAAGTTTTTCAAAACGCTTAAAGAATTTAATTTTTTAATATTAATATCAGTTATAATACTACATAGATTTATAATATTTTGTAAGTCAATCTTTATCTTTTTAGCAGATTTGGGTATAAATTCTCTGAAAAATAAAAAGCTACAAGAAAAACATTTTTGTTTTCCAAAAAGGGATTTTTAGGAGTATCAAAACCGCTAGATAAATAAAAAACAATTCTAAAAAAAAATTCTGAGAGCTTCTTTCAACTTTTGAGAGCCCGAACAACTTAATCTAAGTTTTGATCTGGTCATAAGTATTTATTAGATTGGTTTTTTCATGTACTAGCATTCTCATGTATAGCTATATATTTCAAACTAGCATACCTGTTCCCAGCGTTGCTTGGGAGTATAAATATGATATAAAAACATATTTTTAATAAAGACTCAAGAATCAAATATGTTTAATTCATTTTATTTTATTTGAGAATATTTCTTATTGAAATAAAAAGAGTGACTTCTTATTGAAATGAAGAGTTTCGCCTTAGTAAAATTAAAATAAATACGATATATTGGACTTATAGCAACACTGCAGCAGAAATTAACTGAGTGCAACTATCCACTCAAGATGGCAGCGCGGTGAGTAGTAGACTTTCACCTCTCTCTCTCTCTCTCTCAACAAAGAGCTTGAGCCATGGTATAATAATACAAGGTAGCATTGACAGTTGCTTGGGAAATCATATACTGTCAAAAAATATACTCAAAAAGAGAGCGCTCACAATCCGCCATTGAAAACACAAGCAATGTTGAAAACGTTGAAGTGAAAAAAAACAACAACCACAGCAGCTGCTGATGTATTTCCACAAAAAGCTGTTTTTGACAGTTTATGTTTTCCTGTTGAAGAGAAAATAAGCAGTTGTCAATGCTACCATGTATTATTATACCATGAGCTTGAGCTATTGTTTGCTGTCATTTTGTGCTCCTTATACATACAATGGCAGCATGGATTAAAATGCATAAATTCTTAAATAATTAAATAAAAAGCTTTACCAAAAATGTAGTACCCAGTAGCAAGGTCGCTTCTTATAGCAATTGAATAGTGAAAGAATTATTAAAATCGGTTCAGCGGTTACCCCGTGATTGAACGATAAAAATCCAAGAGAACCCTTTTATATCAGTGTTGCCAGATTGAGGTAAATTTCCCTAATTGAGGTAATTTTTGACTTATTTTTTGGGCAGAGGTAAAAAAGGTAATTTTTGACCAAAAGTGGTAAATTTTGTAAAAACAATATTTTTTTAGACTTTAATTTTTTGAGTTATTTTCAACACTGTTACCTCTCTAAACATACTCACAAGCAGTTTAAGAGCCCGAACAGAACCAAAGCGACTGTCGGTTGTCCATCCTCTTTCGGAGAAATCCGCTGAGAACACGTCCAGAATAAGAGCGGTTGTCGGTTGTCGGATCAGCATTGCTTTTCGGCGCGTGAATGGTACAAATGTTATTTTTTTCATGGTTTTGTTCTTTCTTTAAAAATATATGTATACTAACAAACAATTATAATGGTTGTTAATCATTAAAAAATTTTTTAATGTTTTTATTTTGGAAAAAGGTAAATTTTCTCCGAAAGTGGTAAATTTTTTCCCAAATAGTGGTAAATTTCAGTTCGTCTCTCTGGCAACACTGTTTTATATACTAGTATAGATATAGATATACATAGATATCTAAGCTTAAAAAAAATTTATATGAATTATATTTTTCGGCCGTGTGCCATTCGGAAACTTGTCACTCGTGGTAGGAAAGAATTTACTAAGTTGAATACAATTTCTGTCTGTTGAAATAAAATTGTGATTTTGTTTTTTTTTTCGGAATTACTTTGGAATTAAAGATATATGATTTTCGGAATTATGATCTAGAAAATTCAAACAGGTTGGCTTACTTAAACATTTAAATACTCTTTATGGCCTTGAGCTTAACTTCATTTCATGCAAATCTGAGAGGTGAGTACAAACATTCTATTCAAATAATAAGATAATATATCGAATAGTATAAAAAGCAAATATTAAATAATTATTCCTATCATTTAAGATATTTCCTCATAAAAATTAGATGTCCTCAGATTTGACTCATAAAGAAATTTTACAGGAATTAATTTTTGAAAACTTAAGGCATTGTTCAACTTTGGATCTTTTAATTACACAGAATTTCAATTGTAAAATAAAGCTAAAGTGCTCCTTTTAAAAATTTAATTATAATTTCCATATATTACTACGTGGAGAGTTTTGTAGTTGAAACATTTTTAAAATTTTTATTATTATTAATTAATTTACATCATTCAAACTTGAAATAACCTTCTTTAATTGTAAGTTTTGACCACTTACAAGAGTAAAGCTCAGTAAAGGATTTCACAATATATCGACTCATAACCGCCAAAATATCTTAAGCGGCATAATATCCGATTTATGTTTTTTGATGAAAATCGATAATTTGCGATGGTTTACATCGTCTGTCAAAATTTCATAGGTGTACGAAATTAGATTATGAATTTAAACCAAAAGCAATTTTAGCTTAAGTACACACTACATGTTTGTTTACATTTTTCATGACAGCAAAGTGTCGCTTAAGATGAAATTCTCTAAAAGAAATTAATCAATATAAGAGATAAAATTATTAAAATAAAATTAATAGCAAAGAGATAAGAGATAAAAGATAAAATTAATAGCAAAGATAATTAAAAAAAACCTTCTCCTGTAAAATTTTCTTTTTGGCGCTTAAGATATTTTGGCGGTTATGAGTCGATATGATATGGCATTTCTAAATTTCAAGTTTAAATTTGAATATTCGGTACAAATATATTTATAGGTTTGAAGATCACAGTAGAAGTCGTTCGTTATTCAACGTATATTTTTTTTTTAATTGAAGCCAGTAAAGGTTTTTTAAATCTCAACATTTCACAAAATCCAAATTCCGCGATGAAATTTTGTATTATCATGGACCACCTTTTATCACCATGAGTCTTAAGGTAAAACCTACTAAAAAATGTTTTTCCCATGAATGCTACAAATTTTTTTGCATGAGTGTCATCATTATAAGGATGTAGCCATTGAAAATAATGATGATGACGATGCTGATGGTACTGTAATTAAAGTGTCGTATTCGGCTTTGAGAGTCAAGTGAATGGCGGCAAAATGCAAGACAAAACCAAAACAACAAAAAGACAAAACATTGAATTATATAGAAACCAGAAAACATTGCAATAAAGAAAACGGAGAGAAAACATAGAAACATGTCGAACAATTAGTGGTGTCGTAATAATTGCCTATATTGCCAAGTGTCAGTGAATGCGTGAGTGACAGTCAGCTAGTCAGTCAGGCTGCTTGTGTGACTGACTCACTAACAGACTGACTGAGTGGCTGTCTGGGTTGGCATGTTGCTGAAAACATGAGACCAATAGCGGCGGCAACATACCCAAAGTCATGGATCGTGCAGCCATGTTTTTTTGTTACCTTTTTCTTTTGTAGGTGTCAAATGTTAGGGAAAAACTGGCGCTGAAATTTCTGTGACGAAGTGCAGAATACAATGTGATACCGATTGAGGCGAAAAAAAACTATAAATACACTTTTGGTAAAATAAATAGTAGGTACATACATATATCTTATTAACTAAGTGGAGCTCAAGTAGCCAGCTGTTTCGGTCTACTTCTACTCCTCTTTTACGCTCCCTTTACAGTGTGTCCATCTGATGGAGGAAAAAACAACTACGTTTTAAAGAAAATAAAAACCTACCGTTCCATGCGGTACAACTCCGACTTAATAACGTAACGAATCGGAAATTTATGAGAAACCCAAAACAAAACGGCACAAAAAATGCCACTTTTGTGATTTTATAAATTTATACAAAGCCAGGGAGGACCTTTGTAGACAGTACCAAAAACAAAAACAAAAAACAGCAACAACATAATGGAAGCATCTAAACAATATTGCATACCTTTTGCAAAAAAAAAAGAAAAAAAAAAAAACATAAAGCATACCTATATAAAACAACTCCACGCCAAAAACAGCCAGACACGACTGACGCGTAATAAAAATGCGTCATGCTTAATCGCATAATCGAGTGGAACTCATGGGAACCATGTTGGGAAAGCCATGCAGCAACATTGAATGAGCCCAATTTTCAGCACAAGAAGAAGTTAACAGAAATACGGTTAAGGAGGAAATAAAAAAGAGAGGCCGCAACAGAACTGCATACAGTGTAAGTCAAGGCATAGCCAGCTGAAGGTAGTTAATTGATGATGAAGTGCAGAGATCTCAACCTTAAAAAGGCAACAGCTCGTTAACAAGACTTGTAGCGGACAATGTTCCTGTGAAATGCAGAGATTCGTCAAGGCTAGAATTTGTTGCAAGCGTTGTTGAGGGTTGATAAAAATGCTACATAAATTGTAATAAAAGCATAGAATCTACGACTCTGGCTAGAGAAGGTTTGTTATGAAAACCGAAAGCCCAAATTTTTGAAATTTTAATAAAGTTTGAAAGGTCTTAAAAGTTGAGGGGTGGTTACCATTTACAGGGTGTGTATGTATGCTTTGAGACTGTTGGTAAATGAGAGAAAAATATTAAATATACTGAATGAATTTCATTTAATTGTAGAAGAAACACAATAGAAGAAGTATTAATGGCCCATCAAAGTGGGTTGGCCATTTGCGGCCATATTTGCGGCGCGGAGTTTCGAATAGACTTTGTGACAAACTCTGTACAATGGACCCATCCAAACATCGAAGGAGCCTGTACGCTTTTATTGGATCAAGAACTTCCCTATGACGTTCTAACTATGACGTTCTAACTATCACCTTCTAACTATAACGTTCTAACTATGACCCTCTAACAATAAAGTTCTAACTATTTACGTCCTACCTTTGGTAAAGACTTTCATTGTAAAACTCAGTTTGTCACTCTGTATTTCTATTCTCGTTATTTACTCTTGATACTTTCTTCTTTATGGAATTTTTGCTAGCCTTATTCCCCTACTCCTGGCTAGTAGTTTCATGCATTATCATTATGTAGCACTTCGTAGTTCGAAGTCCTTAAAATGATGACCGAATTCAATGTGCCCATCAAAGTTATTTCATTTTGACATTCCACTCAGTCTGTCAGTTTCTGGCATATTGTTGTTGTTGTTCTTATGTGTATTTAATAGCATATTTACAATTTTATATTTTTGTTTTCTTCCATCCATATTTTTTTTTTTTTTTTTATGCCTCTCTATTTATGCGTTCTATTTACTATGTTGTCATTCATAGCTATTCCAAAAGTCGAGTAAATCTCTAATGTTTATTTTTATTTTTTTTTTCTTCTCTGTTGGCATGGTTTTGCTTCCATTGTTTGTTTGCCTTTTTAAAATGCTGCTAATCCGCTAACAAAGACCCTGTTTTTGTGCGAATTGACATTAAGAGGCTCTATACACAGGGGCTGTTGGTGAGTTTAAGAGTTTGTCAATAACGATAAGAAAAAAAAAATATGAAAAACACAATAAATACAACGAGACTTCCACAGCGAACACAGGTAGTGAGGGTATTTATTAGCTCTTTCGGTTCAGTAGCTATTAAATCGGGTCAGTTGGTGGAAGGGTATCGCTTTTTATGTTATTCATTCGAGGATTTATTTAATGCCCTCCTGATAATTTCATATGTTTTTGAAGGGCAGAGATTCGAAACAGAAACTTTGAACTTACATGTGATCCATCGGCTTAATAAATAATACTGCTCTGTCCTTGGCTTCGATGCAACTGCTTGCTCCTGACGAATATTTGCTATGCTTTACATAGCTATTAGATAGAAAAAGGGTTTCAGTTGTGAAATCTCAAAATTTTCAGAAAATACAAAGATTTTGTGGCGTCCGTGGCGTAGTTGGTTAAAGTGCGTGGCCGCTATGTCAACGAACTTTGGAGACCCAGATTCGAACCCCAGCAGCGACAGAAAATTATTTGAATTAAAATAATTTTTCTGTACGGCCGCCACCTCCCTGCAGACAATGGCAAACCTCAGAGAGTAATCAAAATGCCATGTAAAGCTTCTTGAGAATAAGAACATTCCGTTCATCGCCGTTCGGAGTCGGCGTTAAGCATGTAGGTCCATTTCTCGGTCAATTGTGTACAAACTTAATAACACGCACAACACAATTGATCATAAGAAGCTAGGTCAAAGTCCTTTCAAGGGCTGAAATGGCCAGTTATTTATTTATTTTTTTTTTTACAAAGATTTTGATTTTGATTTTGATTTTGATTTTGATTTTGATTTTGATTTTGATTTTAATTTTGATTTTATATGTTTTTGGTTTGATTTTGCCTAATTCAATATTCGAACTTGGAGTGGTTCTATCAGTGAAGTCATGGGTATACATTTTTGTCATGATGGAACCTTACAACCAGCCTGCGTAATATTTTTTATAGGAAAACCTACAAGTAGCGAACAATAATTTCATGTAACAAATTTTCATTGGCGCGTCCCGATGACGTGAGCAACACCAGCAGCACAGTTAAAATCGGGAAGGACCTCACTCCTCCATTCTATACCAAACGAGGTTTCAGACAAGGTGATTCCTTATCGTGCGACTTTTTCAACCTAATGATGGAGAAGATCATCCGAGCTGCTGATTTGAGACGCAGTGGCACGATATTCTACAAAAGTATTATGCTACTGGCGTATGCTGATGATATCGATATCATTGGCCATAATACGCGCGAAGTCAGCGCAGCATTCTCCAGGTTAGCGAAAGAGTCGAGTCGAATGGGTCTTGTAGTGAACGCGGATAAGACGAAATACCTAGTGTCAACAAATAAACAGTCCCAGCGTCTTGGAAACCACGTCACTGTTGACAACATCTCCTTCGAGGTCGTTAAGGACTTCGTCTACCTGGGATCCAGCGTAAACTCTTTCAACGATGTCAGTATTGAGATAAAGCGAAGGATAACTCTTGCCAACAGGTGTTACTTTGGGCTGAGTAGGCCCTCTCTCGACGAACAAAACTCACGCTCTATAAGTCACTTATCATGCCCGTCTTATTATATGCAGCACAAACCTGGACGTTGAGCAGTTCTGATGAAAAGACTTTGGGAGCCTTCGAGATAAAGATCCTTCGTAAGATCTTTGGTCCAATCTGCGTCAATGGCGAGTACCGAATTCGATGGAACCACGAGCTGTATGAGCTGTACGCTGACATTGACATAGTTAAGCGCATTAAAATCGAGCGGCTTCGCTGGCTAGGTCATGTTGAGCGAATGGAAAACGACGCTCCAGCGAAAAAAATATTCGATTCAGTGCCCGGTGGTGGTCAACGCAGAAGAGGACGCCCACATCTTCGTTGGAAGGATCAGGTGTTGGATGACCTGACCACGCTTGGTGTTTCCAACAGGCGCCAGCAAGCGTAAAACAGAAATGGTTGGCGCAATTTCTTATACAAGGTCAAAACCGACTTACGGTTGTAAGCGCCAGATAAGTAAGTAAGTCCCGATGACATCATTAATGTCTCTTTTTAATTTTTTCATAAGGTCAAATATACACCTTTTACAAGTGGCGGATCTAGGATTCAGCAGAGTGGAGGGGAGGGGGCTGAAACGTCTTTTTGGACTTTTTTAAATTTTTTCCCGTACAAAAAATTCTCGATTCGTGGGAGTAAAGCCCTTTCAGCCCATATGTAGTTCCGCCACTGCCTGTTACCATCCTACTAAGACTCTTCTCTTAGCACCTATACTCAGTGAGTAACAATTCCATGCGTTTTTCTAAAATACCCTTTTCAACTTTTTTTGGTAAGCAGCAAAGTAAATGGGCCGATTGTACTAGAATTTTTACTTATGTACTCAAAATATGATACATAATTATATACATATGTATTAAAATTTAGTTTCAAACCACGAGAAATGTTTCAAATCTTCTTCATTTTATGTTCCTTCAAGAAGTCTGATAATTTTGGTAGTTTTTGTTCATATTTTTCATTCATACTTAAACCTTCATGCCCAAGTTCATAAAAATTCAAGAATTTAAGCAAAACTTAAGTAATTCCGCTTCAAGCTATTGAATACCTTCACATGAAGGAATTCAAATTTACAACCGGAAAGAACTGTCTGCAAATAATACCTTGTGTAAAAAAGGCCAAGAAAGTCAAGGCTCAATTGTGATTATCATATGTGACAAGAAAGCTAACAATGACATGGAGCACACTTGCTACGAACAAGACTTCACTCCACATAAGTTCAACACTATCAACAAGCACTATAACAACAACAACAACAGCCACAGAAACAATATCCACCGTAGTATTAAAGGAGTTGCAACAGCCACGCTCCTTTGACCTCAATGAGAGCAGCAAAAGTGCTGTTTTGTGCACTTTGCACCGTCAAGCACGGAACAGCAGCAAAGCAAAGCAAAGCAAACCATGGCAAGACGAGGCAAGTTGAGGCAAAATGGGACAGGTTAACAGGCGGGGCTGTTGGGCGTTTATATGCACACGGTTGAAACACATGCTTCAAAGTTAGTTCAAGCTCATGATTACGTTAGTTACAAAATTGAAAAGCAAACAAGAGTTGGCTCAGAAAAAAATGTACAATGTAGGAACTAGGGGGAGATTGCCTGGCAAGCAGGCGGCACAAACGTTGCCGGCAATCCTGTTGATGATAATTTATGCAAACAAGTGGATAAGAAAACAAAATCGAAACGTTATAAAATTGTTATTCCAGCGAAACAACAAAAAGTACATAAAGCTCAATGAATAATTAAGTGAATAGTTAGGAGTAAAACAAAAACAAAAAAACAAAAGTACTAGATCAAAAACGTAGCAAAACTCAGCTATTTAAGAAAGTAGCTCAAAAAAGTATATTTAATGAAAGTTGTGCTCAAGCTGAAGCTTGCAAGAAACAAACTTCATTAAGTCAAAACTATTTTGCGCCAAATTAAATTTTCTAATGAAAATTTGCTAGAAAACGAACTAGCTACTGCACCCCTGGAAAATAAAGGAGTAAGTTAAGCATTTTGTGGCAGCCTTAGTGGAGCAAAAAGAGGAAAAAAAAAGTTCATGCAACGTGCTCGATTTCATTGAAAAATATTTTGTAGATAAATTTAGTCTAAAGTTAAATCTGTTAAAAGTTGTTGCCAAGGTTTTCTTTCGCTGAGCAAGCTTTTCAGCTGCTGCCGCTTCACTGCCTTTTTAATGAGTTGCAGCAAACTAGCTGCTCCGTGTTATGCGTTGTCGCTACTAAAAGTAGTTGTAAGAAATTTAAATTTGTTTGTTCTGCATATTTGATTAATGCTTTTTTTTTTGCCATTTATTTTATTATCAGCCAAGTTAACTCCTACTTTGCAGGAGCAACATTCTACAAAACGATTCTTTTTTCTTCCTTTTGGGTCAATTTTTTCTTTATTTTAATTTTTCCATATAACTCAATTTTGCTTGGATTGGGCCAAGGCAGCAGGTTCGTTAAGACGAATTATTTTTTATGTTGCACAAACGCCCCTCATATCTTCAGTTAGCTTTGCTGCTGGTGGTTGGTTGCTCTCTGTTGGCAGCAGCAACTGTTGCTGATGTTTTCAGCATAAAGCTGCAGTCATAATATTTGAACTCTGCCAACATTTGTGACTGTGCGTGTGCAGTTTGACGTTCTGCTGCTGCTGCTTCTACTTTTTTTTTTCTTGGTTGAGCTTTAAGATTAATTCGACTAAAATTTGTTGCTTCATTGATCATAAATCATTTTCAGACAGAATTTTATATTAATTGAAAAAGTCGGTTTATTGTTTATGTTCAACAACGCACGATATTCAGAGCTTCAAACGCAGCGAAGGCTTAAAGGTGACTCTTAAAGTAAACTTTATTTTTAAACTTATAACTTATGAGGATTGTTTTTACTGCCTAAGCTGCTCGTTAAGGAATTAGGTTTTATGAGCCAACATTAAAAGTCAAATAAAACTAAATTAACATTGAACTTAATCAACAGTTCCATAAAAACAGGGTCAATGAAAACGTGCATTTTGCTTATAAATGATTACGTAGTTAATTAAAAGTATAATTTTTAAATTCATTTAATGACCATGGTTTGTTTTTGATCCAGGCCAAATTTTGGTGCATTTTATTTTCAAAAATAGAAAAAAAGAAAAAAAGACTTGGTCATTGCAAACCTACAAAGAACTTTGACCGAACTTCTTGATCAATTGTGTTGTTTGCACTGAAATGTAAAGTTTTGTGTTGTAAAGAAGATTAACTTGTATTGTACATTTTTACTTTCTAATGTTGCCATTGTCGTTAGAGAGATGACTGCGGATTTAGATAATTATTTTTAATTGAAAAAATTTTTTATATCAGATCACATACGAGCCACAGAAAGTTCACGTAAGTTATCATGATAGGCCAGGGCTGTCCCCTAACCATCCCCTAAATTTATTTTTTAAAGATTATTTCTTAAGTAACTTCAGTCAGTAACTTTGATCTATCCTGAAGTTTCAATTTTCTATGGCACCTTCAAGTACTCGCAATACTCGCAATCGCGGTATTTAGTGAATGACTCGGCTTCCAAATTGCGACTTTAGACATTACGTAGCTCCAAAGAAAAAAGGCTAGAGGTGTGATATCAAAAGATCTAGGCGACGAAACCGACCGTCTAAAGCATGAAATTAACTGTTCACCGAATTGTTCTCGTAAGAAAGACATGGTTTTATGGGCTGTATGGCAAGTAACACCATCTTGTTTTTTTTTTCTCTTAGCTTTGAACCAAGGATTTCAGGTGTAATACCTATACATTTAAGTCTACCTTGGTTCGAAATGGGTTGATAGAACAGTGGAAGGGGTAGTCATGTGTACCAGAGCAGTACACATGTTTACCCCTTATGTGGATGTTCTTAGAGCAGTGGAAAGCCGTAGAAACATGTGAATTAGAATCTGAGGCAAGTGTTATGCCATTACCCTGAAAGCCTTTAACCTGAAATCAGGGTATGATCAGCGAACCCAAGAACCATTTCTTCTAGATTAAATCCAGTCTTCATTAACTTGGACGAAAAATAAATATACTATGAAAAGTTATAATTTTTTTAATTTTTGCTTGGAGCCGTAGAAAAAAAATTTTCCAAATTTTTAATTTTAACATTTTTTTTTAAAAATTTTTTTTTTCAAATAAAAATTTTTTAATATTATAGTATTTTTTTTTCTTGTAAAATTTGTTTTTTTGTTTTTTGTTTTTTTTTTTTATATGGAACCAATATTTGGCTGAAAATTAAGTATATCTATTAAGTAGGAACGATTTGTATGAAGAAAAATAAAATCAGCCGATAACCGACTCAAAAGTTACAGGGACTCTTAGAAAGTAGGGGAGCTAAGGACTAGTTGTAACAAAATTTGGAAAAATAGGTATATTTTGAAAAATATTTACTATTTTAGGATAACACCTGAAATGAATCATAGCCCCACTATTTGTTCACGATATTCAAAAAAAAAAAAAACTATAGAAAAATTTGTTGATTTCTAAAAAAAAAAAAATTATTTTTTCCAAAGGAAGTCAGCTGTTACAACTTGCCCGTTTGTGAGCGAAGTTGTAACAAGCGTGGGGCTTGTAGTAATTGAAATAAGGAATGTATTTCATCGAAAGTTTTCTAAGTTTTATTTATTTATTCCAAAAAAATTAACATAGTAGTCACTTCGAAAAACTTATTTGTTACTGGTTAAAATTTAAATTTAAAGTTATATAAAAAAATTAATATTGACATTTTGAAAAGATTTACAAATAACTTAACGAATTTTAAGGCATTAAAGTTACAAAAGTTATTTTTTTCTTTGTACTGCCTTGTGCTCTTTGGATAAAAAGATATAAATAGCTTTTGAAATTTTGAGAGTAAAAGTCTTGTGAGTTATGCAAACAAACAAGTTGCAATGAATTTTTACAACAGCAAAAAAAAATTATTTCAATACAAAACTTTAAAGAGAGGATAGAGTAGAGAGCAACATGGAGTTTCTGGAAGCTCCCGCAGCACAAACGCATGAAAAGCTAACGATTAAGCAATGCATGGCATTGTGGAGGATTTTTTAAAAAACTATACTTAAATTAAAGACAATAATTATTAAAATTTCGTAAAGAAAAAACCCATATATCCTTTTGCAGCATAAATGTGATATGCTAAAACTTATTTCACAAAAATAGGACCAGTACTTTTGAAGTTTAGTGGCAACAAAAAATGTTCGCTTTAGTTTTATTTAATAGCATAGATTTATTTACTTTAACTTAAAACTATAGGTTTAAGCTAACAACTATTTTTTTTTACCGGTTTTGGTTCTCCTGAACCCTTTTTTCTACCAAAAGTCATCATTTTTGTTTGTAACTTGTTTTCCTAAGTAACAACCTTAGCAAAAATACACATTAAGATCCTACAAAAGTTTTGACTTAAAATGAGAGCGGTTTAAGTTCACCTTTTCGGCAAAAAAAATCATATTTATTTATTTATTTATTTCATCAATGGAACAACAATTTCCTTACTGACTACAAGTAAAAGAAAAAATATATTAAATATATTAAAAGTAAATTAAAAATAAGATAAGCATAACAATCAATAGATAAATTTAGAAGTAATAGATAATCCATAGAGATTAACGATAATAGCAATTTAACATATTTTTAAAAACCAATTTAGAATAAGAAAAATCAATTTCAATATCTTAAGACAACCTGTTGAACTCAATTAAGGGAAGGGTTCCCTCATTATGGACAAAAATAAGGCAAAGTTTGTATTTTTGTTGTAGGACAATGAAAAGGCGTATGAACTTTTGGTTTTGATGATTATATTAGTTTATTATCAGAGAATTTAAAAAAGTGAAAAAGTTGAAAAAATTCAAAATGGCGGCTACAAAATGCACATTTCCGTGGGCCCCTGCGCGCGAAACATGGTGTCCTAACTAAAATTCTGCCGCTTCTTGTGGTGGACTGAAATCAAAAATTGTTGTTATTACTTAAAGATAATGATATTTTCTATGACTGGAACTAAAATTGTTATTATCCATGTAAAATTCATTGAATAATGAACATTAGAACTAAAAGTTCAAATTTTGCTTGTTTTTTTCCATTTCAACAACGTTAAAAAAATATAAAAAAATAATTTTTATACATGATGTTAGTTCAGGGCGTACAAAAAAGCATGCACTTCCAAACAGTTCTTAGATAAAGAGAATCGGATCAATAGATCAGGCCTGAGAGTTTTAGTTAGATCGGAAAACGTGGTTTCGAGATAAGCGCGTTTGAAGTTTTTTTAAAAGTTTAGTTTGGACGTAGCGCGCGTGAGATAGGTGTCTTCAAGACGTTGCCATTCGAAAAATATTCGTCGGATCGAAAAATCCATTTACACACATATTTTACACATATGTGGCTTTCATTTTTTGCAAAAAAAAAAAAATCGATTTTTTAGTCCAAAATGAGGGAACCCTTCCCTTAAGGCACGATTAATAGGTGCATTTGTACCATAATTAGTTCTAATCATTCCAACATAAAATATATCATAACAGCGTAGACTTCTACGGGGAATATTGAAATTAATCATACTTAAAAGACGTGAACAATCTATTGCCCCCCGTATTACGTCAAAGATGAATAATAGGGAAATAATAGTTCTTCTACTTTGAATGATTTCAAATATATAAGTAAACACCTGACATTATATGAGGGAAGTTCACTAAAATTTAAAGACCGTAGAGCATAACGAGTAAAAACTTTTTGTAAACGTTCAAAGCGATTTATATGTACAGCATAATACGGATTCCATATAAATGAAGCATATTCAAGTTTCGATCTTACCAATGAAGAATAAAGAGTTTTATGCGTGTATGGGTCTGAAAAGGCACAACTGTTACGCCGCACAAAGGCCAAGATAGCATACGCTTTCGAGATAATATAATCAAAATGTTTTGAGATATTAAATTTACTATCAAAGAGTACCCCCAAGTCAAGTGTATTATCAACAATTTTCAATTCAGAAGTACCAATGTAATATGACGTACTAATAATATTTTTTGAGTTGGCATAGGCAACTTGAAAACATTTATTTACGTTTAGTGAAAGTCGATTTTGGCAACACCAAGCATAAACTTTCGACAGTTCATTCTGTAGAAGATCTGAGTCAGACTTATTCTCAATTGGCATGTATATTTTAAGATCATCTGCATATAAAAGGTAGTTGACTTTAGAAAAACAAAAACTTATATCATTTATAAATAATATAAATAACAAAGGTCCCAAAATACTACCTTGTGGAACCCCTGATAAGCTGAGAATGGGGCCGATTTACCATTATCAATAACAACAATGCATGTTCTATTTGTTAAGTAGGACTGTAGCCACTGTAACAAAACTGAGTGAAAACCCAGTTTAGCAAGTTTAAGTATTAAAATATTATGCGAGACCTTATCAAATGCCTTAGAGAAGTCCGTATATATTGTATCAACTTGACATCCACTTTGAAAAGCAGAAAGGCAATCTTCAGAAAAAATAGCTAAATTTGATAAAGTTGATCGTCCTGAAACGAAGCCATGTTGATGAGGACAAATCAATCGTTTAACTCCAAAGTAAAGCTTGTCTTTTATGATGCTTTCAAAGAGTTTCGAAAAAGTGGTTAATTTAGATATTGGCCTATAGTTAGTGATATCATTTTTACTCCCACTTTTAAAAATAGGAGTTATTAATGCTAAGTTAATTGGGTTTAATAAGTTTAATTGGGTTAACTAATGCTGAACAATTTTTTAACAAAAATGCAGAGATACCATCTGCATCTGTCTTCATTGATGGTTTTAAACTAATAATTCCTTTAACGACATCATCAGAAGATAATATAAGGAAACCAAAGTCCAGGGAAGACAGAACATTAGTAGAGAAATCACTGTGAGTATCATCCTCAGATTCATTTTCAAAATTAGACTGAAAATATTCAGCAAACAAATTAGCAGCTTCATTAGCAGTTTTTCCACTATTGTTATTGTAGAAAACAGCAGATGGGATATAAGCAGTATTGGACCAGATCAATACTTAAAAAGCTATCAACAAGATAAATTTCATTCGAGCTAGTTACATTAGACGGAGTATGAATTTTTTCATCACCAATAAAAGACCAGCTCAATTTGTTTAGGTTAAAATCACCCAAAACACATAGGTTGCTATCTCCAAGATTATTAACATCTAAACTAATGATATTATCCACATGTGCTTTATAGTGATTATCCGAACTATTCTGTGGAATGTATGATACACAGATGAATAATGAACCAGAAGCGCCCAATAGTTTCACATATTGTTTTGCCTGTTACTTTTTTTCTTATATACCAAGTTTTGCAAAAAATAAACATTAAGATACTAGCACAAAAGGTTTGGCTTAAGAAATTTAAAATTTTTTCTTTATTATTAACTCTTTTTTTATGCGAAAAGTTCAAAATTTGGTAATTTTTACAAAAATGTTTTTTTAAATCTCTTTTAAAAAATTTGTAGTCATGACTTCACATGATTTTTAGCTTGTTCAAAAGGTATAGAGCTATTCTTTCAATTTTATATCTCGTATGATGTGATGAACTAAAAACGCCCAATTGAGATTTGTCATATAAAAAAAAAAAAAAAATAATAAATACTTTTTGTGAGTCCTTCTAACTTTTGAGTCGGTTGCCGGATCTAAATTTCCATCCGGCTTAGTGTCTTACAGAAGTGATGATCATCAATATGTATTTTTTCCAAAGAAATGCTTTAGAAATCATCAAGGATAATTAAAAACTTAATTCTAAGGACTGAAGAAATATTTTTTTTCAAATAAAAGACTCATTGCATTGAAAGTATTCATGAAAAATCAGAGCGCATGAAAATTCTGACGTTTAAAAGATAAATTGTATTTAGAGTATTACTGTGTCTTACTTGAACTAAGGTTTGAGTACATTTATATTTTTGTTCATGCGGTAAAAGAGCGGTATCACGTGTAATATCAACTAGTTACATGACTTGAAAATGACTTCAAAAGCAATAACAAAAACATTGAGGCTGACATGCAAATCATATGTAAACAATTAGTAAATTTGACACAAGCTGTCAAAGTGCAAATGACAAAACAAAACAAATCATTTGACAGCGCTTGTTGAAGCAAAGAAAATATGAACAAAAACTAAAACAACAAAACAATAAAACAACTCAAAAGAAATAACAAATGCAATGACAGGTGACAAAATAATGTTGATGTTTAATCGAACGTATTCGGAAAAACAAAACGACATTAAATTAAGTCAATTGTAATGCAATCGAATGGAATGCATTGCAAAGCAAACGTGACAGTGCATCATTGATGCAAGTGGCAACAATGAACAACATTAACATTGATATGTTGTCAATTATAATTGATGGACAAAGAAAAAGGCAAATACAAAAGCGTTTAGAGATTAAATGCACACAGTTGAAAGCTATTTAAAATTTCCGCCTGAACAAATATTAAAGATTGTTTTAAATACCAAAACAATAACAAAAACAATAACAAAAACAACAGCAATAAAACTGATGTCTGTTAATTTGTTTAAAAAAAGAAAACATTTTACTTTTTCAAATGTGAACTTTTCGAATCAGTTCTGTTAGCTCGTTAACAGCTTGATTTTAATTGTTTTCTGTTCGTTCTAGTGCTATAAAAAATTCAAAAGTTTTGTCCAAAAAAAAAAAAAACTAAACACCCATTAAGGAAAATCATAAAAATCCATTAAAGCTTCCACTAACAGTTTTTCCGTTTTACTTTTCGGAACTTGGTCGTTTTTCGTACAAATTTTAATTCCTATTTTATTGATGAATTTCCATTTGATTTCCATTTTCTCCCACCTTCATGATTTTTTTATTTTTTTTTATTTTAATTCGTTGTTTTAACTTTTTTAGCATTTATTTTTTTTAATTGTTTATTTATGGCTTCAGAGACAATTGCAGCTTGTATAAATAGCCGCTTGTATTTTCTATCCATCCGTCTGTTGGCCACAGTTGAATGTTTATTTGTCATTTACATTGTTTACCTTTCATATTCTTTCTTTTGTTTTGTTATTCTTATGTGTAAAGTTTATGTTTTTATTTTTATTTTTGTTTTTGTTTTTGTTTATTGTTCAGTGTAAGTTGTGTTTTTGCCCAGATTAACACACATTTTTGGCTATTTACAACAAATCAAGCAGAAATGTTTGTAGACGTGCTTGATACTTATTGCTTTTAATTAGAGATAGTTGTTTGAAAGATTACACCGTACTACATTATTTCAATTCATGAAAAATTAAATATGTTTGCAAATTGAAGATAATGCATAGCAAGATTCAGTTCTTCTCTTGAACGCACAATGCATCGAATGGGTAGGAAAATAAGAAACAACAATATTGTTGTTTTTTAAAATAAATGTATGCAATGTAAACCCATATTATTCAGTTAGATAAAATTTTAAAGATTTTTTAAAATATCTCTAAATGTGAGGGTTTTATATCACACCCTTTTATTTGAAGAAAATCAAGTAGGTTAGGTTAGGTTAGGTTAAGAGGGAAGGGCAACCCGATGTTGCCTACACGGGGGCCTATTGGTCCATTGTGGTTCCCTATGTTTGTGGACCTAAATGTGGCAAAACCAGAGTAAAAATCCTAGTCACTTGAGCAAGGTTGGTCGAATCAACCGGTGCTCCGTATAAATCTGAAAAGATCCATCAGTGGTACGTCCACGAGCTCTTGCAGTTCTCCGTACACTCTGCTTCCCATATGGCGAAGTCGGCGTTGTTGGAGATTGGGACACTCGCAAAGTAGATGCTTGATGGTTTCTGTTTCCTCGACATCTAGGCAGCTTCTGCAGAAGTCTGGGTGCGGGATTCCTAGTCGCGAGGCCATTGTGCCTATACAACAATGCCCCGTGAGGACCCCTATTAAGATGCATTTTTCAATGAGTTTCCCCTTCAATGAGTTAAAAAATTGCATCAAGTAGTTATACATTTCTCAAAAATAGGAAAATTAATATGCAAAAATTATGCTAATTATTAATTCGCAACTTTAAGGAATACGTAAACAGTATAATCAATACCACCAAAATTTAGATTATTGGGTAACAATCAAAAGGTCTGTGCTATCTCGATTACAACTTTTGCTTCGAATGCCCTTCACACAGGACACTGTGGATAATAATCGTGAGTGGTATCGTGTTTACCAATATATTGTTGGTTTAAGCCTATACTTACTTTTGCTTTAAGACATACGTAGTTTTTTTTATAAAAGTCAAAGCATTTTAAGGTCGTTATTTTTTACTGTTTTCCTCAAAAAACAACTTTGTCCTTGCGGGGCAGGAAGACATACTTTTTTTTTTTTTTTAAAAATTTTTTTGGGTGATCTGCACAACCCCATGCAACTTTTGAGACCTCTTAGAATACGATCTAAATTTTCGATACGCCCTAGTGTCCATGCGTCCAGTGCCTCCAAAGTTTAGCTTCCTTAAGTCGAAACGCCGCTTTGGTTGCAGTGGTTTTCATGAACTCGTCCAGGGGGAGGAGGTTCAATATGACCTCCAGGCCTGCCTGAGGCGTTGATCGTTGCTAATCAAGTAACTTATTCAAAATGTAGTCAAAGTTTAACAAAATGTTGCAAGTATTTTGTAAAAAATTTTCTTTACCTTCAAAAATACACATAAAAACACAAAAATTTGTGAATTTTGATAAGTTTTAACAAAAAAAAAAAAATATTCTTTGATTTTGACTAAACTTGTTTGTAATTTTTTTTGAAGTATTAACTTTTGTTTTCCAAAATATTATCTACACCTTTTTATAAACAAGAAAGTTACGAGTTCAAATATTTCAAAAAGTGAGTTATTGCGAAAAATGGTAAATTTTGTATGGAGAAATATTAAAATTAGTTCGAAAAGGAATTACAACAGAAAGATTTCATGTTTTTTCAAAATTTGTTTATTTTTTAATTTTATTTGAAGTATAAATTTCTTATTTCCAAAATAATATCTGCTCCTGTCTTAGCATCCAAAGGAAATAACAACTCAAAATCAATTGTACTTATAATTATTGATGATGAAGTTGAAAAGTTTATGAAATTAGTTGATGAACCTTATATTGTTTGCAGGGATTCTGACGAAGAAGTCGGTAGCGATGAATGTCAGTATATTGCTACTTAGATTCTGATTTTTTGGACACATCGTCGGCTTACGAGGAAAATTGACCAACTACGAAAATTCGGTTTTTTTACTTTTTGATGCAGTATAATGTAGAAAGTCATTCAAAACTTTCTGACAATACTAAATACCTAATATTTGATAACAAACAAATTACATTTATAACAATAAAAACTTATTGTGCTTTTTCTCACGAACTATATTTATTTTTTACTTTATTTTTTATAAAAAATTTTGTTAATAGAAATCAATTTAGCAATTTTATTTTCCTACTAGCTGATATTCCCGATATTACTCGGGACTTTATTTCAATATTATATTGATTTATTTTATATTATTTTTTTCGAATATAATGAATTGTATAGAAAATTATAACATTTCTCTGTATCTCACCTCCACCCAGCTGTACTTATGGGGTCCAAATTTTCCCAAAGACTTTCATTTTATTAAATAAAAGCTGATATACCCGCTTTAACTCTGGTGAAAAAAATGTAAAATTTTGATATGTAGACCATGATTTAATATTTTTAAAAACTCAAATAATGAAGTACAAGCTACACTTAATTTTTTAGGTTGCTTTAAAGCTCATATTAGAGGTTCATGTTTTTTCTATCGGTTGAATGTAAAGAGATACCCAACAGCCAAAAGAATAGATTTATAGTGATAACTTTTGATCGGTGAGAGATATTGGTATAATTTTTTCACATAAATTATTCTTGGAGCTTAACTATTTTATAAAGAGAACAAATCATCTTTTGAAAAAAAAAAAATCGCTGAGTGAAGGTATTGTTTTTTGATGACAGAAACAGTTAATAACATTTATCGTAAAACTGAAATCACGTTTTCGTAAAACTAAAATCACGAATATTTTCGGTTTAAAAAAAGTATGCTAGAAGGTAGATTTGCGTTTCTTGTATAGGGGCAAAAGAGGCGTAGTCAAAACTAAGTTTGCCATAACCTAAGTTAGAATTCAAGTAATATGTGTGCCGTATTTGAGTCAAACTCGTCCAGCCTTTAAGATTTGTATTCGGGTCAAACAAACAGAAAATGACTTATAAATATAGATTGTTAATAAAATAAAATGTGCTTGAAAGTAGACTTTTTATTTAATAAAGAGTGATTTTTTAAGTGCCTGATAACTTTTTTTTTAAAAAAAACGCATAAAATTTGCAAAATCTCATCGGTTCTTTATTTGAAACGTTAGATTGGTCCATGACATTTACTTTTTGAAGATAATTTCATTTAAATGTTGACCGCGGCTGCGTCTTAGGTGGTCCATTCGGAAAGTCCAATTTTGGGCAACTTTTTCGAGCATTTCGGCCGGAATAGCCCGAATTTCTTCGGAAATGTTGTCTTCCAAAGCTGGAATAGTTGCTGGCTTATTTCTGTAGACTTTAGACTTGACGTAGCCCCACAAAAAATAGTCTAAAGGCGTCAAATCGCATGATCTTGGTGGCCAACTTACCGGTCCATTTCTTGAGATTAATTGTTCTCCGAAGTTTTCCCTCAAAATGGCCATAGAATCGCGAGATGTGTGGCATGTAGCGCCATCTTGTTGAAACCACATGTCAACCAAGTTCAGTTCTTCCATTTTTGGCAACAAAAAGTTTGTTAGCATCGAACGATAGCGATCACCATTCACCGTAACGTTGCGTCCAACAGCATCTTTGAAAAAATACGGTCCAATGATTCCACCAGCGTACAAACCACACCAAACAGTGCATTTTTCGGGATGCATGGCCAGTTCTTGAACGGCTTCTGGTTGCTCTTCACTCCAAATGCAGCAATTTTGCTTTTTTACGTAGCCATTCAACCAGAAATGAGCCTCATCGCTGAACAAAATTTGTCGATAAAACACATTTCGAACCGAACACTGATTTTGGTAATAAAATTCAATGATTTGCAAGCGTTGCTCGTTAGTAAGTCTATTCATGATGAAATGTCAAAGCATACTGAGCATCTTTCTCTTTGACACCATGTCTGAAATCCCACGTGATCTGTCAAATACTAATGCATGAAAATCATAACCTCAAAAAAATCACCCTTTACAAGTGGGAATATTTATGGGACAACAGATGTGCCTCCCATGCCAAATCATTCAAAAAATGAATATACATAGGACCAAGGGAGATACCCCTTTGGTATTAGTACCATTTTCAGAACACATCTATGATTTTATTTGTAAAGCCGTCTCACCAAGTTTTGTTAAGATCAGTCAACTTTTTTCGGTAAGTCCTGTACAAAATCATGTAAAAAATTAATACAGGTCCAAGGTAGCTAGGAACCCCTAGGGACTGAATGATTGCAACAATTTTTTAAATTTTTCGTAATAAGCCTTAACTTGCAAAGTATACAAAATTTTATAGGAGCACTCCTTCTATTTTTATTCCACTTTTGTATGGGATCCACACACTGTGGTACGTCAGTATTTTTTTTTAGAGGTCCTAAAATTTTGATGGACTTCAAATTTTCATAGGTCAATCGTACAATCGAACTAAGTTTATAATTTGAGTACCACTTTTTATACCTCTAAAAGTTACTTGTGTAAAAAGTTTGGTCTTGAATAAAGCCTTGTTATTAATTTACGGGTTTTATAAAATCAACAAAATCAAAATATAACTAATTGAACCAAGAATTTCTCAGGTTACAACTACTCAGATAAGTGCAGGGTGCGTCATCTAGTGGTTTCTTTTTAAATCATAGATTATTTTAACAATGACAGCTGTTTCCCGCTCGAAATCTTGACATGAAGTCAGTATCACACCTCCGCGGAAAGAAATGAGTCGCTTTAAGCTTGAACAACGTTGGAAAATATTGGAAACTTATTTCCAAAGTGAGTGCGTGTAGCCCAAATGATTCTGAGTGAAAAATCATCTTTTCTGACGATGAGCGCATTTTCATCTCGGCGACTACGTTAACAAACAAAATTGCCGCATCTGGAGCTCGGAAAATCCGCACGTTATTGTCACAATCCGGCGGATTGTGAAGTCATGGCATCGTTGGACCCTATTTCTTCGAAAATAAGGCTGGGAACAACGTTTCGGTCAATGGTGGGCGTTACAGAGCAATGTTAACCGACTTTTTTTACCTAGTTCTAAAAATATTAAGTAATATTTGGCATTTTATCATGTAACGTTTTACACTTGCCGAATGTGTTGAAATTTTTAAAAAATATTATATAAATGCCAGCTCAGTTCTAAATACGCAACGTGAATTTTTCGTAAGGTCAGCGTCATCATGGTAAATAAATTTTTTTTTTAATGTTAAGCCACCATCCAGACAGAGATTGATACGAAATGAAGAAAACATAGCCGTCAGTAAAGCCGCTGGTGTCGAAGAAGACCCAGAAATGTCGATTCGGCGACGATCAGCTGAATTGGACATCGGCAGAGAGTCAACCAGACTTATTTAGTGGTTGGATTTGAGCCCACATCCATTCAAGGTTATGCTGACGCAAGAGTTGAAACTGGACCATAGACAATGCAGTAAGTTCGCTAATTGGGCTCTGGAAATGTTAGCCGGAGATTTAAAGTTTGGCTCAAAATCATCTTCTCGGGCGAGGCCCATTTTTTGGCTTTGTTAATATGAATTGAACTATTGAAAAGGATCATACCAAGGTTTGGGACAAGAATTAAGAGGCATCTCAAACAATATTTAGGAGAAGATTTGCAAAAAGGATGAGAAAGAAATGGGACAAAGGATAGAACAAGGACTTAGACACACTCAGTACAAGAACAGGACATGATTTGGGACAAAAATTGGTAAAAGAAATGGAACGAAGATTAACCAAGGAATTCGAACAACAATAAGATCAGGAATTTGGACATGGATATGAACACTAGAGTTTGGACAAGAAATAGGACAATTACAAGAACAAATATAAGAATAAGGATAAATATGAGGACTAGTTTGAAAACAAAGGAAAGGATAGGGACAAGAATAAGGGCAAGAATAAAGATACGCTGTCACGTTAAAAACCTACGGGTGTGTCCACGATACATCCAGCTCCTTTTGTTTTTTTTTTAGTCAATTAAACTCGAATGCACTACTTTTTTGGAGGTATACTACACACAATTTCTTCGTTCTAGTTTAGTGATATACATACACACATCAAAGTTTAATTCCAGTTTATTTTTCAACATTATGGTTTGAAAACTAATTTCAGAGTCATTATATTCGCTGCAATTTTTAAAAATCCTTTTCTGATAAAAATGTACCAATGACACACATTGGTACATTTGTACCAATGGAGTAAACTGTCACTTAGTAATTTACCAAAACCAATTTTTATCGTGTTTAAAATAAATCCGATTTCAAAACAATTTGGAAGATTTGTAAGATTTGGCATTGAAAATGGCCCATCAGATGTTTTAAACTATATATCACCTATTTCAGATCGAGGTGACCTACCAGTCATACTGACCATCTCCGATTTGGCTCAAAATTTGTTTTTAGGTTGGTTTTTTGTTAAGAAACCCAATTCCGGAGTTTAAAGTTTTAAAAAATTTTTTTTTTGCGGAGCCTCAGCCATTCGAATGCCAAAATGGGACATATTTTTAGACAACGTAGCTCAGTCAATTTAAATCACATTTTATTAACTAAGGCATCATTGTGCTGGGGGATCGTGGGAAAAATCCCTTTTTGTGGGAATTTTGACCCCTCCTAGGAAATAAGGGAGTTGGGATGATTTTGTGGGAATTTTCAATGTTTTCAATTTTTTTTTTTTTAATTAACTTTTCCAACAATGGCAAGATTTTGTGAAAACTAAAAAAATTTTTTTTGTTTACTGAAATTCTCAAAATCTAGCCGCAAAACCAAGTAAAGCACAAATCATTCAGTGTTTTTGTGCAATGGGAGCCCTCAGTGCATCGAATAATACAAAAAATGCAATCCTGCATGACAAATACAGAGCGACGAGTAACATCACTCGCTATCATCTCTAATCTTAACTTATGCCAGATTACTTTAAAAATAAAATCTTCACTTAAAAAGCCTTGGCAAAGAAAACCCAAGTTTACAACACATAATTTGGAGAGGTCAAAATATACTGGTATTTTATATTCATATATGTAAACGTTGGTGAAAAAAGTGATTTCAAATTAAGTTACTATGGATGACACAGATAAAGTTAATGACGAATATTACAGACCAAAAAGGAAGCTTCCAAGCTTTCTGGTCAAAATTACCTGAGTTTAAAGACTGTATAATGTGTAAATAAAGCAGATAAAGGCAAAGCTTATTGTAAGTTTTGCAATGTTAATCTTGTTTCAGGTAAAAGTGAACTAACCAAGCATCGGCAAAGCAGTAAGCTTAATTCAAATGCCAGGACAGCAGTTCTACCCAGCGTTTCCACATTTTTTCACAAAAGTCGTCACAAAATGGCGGTGAAAAAAGCAGAGTTAAAACTTACCGCGTTTTTCTCAGAGCATAATATTGCTACATCAATCGTTGATCACCTTACACCTTACACCTCTTCTAAAAAAACACATTTGACGACTCCAAGATTTGCAGTGACATAACTTTATCAAGACATGAAATGAAGAAAAAACTGCCAAAATTTTTATTTTACTGCATTCAAAGATTTCCTATTAATGATGCATTACTCAGGGAGCTGAACATTTTAAAACCAAATATAGTGCTTAATTTATCAAATCGTTCTTCTAGTCAGGAACTTAAAAATCACCCCGCATGTTTTGTATGGGAAGTGGCCCTTGGTGAAATTTTCTGAAACTGATATATGTTATTCTTTTCGAGCTCCTGATCAAAAGTCTCAATGGGCACAAAGTCGAATAATGGACAGATTTCGAGATATTGGAGGTAGAAAGTGAGGTATGCCGAACCTCCACTGTATAAATATTTGGCTCTAGAATATTTATAAAAGACTTTCGTGATAAACAAATGTTTTTCAGTGATTTCGCCAAATGTTTGCAACTTTAATGAGTATGTAATTATTAATGAGCTACCACACGCAAAGAAAAAAAACGTTTATCGCCAGTTTGCCGCAAACGAACTTCGTTTGTCGTGCTTGAAATCGTTTATTGCAAACGTTTCAACAGTTGTCATAAACGTAGAACGAAAAATAAACAAAATTTTTAGTTGTGAGAAACGAGTCATTTAGTTGCAGGAAATGGATTTCGTTTATCATAAGCGCGAGTGATTTTTAAATTACAGCAATTGAAAACTTCGTTGTTCCCAACTAAAAATTTTGTTTATTTTTCACTTCGTTGTATAAACATAACGCTTATAGTTTAGAGTTACTTTTTGGACAAATTGTTACTATATAAGTTACTTAATACGCGGACGAAGATAGCAACAGAGGTGGAATCCATAAGAAGACGGACGGACATAATGAGAAAGATTATTAATATAATAAAAAATAATGACCGAAATAGCTTGGGGTTTATATATATAAGATATATTTTTAAGTTGTGACAACTGAATATTCGTTTGCGGCAAATACACCTCGCAAACGAAGTATAGTTGGTGAATTTTTCAGTTGTGGTAAACGAAAAATTTCTTTGCGTGCATTTTTTTTTTAAATGATTTTGATGCATTTAAAAGGTCGGATGTCACTTATGAAGTGACACTTGTTATTTCCGATATTGGGTTAGAATTTGTAAATCACGAACATCCCTTGTCAGTCAAAAACATAAAGCCAGGAGCCATTTCTTATAAAATAATAAACTGTTAAGAAAGAAAACTTGCTTATTTTACAATTTGTTTTGTGGGAGAAACTGAGGGAAATATAATTTGGAATAAGGGAAAGAATGGGAATTTTTGGTATAATTGATGGGATTTAAAAAAAAAACGCCCCCAGCACTGCATTGAAAAAGTTATCTCCTCTATTTTAAGGATAAAATATAAAACTTTTGCTATAAAAAATTGCTATAAATTTACCCATTGTTAATTTCAAAGCTTAATGCCATGCCAACAACAAACGCTATAATTTTTTTGACGTGACGAAGTTACGTTATACTCCTCTAGTTTCCAAAAAAGTTAAAAAATGAATTTTTTAAAAATTCATCTGCGTTTCATTGAATTGTTACTCGCTGGGTATAAGAGCTATGATTAAAAAAATAGTATGACCGTAAAGGTTAATTCTTTGGCTATATTAAAAAAACAAAAAAACAATTTAATACGGCATAGGGACGTAGTGGGAGCTGCGTAAGCAACGCAACTGAAAATTTGTTACATGGAATTATTACTCGCTGAGTATTAGTGCTAGGATTAAAAGTACAATACGCCAATAAAGGCCTACTGGAAGCCCTCACAACAAAATTAGACAAAAAATTTCTGACATCATAAGGACGCTGAGAGAGCCGCTCAAAGATCGATAACGCAACATTCATGCAGCGGCGTTGCATTGAATTTTTACTCAATGAGTATATAACCTACGATAAAAGTGTAAAAAGGAAAATAAAGTTTTTATACATGGCTTTACGACAAAAATAAAAAAAAAATTCCGGCGTCGTCAGGTCGTGAATATAGCAGCTTATGTAACAGAAACGTAATATCGTTTCATGGAATTATTACACACTCAGGAGGAGTGCTACAGTAAATTTTGTTTAACGACAGCAGGGATGTGTTAATACGCTTCACAACTAAATTACAAAAAAAATTTTGTTGTCATGATTTCAGGGATGCAATCACATAATGTAGTAAAAATGCTACAGCCATGAAAAAACGTTGCATGGATTTTTAACTCTGTGACTACTGGTGCAACGGTAAATTTTAAGAAACGAAAACAAAGGTGAGGTCTTCGGGCATATGACAAATATAAAAGAAAAATTTTACGGCGTGTCAAAAACCCCCAGGGAACCGCCTAATGTGACGCATATGCATCACTTTTGCTGGATTAATTGAAATTAGAGCTCAACCAATGGGGAAGCAAAAAAAAAAAGCTAAACGAAAAGCACCAACTCCAAATCCAACAACATCTCCAACACCAATACCAACACCAACACCAACACCAACACCAACACCAACACCAACACCAACACCAACACCAACACCAACACCAACACCAACACCAACACCAACACCAACACCAACACCAACACCAACACCAACACCAACACCAACACCAACACCAACACCAACACCAACACCAACACCAACACCAACACCAACACCAACACCAACACCAACACCCACACCAACATCAACATCAACATCAACATCAACATCAACATCAACATCAACATCAACATCAACATCAACATCAACAGCAACATCAACATCAACATCAACATCAACATCAACATCAACATCAACATCAACATCAACATCAACATCAACATCAACATCAAGATCAACATCAACATCAATATCAACATCAACATCCACATCAACATAAACAACAACAACTACAACAACAACAACAACAACAAAAATCTAGTTAGTTACGATTTCACTGCTCACAAACAACAAAATAACACAATGAAACTGGAAAAGGACAATGACATGAATTTGGATATGGATTAGGACAAAAACTAAGACACACCTTTTTAAACTAGGAAAGGGATTCGGTATATTTGATTAAGTCAAAAATTTGGTCATGGATTAGAACAAGAGTTTGCACATGAAATAGGAGTATAAAGAAACACCGTCACGTCAAAACTTACGGGTGTGTCCACGACACAGCCAACGCTCCTTTTTTTTTTTTAGTTTCTTTATATTGGTTTTTTGTACGTTATAATACCTTTCCAACAATAGACTTCCAATGATACCTTATTTCCTAAAATCGGATTTAAAATGACTGAGCTACGTCGTTTCAAAATACATCCTATTTTGGCCTTGAATAATGGTTATAAAAATGTATAACTTCGGATTTGATTTTCTAAGCAATAAACCACTTTAGGAACAAAATTTGATCCAAATCGGAGATGGTCAGTGCGACTGGTAGGTCCACCTCAATCTTAAATGGGCGATATCGATTCTTGTTTATATTTGTCATCAAAAACCCTCCCAAAGAAAATCCTGGCTGCGACCTTGTAACGTAAAAGACCGTTTGTATAGTTTTTGAGTAATTTTAATAAATATTTCTGCTTCATATCCTGAGGAATTATTAAGCAATAAATGACTCAAAGTTAATTTTAATATAACAGCTTTCGGACAAATTTCCACAAAAGTCACGTTAACCATCATCATTCAACTACTAGATACAAACGATAAAAAAAAAACAATGCAACTCAAATAGTTATTGATAAAAAATATGACAAACTTACTTCTTATGACACAGCTTAATATTAATCCATAAATTAACAGGAGACTGAATTAATCAGTCATTATTTAAGCAATTAAATAGTTGAATCCTTGCTGCAATATCCTGACAGATGGCGATTATTTACAATACATTTTGTTTTTTTTTTTTTTTGTTTTGTCTGGCTCTTTATGAGCCAACAATTACAGGGTATTTAAATTGGCGCGGTTGGCGACACTCTATTAAAATGCGATTTTTTTTTGCAGCTAATAATTGATGTATCCTTTAAAGTTAGTGGTTGGAGGTTAATGAAGCAACTACAAAAACAACAACAACTGCTTGAATTAATTTGCTAGCATGCAATGTGTATTAATTTGGCTTGTTATTAAAACAGTTGTTGTTTTTGTTGTTGTTGTTTGAGTTGTTGTTGCTGAAATTGTTGTTGTGATTGAATTTCTGTTGTTGTTGCCTTTTTGCTTGTAATTAATTGAATTTAAATGAATCACTGTTGAACACAAAACCAAACATTAATCAGAAGACACGATGCGATGTCCTTCCGACCTTTCATCCTTCCTGCCTTCCTTCCTAGCAGTAACCAATAACAATGCTTACAGGATGTAGTGTGCAACACATGCAACACGGACATGAACACCGGCACATCGACGGACACACACACACACGAGCACACAAAAGCAAGCTAGTTACATGTGTGTTTGTATGCTGTAGGCGGTGCGGCAGGAAGAACGCAATCGAGTTGTTTTTGTATTGTTATTGAAAATATTCACACATAAACATGCACAGCACCAACTAACACACACACACACACACACAAACACACGTGACGTCGCTGCATGCAACAAAATAATTAATCCTTTATGCAACAAGAACAACAACAAGAATAACAGAAACAACAACAACAACAACAACAACAACAACAACAACAACAACAACAACAACAACAATTACAACACAACGCTTCGGAACACAAAGACCAAAACTTGAAAGCGACAAAAAACCGAATGGTAAGCAGCACTTTTTGGCAGGACTTAAAAATTTTTTTTTGTTCTCTTCCATGCCAAGCCGGACGAATGCACAACCGAGGGCAACGCGTTTACGTCCCCTTTTAAGGCCTACAAATAGCCGTTGAGGAAGTCTGCGAGACGCGTCGACAGTTGATCCCCGATTAATGTTGTTTGTACTGTTATTTTTTTTTTTTAAACACGATATGCCCGAATATCCTGGCGTATCCTTTCTTAATGCGTTCGAATGCAAATTTTCATTAAAAACCAAAATGCAGCAGCAACAAGAATTATTTAAAAGACAAACATACACACAATCACACAATCCCTCACGCGCTCACATACTTGCGCTTGTAATGTGATGGTTATCAAAATTTAGTGCAGGATTCAAAGGATTCGCGAGTCTACGTTTTTGCCAAGCGTCAAGCAATTAGCTGCTCGTACGTACGGGCGTTTTTGAAACGCTTGCATGCAGTGCTAATTAGCACACTCACACAGGTAAAAGCCGAGAACACACGCATGCAACGTAATCCCTGCGCTACGCATTGAGGTTTTTAGCAGAGCACTTTTTTTATAATCTTTTTTTTTTCAATATTAAATTGCACACAAATTTATAACCAACATTTGAGTGGTCAAAAAAAAATTTCAATTATTTTTTTTAATTGAAAAAAAAAAAATTACGTTTGCCTGTCCGTGATTCACGTTGTCATCATTTCTGTTCATACACCGACAACACGTTTATTTTACTGACTTTGTTTTCGCACGTTTTTCCGTCTAACCGTTACGGCACAACCTTTCAATGGCTCTGTTTGTAAACAACTGAATGTTGTTTTCCATGCTGGTGTCTTCACTGGCGCACCGGTTCAGTCGTCGTCGTCATCGTCGTCGTCGTAGATGCCAGCCACATAAATGGATGGATGATGGCTGGCTTTATGGTTGTTTGGTTGATGGTGCGTGCGTATTTGTGTGTCGATGTGCTTGTGCAGATGTTGATTCCGTGGTGAATTTCTTGCAAATGCATTTTAATGTTGACGCAACATGTTGCACCACTAACGACATTGTTGTGCTTCAGGTGTTGTTTAAAATAAATTTTTGAATGAATTTATGACAACATATTTGTAAGTATTCATGTGAAACTTCATGTGGCTCGGGGGTAAATTCAAAAGGGGTAGCAGAAATGAAATTTAAACAGCTTAAAGGAGGGGGCTATATTCACACAAGGAGCATGGATTTTGGCATGTGGATCAATTTGACCTACATTCAAAGATTGCAAAAGTAAAACGGGACACGCCCACTAATACAAATGTGAGTATTATGTGTGTGTAAGTCTGTATACAATTTTTAAATTGAACTCAAAAAATTACTGCAAATAAATTTTAAGAAAGCTATAAAAGGACTTTGATATGCATCGAGAAAAAACACTATACTTAGGTTACACAAGTTGGCTTCTGTAAAAAAAAATTAACTATACTTGAAAAACTTAACTATAGTTATATTTACTTTTAAATTGAAAACAACTTTAATTTATAGCAAAAAAGTCAACAAATCCAATATTAATAAAAACTAAGTACAAAGTATACAAAAGCTTATGTAATTAAATCTATATTTAAAATGCCGATCGATAACACTGTTCTACAAATATTTTTTTTTTTTTAATGTACAAAAGCTCCCACCGTATTTTATGTTTTGCCGATCCATATGATGACTTTCTGCGTTTTCAGAATGTTTTCATCACTTCGATTTTTTTCGTCAAGGACCTTTTTAATAATTCACTTCGATTTTCGTACTTTGCCTAGTTTAATGTTGCATAACTTTGCTTCTATTCATCAAATTTAATTTTTTATTAACGATACACTTGTAGTCTTCCATTTTTGCGGAAATGTCTTAAATCGTTACATTTTTTTCAAATGTACAGGTGCTTACATGAACAGAAAGAGCATATTTCTTATTTAATTTGCTTTTAGTTATTAAAAATAATCAAAAAAAATCTTTCGACATGTTTAATTTGACTTATTGGGTATTAGGGCCAGGGTGTTAGATTCTCAATGCTTGTAAAAAAACAAAATTGGTTAACAAATAACTTAATGATGGACGATAACAACATTGTAATGACCGAGTTTCTAACCTCAGAGCTGTAAAGTAATTTCTTGTCTCAGAAAAGCTATTGAATTTTTGTCAATTTCTGTATTAGCTTTCAAAGTGTTTCCTATCTCCCTATCTATGGCATCAATGCAGTGATAAACACTGACCACAGCGACAGTGAGGCGCCCCATACAAGTTAGACGAAACAATTTATTTTATGATTTTAAATGATAGGGGAACTAAAAACACGTAAAAAAAATGTATGAAGAGTCAAGGTCTATTTTGACCTAATAGGAAATTATGGGCTATTTTGAATTTTCGGGGAATATTTTGAACTTAAAACGCTCTTACAGTGAAAATTTTTGATGTGAAACTTTTTGCAACGGCGTTTTTTGGAAATCGTTTGCCGCGCTGAAATACTTTTAGGAAAGTTTAATCAAGACTTTGTAAAAATGTGATTTGTTCGAATCATAAAATTGATTTATCGACAAATACTGTAGTGATCGTACTGTATGAAAAATATCTTAATCGGTGTGTTATGTGCAATAAGTGCTACATACCTCAAGTGTCGTGTCCATCGTGTTATATCAGGTTGACATGTGGAACACTAAGTCAAATATAAGGAGATGCCTGCATTTGAGTGAGTCAATGATTTTGTTTCCAAAACTCATTCACAGAGAAGCAAGTTATTATTTCTATTCTAAAATATATTTTAAAAAAAAATCTGAAAATATGTTAAATCGTAATTTAATAAACCATTTAATTTTTTGTAATCAGTTTGAAAATAAAAACCAATGATTTTTCCAATTTTTCTTCTGAAGAAAAACATAAACAAAATTATGTCAATAGATTTCTTTTGATTTCATAACTTTTGAAAATGTACAATGTATTACAATGTATGTATATGTATACAATGTATTGATATATTTCTATTATTGAAATTAGAATACTGTCCTACCTTTGTATAGCTGCAAATCCTACCTTTGTCATAATGTAAAGGTTTTTAAAATCAGTTAAGCAGAAGCAATGTTATGATGTACCAAGTAAGTCAAGGTACGAATATTTTAATTAACTCATTGTTGAGGTCCTTGACAAAAAATTCGAAGTGATACAAAAATTCTGTAAATGCAGAAAGTCTTCATATATTACCACTAAATGAAATATCCCACGCAATGTCTTGTACAGTTTTCGTGTAGAACAGTGTAATTTATTTACAAGCATTAAAATCCGCTTGAAACATTTACCTTAAAACAAGGCGAGCAACATGCTGCTTATATTCGACTGAATGTTGCTAAGCCAAGCAACTCACCACTTGCGCAACATGACTTCCTGACAGCATAGTTCAACAAATTTATTTGGCACATTTGTGCCCCACTCTGACTTGTGGTACGTAGTAAATCGGCGCATCAACTGAGCCACATCAAACCAGACACAAATCTTTAACAAAACAGGTAGCAATCAATTTCTTTTAACTTGGCTTGCGTGTAGCGGTCAGTTATTTTGTTGGCATGAAAGAATCAAGTTAACTACTTCGGCTTGCTGATGGGGGCATCCTTAAGGCATCTTTATTGTTTTGTTTTTTTTGAATTTATTTTGTTATTTTTGAACTTAGAATTGTGAAGTCTCTAAGCATTATAAGCCATTGCTCTAAGCCAATACAACAACAAAAACAAGACCAACAACCACAGGAATAACAACAGCGAAATTTAAAATTAAATGTAAAAAAAAAAAATCAAGAGCAAACCTGGTGCCGGCATTCTTTGATGTTTGATCGTATTTCGTGGCTTCAGCTTTATTCATTTTTAATGTGCTCTACATCAAATTCAAATTCATCTCTCTTAGTTTAATATGTTTTTTTTTTGTTTTTTTCGTTTTCCTTGCTCAGTGTGGTTTCGTGCTTACCTGGTTTGGTTGTGCTTAAGGATAAGCGGGCAAGAATTAAACTGAAATTTCTGTTTGAAGTGCAAACCACAGCGTGTATCTGCTGGATATGGTGTGTGATAATTATCACAACCACTCTCAAATTAATACAAAAACTGTAGACCAAAGCAAAATCCACATCATCATCATCATCATCACCATCATTATCATTGGTGAAACAAGGCTCATGATGATCATCATCATCATCATTAGTTTTATGTTAAGCGTGATTTGGTAGAAATTTACTTATGTTAGATGCTTGAACTGATATCTCTAATGTTAGCATATTTCATGTCGTCAAAAAAAGAACTTGTTTCAGCGCGTGTTCTTGTGTCATTTCTTCCTTGTCATGCCTCACATGTGTTTGGTTTATATTCCTTGAGAGATGATGTCCTGCTGTGATAGAATATTTTTGAAGTCTCACGACTGTAGGCGGGGAAGTGTTACAATGGAGTCAAGGCTTTGAATTACATGACAGCCTTGAGCGTTGAATTAAGATTTTAGTGGAAATTTTTTTAAGTGTTAAGATATCTTAACTGATGACAGTTCAAAATAAAGTTATTCAATTTGAATGAGGTTGTAACTAAGAGATTTATGGAACACCAAGAACAACTATTTTCAGAAAACAAAAAGTATTTTGAAAATGAATAATTCTAACTACTAGTTTCTAATTTCTAACTACTAACCACTAAACATCTGCTTTATTATTCACCAAAATCATTCTTATAAAAAGTTTCAATTAGAACACAATAAGCCCGTAATTTGTCATCACCTGCTCAACAGAACTGACAACAATTTTCCGCTTCAATCCTTATTTCTTCAATTTGCACAACATTTTGTCCTTTTGTCAATCTTCTCAAAAATCAAATATCCTTAAAATGTGGAATATTTAAAAACAAAAAAGCCATTCAATATTAATTATCTCCAATGCCGTGCCTTGCCAATATCCTGCCACAAACAACGCAAGACACTCGCACGTAGTTATTTACACACATCAACAGCACTTCCAACAACAACTCGATAACAAGAAATCCCAAAAAATCAATCGACCACAACGAACACGATTAATCACTCGGAATTCAATACCAACTCTAAGCGGTGAACACGCCAAATTCCCAAAATGCCGCCCTTACGCTGCTGTTAGCAACGAACGAAAATAAAATATAGAACAAAAACAAAAAAGTAGACAAACTAGCTAGAGTCACGTTTATGTAGCATAACCCTTTTTTAGTTATGTTGAACCCCTTAAGAGCCAAGCTCAACGCAGCCCAGCTCAACCTAAAGTAAGGCAAGAAATGCTTGCCAAGGTAGTGGTTCGTATTGGCCAAGCTAAGAGGGATCAGAGCATGACCCAGACCTTGGGCGCAGCTAACTCAACTACCTGTTCAAAGATTGAACCTGGACTTGCATCGCTTGCAATCATTAGACCGATAAATGAATGAGTAAACTTCCCTGTCGCCTTAATCGGTGCTGGTGCTGCTGCAGCTATTGTTGCTGTTGCTTATGATGGTGGCAATGATGGTGTTGGCGGAGTGAAGGCCTGCAGGTGGCAACATTTCTTCTACAGCTTTTGTGTTCGCTTTATTCGACTACAGTTTTCAGCGTTGAGTGCAATGTTGTGTACAATTTAACAGCAACCCGCTCCCAATCGTTGTCGAAGCAATCCAATCGAACCAACATTCATCGCTTTTTTTTTTAATTTATTTGTCAGCCTTTCTTTCTTTCTTTCTTTCTTATCTTTATTTTTGTTAACTTTTTTGTTGCGTTCAAAGTTTTTTCTGTTTTTTTTTATTTTGGCTTGATTTTTGATACCACAGCTGATTCCATTCCACCTGGTATAGAGTGAAGTACTTGGAGTTTCTTGATTATTTGTTAACGTTGCGCTTTGTTGTTGGTGTTGCCACAAATTGAAACCGAAATTGACATTGACACTGCCTTGACTTCGGAGACGCCAACGTCTTTGCGTGTGTTGCCAACGTCTTGCCGTCCGCGCAATCTTTTTCTTCTACCTATGCTTCATCATCATCAACATCTTCGATCGTTTCGGTTTTTGCTGCTAATGAATATGGAACACAATTGATTGGAACATTGTGCAAACACACACGCTCACATTCACAAGCGCAGCTGTCAACAGCTGAAGCTTGATTTCGTCGCTAGCGTTTCTTGTGTGCTTCCGGTTAACATGCCACCAGCACACCACCAAAAAGTTTCTATGTGTTGGTTTCTGTCTTGATATTTCAATGTGCTTGAATATTCAGCATATTTGCTTCCTTATTCTTAGTTATGCAATCGTCTTGACTGCATGTGCAAAGAAACTTTTACGTATTGCATTCCTGGCTAAATTCAGAATTTTAATTAGAGTGTGTGCTTTCATACAATGTGGTTCTGGGAAGAACAATTCCATAAGTACTAATGTACTAATTCTTAAGTCCAATAAATACAAAATACAATAGATAAGATTTTTCAGATGGCAATTAGGTAAAAATTAAAAAAAAAAAAATTAAACATTAAACCAAATTATGAACAGTACTATCCATTGAATTGAAATTTCCTTCATTTCCATAGGAAAATATTCTGCTTTTAGGAAAATCTATATTATAACCAGTCAACTGGACAGGACTTATGGAACGATTCAAGGATTCATTCATAATTTCGGGGATCAGTATGTTTTTTCCATATACGGAATCTGGATCGAATTGTTTTATATTGTAATATGTTATGTTATGTTTGTTATGTTACGTTTTTTATGTTATAATACGTAAAGTTATGTTATGTTAAGCTGTGTTCTGTTATGTTATGCTATGTAATGTCGTGTTATGTTATGCTATGATATGTCATGTTATGTAATGTTGTCAAACAAAAAAATAAGAAAGCATAAGTGAAACATATGTTGCCTTATTACGATATGTTACTTCTATGTTATTTTATGTTATTTTATGCTATGTAATTATGTTATGCTGTTTTTTGGTTGTTATTGTTGTATGGTTATTATTGTATGCTATTTTATATTCTGTTATCATATGTTATGTTATACAGTGACACATATTTGTATAAACGCACTCTTAATTTTAACTATGCTACCTTCTCTCTCTTTTATTAATGCATTACTCAAAACAAATTCCAACTCATATTGTTTACTAAACTAACGGAAATTTGTATTGAGTGCAAAAAGTTGTTTTCGTTGTTGTTGTTTTATATAAATCATATTAGTTTAAATATTTAACTAAAAACAAGTACATAATCGTTTAAACGAATCAACTTTATTTTCAATAGGAATGAGAAAAAGAATATTTATTTAATTTTCAATAATTAATTGGTCCACCATTTTTATTTATAACCTCAAAAATACGATTCGGCATCGACTTCACTAAATTTTCCAGCAACTGACGATCCAAATCTTCCCAAGCTTCCTTAATGGCCAATTTGAGCTCTAGCACGGTTTTGTAAAGGTGTCCTTGGGCTTTTTGTCCATAGATTTTGCGTGATATGTACCCCAAAGATTCTCCACCGGATTCAAATCGGGACTGCATGCAGGCCATTTCATAAGTGGGATGTAATGCTCTTCAAACCACTTTAATGACTCTTTAGAAACGTGAATGGCAGCGTTATCCTGTTGAAAAATACTGTCTTCATCCATTTTATTATCCAAAAATGTAATGAGAGCATCATCCAACAATTCCGTGTATATTTTTGAATTCATTTTGGGCGGCACAAAGCAAATATTTGCTTTACCTCTCGATGAAAATGCCGCCCACACCATAACGCTGCCACCACCAAAATTCCTTTTTGACATACGTACGTCATTGTTACGCAAATCATGCCAATAACAGCTGTAAGAATCTGGGCCATCTAAGTTGAATTTTTTTTCGTCGGAAAACACAACATTGTCCCACTCAGTTGACCATTGCATGTGTTTTTGGGCGAAGTCTAAGCGCGCCTTTTTGTGATGCTGCTTCAACACAGGCTTGCTCACCGGTTTTTTCCATTTAACGTGGAAAGAGTTACGTAAAATGTGTGCAATGTGTCTCGTTGTCACTGGAAGATCTAATTTTTCTTTTATTTGAGTTGAGTTCAAAAATTTTTTCGTGGCTTCCTTCCTAATCTGATTAACTTGGCGAATACTCAGTTTTCGATTGCCTTTCGTGGCTTTTTTTACTCCATAATTAACACCGTTTTTTAAAAAAGAGCGCACGACTGCTTCTGATCTTCCTATTCTCCGCCCAATTTCCCGATTTGAATAACCCTCTTTATGGTACAGGTTGATTTGGACTTTTTCTGTGTCATTTAGATATTTTCCCCTTGGCATTTTGATAAAATCTTAAAAAAATATCATTAAGAAAATAATGTTACATTTAAATTAAACAAAACTTACTAATTGTCAATTAAATCCAAACAAATACTTATTTCTTTAAACCACTAATATGTTTTCGACCTCCTTTTTCATGTGCGTTTAAACGAATATGTACATGTTTTTAGTTAAATATTTAAACTAATATGATTTATATAAAACAACAACAACGAAAACAACTTTTTGCACTCAATACAAATTTCCGTTAGTTTAGTAAACAATATGAGTTGGAATTTGTTTTGAGTAACGCATTAATAAAAGAGAGAGAAGGTAGCATAGTTAAAATTAAGAGTGCGTTTATACAAATATGTGTCACTGTATTATGCTATGTTATATTTTTTATGTTATGTTATAAAATGTATGTAAGTTTAGATTATGTTGTGTTATTACATTTTATGTAATGCTGTTGTGTAATTTTACTATGTTATGTTGTGTTATTCTATCTTATGTTATATTATGTGTACATGTGTACATGTCATGTACATGTCATGTCATTATGTTATGTTAGGTTGTGTTAGGTTATGTTATGCTATGTTATGTTATGTTATGTTATGTTATGTTATGTTGTGTTATTTTAGATTATGTTATATTATGTCATGTCATGTCATGTTATGTTATTTTATGTTATGTTAGGTTATGTTAGGTTATGTCAGGTTATGTTGTGTTATTTTATATTATTTTATGTTATGTAATGTTGTTATGTTGTGTTATGTTATGTTATGTTATGTTATGTTATGTTATGTTGTGTTATGTTATGTTATGCTATGTTTTATTATGTTATGTTATGTTGTCTCACTTTAAATTAAAGTACCTTGAGGCACATTTATAAAACTTCCCCACAGTCATATTTTTGCTCCATTGGAAAGTCAATTTTGTTGGGTACAATAGTTTGAATGAGCCTGCGTTTGCATCATATCTCTGCTGGAAAACCTTATCATTTATTGCAACAAGATTAAGTATTCCAAACATGATCAACTGGAAAATTGTTATTTATAGCAAAATCTAATGAATGGTTTTTAAATTTATAATTAAAAACGCTTCAAATTATATCCTTTGAGCAACCTCGATGCACTGTAATCACGATACATTTAATTATTTTTTTACAAAATAACTCACCTGATGCAAATTTAAAGACCATTAATTGCTGCCGATCGACGCTTAAGTGGCATTTTGTCATTTTAATTGTGTTATTTATACAGATATAGCAACAACATCAAAAACAACAACACCAGCAGCAGCTAATAATAAAGTTGTTATACATCGTGCCGGACGACATGTAAAACTCCTCTAAAGCTGCCACCTGGAGAAGATTAAAATGTACATTAACGTAAAAAAAAAAAAAAACAAAAACTACACACTCTTAAACCAACGACGCCAGTTTGATTTTTTTAAGCTCGGCAAGTTCAGAGCAGAAAAATAAAATAAGCTTATATCTCGTAGAACCTTTTTCGCAAGGTACGTTTTTAAGGTAATTTAGTAGCAACTAATGAATATTTTTGCGCGCAATCATAAACATTGAGATGGGGCGCGGTTGATGTTGCAGCCACACGCGTAACTGCAGCAAGCTGTTGCAGTCAACATCTTTGGTGGCCAGCTTTTATCGGTGGTCATCAAGAGACGACAGCCATGGAGATGCATCAGACAACGGGCTGTCGTTGTCATCATCATCATTAGGTTCGGTATAGCAAGCACCAGCAGAATCAGCTATAGCTGTAACAGCAAAAGCAGTAACAACAGTAGCAGTAGCAGCAGCAGCAGCAACAGCAGCTTTATCAACAATATGTTGCTGTGTGTGGTTTTTTTTTCAGTAATAATCAATTTTTAATACTATCATTACAACGGCGTAAATATACAGGTTGGTGGCGCTTAATGACTGGTTGTTAAGTCAATGCTACTGATTAAGCGATAGCAAGAATTGTTTTTAAGCTTGCTATTTTTAAGTAGCTTAATTTAAGCTTAAGGCTGAAGAGATTGTAAGTAGATAACTTGCCATGTTATCAAATTTTAAGGAAAATCTTATCGAGTTGCGATAAAGTTGAATTTAAAGGACTCAGCAGAATGACATCCCTACAAATTTCGCTAGATAACAAAATGTCTTGAATTTCCTCCCAATTCTGTCAAAAATCAATGAAGCTCTGGATTAATAATAATTATAATTTTCTGCCCGAAATGTTAAGGGATAGAGTATCAAGCAGTCTGTGGCGTAGACAGGTACAATAGGGGCAAACTCCATCCGGCCGGCACTTTCTTGGAAACGGCAAATTTTAAAAAATGTCGGATTGTTTCTATTAGATTTTGACAAGATTCAAATATTTAAGGAGTTCAAAGATAAAGAGGTCCCGGCAACACAAAAAATAACAAGATTGAAATAAATTGAGTCTCCCAAAATATATCAAAATTATTTTTTGAAATTTTTTTAAGCATTTTAGGGCAAAAATCAGTAGCAAAAAATTAAAAAATATCAAGTCTGATGAAAACTCAATTTTTCTCTTAAAAAATCAGCATAAATGTATTATTTTCTGTGAAAATAGTGATGTAAGGTTTATCTTCGGATTAATATTTTTTATATACTAAAAAAAAAATCGGAATTTGTTAAGTTCTTTAGACTTCTTCGAATAAAACGATATTTTTTGGAATATGTGTTTCCACTGGGGTCATAAATGTTTAGATGGACCATTATAAATTAAATGGATTCTATGGACTACTTGGACAAATAACGAAGATTTTTGGTCCACTGCAAATTTTTGAGTTTTATCGACTTTTTAACCTATAATCGATGATTCTTAGGCCAATATGCTGCACATTTAATTATAAAACTGTGGTTTATCTTTTGGACCATATTCGGGACTATGTGTTATTATCTGTTAGACTTTCTTTGTAATTTTTTTTTGGTTTTGGGTTATTGGGTCCAAACTCCTTGGACATAAATCTATAATTTTCAGATAAATACGTTTAACATTGTAAATATCCTTGAAACTAGTTGGGTTATTGGAACATTTTAAGTCTTGTAGACTTCTTTGATAAATTCCAAAATTTTCTGACAAATACATTCAACTGGTATAATAATCTATGGAACTTGTTGGGTTAATAAAAACTCATGATTTTCTAACAAAAAAGATTGTACTGGCTTAATGCATGGAAGTACCTGGGTTACTGGCACTTTTTTGGAGTTTTGTGAACTATGGGATAAAAATTTATGATTTTCATACGTACAGGTTCCACTCTCATATTCTATGGAACTGAATGGTTGATTGGAACATTTTTATGTTTTGTGGACTCCTTAAATAATAATCTCTGATTATCGTTCGAGCATCTTATACATATAACGCAAACTCAAATATTGTCCGGCGTAAGGCTTTTTAAGTACAAGTCCAATCTTAATAGATTTAGTATTTCTTGGTAGGTTTAGACCTGTAGATGTACAAACTGGACTTTTTATTTCTTAAAAATTTATATTTTTTAAGTTATAGCTTATTAAAGTTTGCATATAATTGCAAATAATTATTGTTGTTATGTTGCTTTTTCCTTTCTTAACAGAGCATGAGAACAACGTTATCAAACTCAGAGCAAAACTATTCGCTGCTCACATTTCGCTCTCTTCTGTCTCTTCTTAATAGAGCGTCTGTTAACAACAAAATGAAAGTCAAAAAAATATAATAGCTGAATTACAATACTGCGTTAGGTCGGTCGGCCTTTGACCGTACTTTGGTCTCCGTTGTAAAAACTTTACGATATAAGCTGTCAAAACGGACGACCTCAAACTTTGCAAAACTAAATGTTGCGTTGACAGATTGTGCGTCTATCATTTTGGTGATGCCAATAAAAGCAGCTATACTAAAAATCCCACAAAACGTCCCTTTTTCCGTAATCATGCAATTATAATTTTAATCAATAAAAAATTAAAAGATATTGTCATAAAATCGTTAAGAACCATAAAACCTACTTTAAAAAGCTAACATCTTTTTATTAAGTGTAATATAATCTGCGAAATAATGAAAAATGTCACATATGAACGTGAAAATTCGGACTAGAAGCTTCAAATTAATGAACGCTTTCCAATTTAATGATAAAATGTGAAATTGAATTAAAATTTAAAATGGAATTTCTGGAAACACAATTCAGTTTTTATGGCAAAAAATTTTTCTTTGATTGATCGATATTTTTATATATATATATGTATATATATATATGTATATTGTTTTTTTTATAAAATGTGATTGCTTGATGTCATTATTTTTCTTATTTTTGTCAAAATTACTGCTATTTATTATTATTATTACTGTTAATTTTTGCCGAGATTTTTGCAAATTTTGAGAGCAAAATGTAGGAAATTTCGTCACGAAAGCAAGTTGGAAATATTCATGTAAATTTGTGTATGGAAGTTTTTTGGTACGGTGCGTGTTTTGGGGCAATTTCAATCAATTTTTATCCACCTTGAACACCAGAGGGCGCTTAAGTAAAAATTTTAAGAAAATCGGTATATAGTGGTTTTCATGTACACTGAGTGTTTTGCTGCTATCTTTTTTGACCCATATTGAACACCAGAGGGCGCTGTAGTAGAATTCTTGCCACACCCCCTTGACCAATGCCTCTCCAAATTTTTTAGTAGAAATGCATCACCAAATATTAATTCTATTCTAAAATTCAACGTTTTGTGACTTACTTTTATAGGCTATTCGATATCAAAAATTGTAATTGTATGGGCGGAGCCACACCCCCTTGTACAATGCCCGTCTCGGTTTTCTAGTAGATGGACATTACCAAGTGGCAACTCCATACCGAGTTTCATTATTATGCGGCATTTAACTCCAAAGCTAAAAGATACCATAAGTTTGACTTATATGGGCGATGCCATGCCCCCTTGTCCAATGCTCACTCAATTTTTCCAGTCAAAGGACAAGACTAAATAGTACATTCTTACCGAGTTTCATTGATGTGTGACTAATAGTTCGAAAGTTATATGTACAATTTGGGCAGCCGAAAAAGTGCCACACCCTTTTCCCAACGCCCATAAAATTTTACTAGTGGAACGGCACATGTAAATCGAGGCCGAACACCTAATTCCAATGTTGTGCGACCTATAATTCCAAAGTTATTCGATATTGCAGATTCGAGTTGCCACGCCCCCTTGAACAATGCTCGCTGAATCACTTGTAATTAGTGAGTACTTGGGTAGAACTTTACAAAAACAAAGTGAACGGCATTTGCCAATCTACCTTACCACAACATTCCTTTGTGTTATATTATTCAAACAATGATATTAAGGGTATTCGTCCTCAACCAACCTCATTAAAATATATAATTGACCAATATATAAGTTTGCCATTTTGCATGAATACCTTTATAATATTATTTATAATATACTATAAATTACAAATTATACAAATTTTTATAGCATATACAATTGAATAATATTAATATCATTCTAAATTCATCAAAATCATTATTATACTATTTAAGCAGCATGTTAATTTAAAAAATTTTATCAATTTAAAAAAAACTCGCATCAAAATATATATTCCTACGATAATCCTATGAAAATCTTAGTTTTCCATCGGAATCCAAGAATACCCACATTTTAGCATTTCTCAACGAAAATGCAACCCAGCGTTAATATGGAATGTCAAAAGCACGAGCTAGTAGAGCATGTCGCTACTCATAGCGTTGATCGTACGTCACCCCCTCAAACTCATTTTTACGGGATGAGGTCGACGCAATGCATGAAGTCATATTTTGTGTTGCTTCATAAGAACCCATTGTTTCTAGTCGAGCTGTCAAAGGCCGACCGACCTAACGCAGTATTGTAATACAGCCATAAAGCTTTCGCAAACCGCTCGCGCTGAACGCTCGCAACCAAGATACATTTATTGCACAAGTTTTCTTTTATTGCAATTTACCGCTCACATTTCACTTTATTCTGTCTCTTGATAGAGCGCATGCAAACAATGACCAAACTCTTAGAATATATGCTGAACACAATGAACGACGTCAGCGGTCAACGCCAATTATTATTATTTTTATAGTTGATGAGTGCAGCAACGCGCACCAGTGGTCGCTAGTTTCTGTAAATTCCACAAGTTTTATACATATTGAACCAGTTTGATAATGGGTATTTTTTGGGTTTTGTGGACTCCTTGGATAAAAATATATAATTATCAGTCAAATAGGTTGGATTAAATATGGTCAAACTGGGATTAAATATGGAACTATTTGGATTGTAAGAATTTTTTTCGGATTCGTGGACTCCATGGATTAAAATATATTTGATTTTTGATTTCATTAATCAAACTTATTCCATAAACTAGGGCGGACTAGGAACCTTTTTCTCTGAAAATCATAGGTTTTTGACTAAGGAGTGCACAAAACTCAAAAAGCTCCATTAACCCAACTATTTATTTAAACACTAAAATAGTAAACAATCATTCAATAACAGTAGAAAATAAGCAAATTAAGTTTGAACAATGCTTTTTTGTAGTGGATTTATTGTATTTGTTCAATTTTCAAAAAATTTTTAAATTTTTGAACTAAAACGCCTCAATTATATTGATTAACCCGATGGCTTAGAGAGTTGAAAAGGTCTTCTGTAATGTGTTTTTTGCATTTATTCGACATGGTCATAAATTTCCCAACTAAATCTCCCATAGCCTATCGTGATTTCATGATAATTATATTTAATTTCATTTCATTTCATTTTGATCGAAATTTTACTACACATCGATATCATAAGGTATAGTTTCCATATCCAAAATATTCAATCGACACCGTCCTACACCAACCATGTTCAAATCTCCATGCCACCACTCCCAGGTATTTCGGTTCCCGGAGAATCCAGACTCCTACTATGAGCCAAAAATCTTATTTTAAACTCGTAGGTTCAAAGAACATTGTATTGTGTGTATTAATGGGAAAAGTCATTTTCCTCAAACTTTGAAATGTAAAAGAACCTGAATAGTAAAAGTGATGTCCTATAAGAGTTACATGTAAAAAATTCAGTCAACTAATAATTTCACTATCCTAGAAACTGAATATTTAAAATTGAGCACAAACTGCTATTTTATACCTGTACCAAAGTTCTCATCAAAGTTCCTATATAAAAGAAAATTTTCCAGATCAAATTTTAATTTTTGTAATATTTTAATTTTCTACTGAAAATCATTTTCACCATTTTCTGTTTAATATTAATCCTCTACAAAAAGTAGAAAGAGCACCAACTTTCGTTTGACTACGCCACTGCATGCAGCATCCTTAGTTCTCCATAAATTCATACAGTTGAGGCAATTATGCAAAACTTTAACAATAAAAAATTCGTTTTATTATCATTTGGATTCGTTTGACCCATAAATGACAGAGTCGGCTAACGAACCACTTAAATTAATTAAAACTAAATAAAACCGAAAGCTACGAACTAATCTGAAGCTTGAACAAATGGAATCCATAACGCACTGTATGGCATACATACCATATAATACGCACACCTACAACAACTATTAAACCAGCGGCGGAATATTATTGAAATAAGTCAATAATTTATACGGATTAAGTTGGCAACACTGCGTGAACAGGGCTTAAGCCGATTTTATGGACAAACGGGGAGATGTAAAGAGTATCATGGCAACGTTTACGAGTTATAGGCCTACAGATTTATTTATGAGTTGTCAGTGGCAATAATTATGCATGTTTGTGTGAGTGTGCGTGTATGTATGTCAGAATCGAACACCGAAACAACGCTTGACGATTATACTGCAGGGGCGCATTAATCAGCCCAATGCAGCCAACAACTTAACGCATGTTGTGTGGCACAAACAACAAACACAACAATTAAACAGCGCACAACAGAATTAGGTGAAAATGTCAAAATATTTAACTATGGACTGAAGTGGCGCACTTCATTAATTTGCCTAAATCGACAACTGAGTCAGATACTCAATAAGAAGAATCGATGAGAATCAGGAAGATTTGCCATGAACATCACCAATTGTTTTGTAGACGAATTTAACACACTTTTACTCATCTTCAGGATACTTTCTTCATGCTTACATTTGTAGCTGCCATTGAAGCAAAACGTTTAATTAAACGAACAAATCAGAAAACAGCTAAATATGCAAATAGTATCTATGAATCCATTGGATGCCGGCAAAATGAAAACAAACCCCACAGAATGCACACAACACAACATTACACAACACAGCACAGCAAAATATTACATACAACCGGCAAATACTCGTACAAAACATTCGTACAAATACAGCTCATCCAAATCTCTTTCGTGTATCTACAGGATAGAATACTTTATTAGCTAACAGCTATCTAGATACTCATACATCGTACGGATATGCTATCAATAGCAAGAGCAAGCATTAATTTCTAGAGTGCTGCTTATGAGGGTGGCCTTAAGTGGGCTGAGCTGTAGTAAGTGTGTCATACACACTCATACACCTGCCTTCGCATTAGTCCCTCATTGATGTTTACGTGACGATCCACTTCATCACACCTCAGAGCTCATGAAATGCAGCAGGAGCAGGACCAGCTCATCGCCATCAATTATACTTTAAATGCTTTTTCAGCTGATTCATCGTGTGTTTTTAATTGCTTTTTATTAAAGTTGTCATTTTTGTGCTATTTATTAACGCCACTAGTAGCTTGATGAGCCAAATATGTATGAAATCAAATCAGCAAGTTCAGATGAAAAGCCATTAAATGCAGATGCTAATAGGATAGGTGAGGTAAACAAGTACAATGTGTTGATAGGAAACAAACTAAAACAAAAGCATTGTAAAACTTATTTGATGTCAGGACTTTTATCAAAACGTTGTCAAACGTATTTTAAAGAACAGAGTTTAGAAAATGAAGAATAAAAATAAAAAAAAAAAATCGGAAAGCATTTTTTTTACTTGACAACGTTACGTGTTACCTCGCAGGTTTCTAAAAATGTAAAAAACGCATTTTTCTAAACACAATGTAAATAATCAACATTTTCGCAAAAGCAAAAGCAACACCAAAAGCAAAAGAAAAAGTAAAAGCAAAAATAAAACTAACGCAAAAGCAAAAGCAAAGGCAAGAGCAGAAGCAGAAGCAAACGAAATAGCATTAGCAAAAGCATTAGCAAAAGCATTAGCAAAAGCATAAGCAAAAGCTCAAGCAAAATCAAGAGCCAAAAAAAAAGCAAAAGCAAAGACAAAGGCAAAGGCAAAAGCATAAGAAACAAGAAAAAAATTAGAAATATGAAATAAACTTAAAAATAGCAATATAAAAAGTAAAAATAGAAAAAATTAAAATAAAATTAAAAATAAAAATAAAAATAATAATAAAAATAAAAACAATTATAAAAATAAAAATAAAATTTTAAAAATAGAAATAAAAATTATATTAAAATAAAACTAATAATAAAAATATAAATAAAATTAAAAGCAATCATCAAAATAAAAATAGAAATAGTCATCACACAAAATTAAAATACCTATAAAAATAAATCTAAAATTAAAAACAAAATCAAAAACAAAAACAAAAACCAAAACAAAAACAAAAACAAAAACAAAAACAAAAACAAAAACAAAAACAAAAACAAAAACAAAAACAAAAACAAAAACAAAAACAAAAACAAAAACAAAAACAAAAACAAAAACAAAAACAAAAACAAAAACAAAAACAAAAACAAAAACAAAAACAAAAACAAAAACAAAAACAGAAACAAAAACAAAAACAAAAACAAAAACAAAAACAAAAACAAAAACAAAAACAAAAACAAAAACAAAAACAAAAACAAAAACAAAAACAAAAACAAAAACAAATACAAAAACAAAAACAAAAACAAAAACAAAACCAAAAACAAAAAATATGAAAAAAATAACATGCATTAAAATTACATACATAAAACAAAACAAAAGAAAATAAAAAAATTATAAAAGCCGAAGTGAAGTAATAATAAAAGTAAAAATATGAACAAAATATAAAATTAAAAACAAAACTAAAAATAACAAGTAAAATAAAATTATAAATAATAATAAAAACAAAATAATATAAAAAATAAATGTATATAAAAAAAAAATATAGAAGTAGAAATAGGGGTAGACATAATAATAATAAACATTGAATTTAAAATAAGTTTATGAAAAAATAATATATATTAAAATAAAAGAACATCCTAACATAAAAAATAAACAAAATTAATATGAAAATAATACAAGCTGAAGTTTTAGCAATTAAAGTAAAAATATTGATGGAAATAATATTAAAAACAAAAATAAAACAAAAATAAAAATGCCAATAGATATAAAGTTAAAAATAATAAAAACAAAATAAAATAAATGTATGAATAAAAATATTAATAAGGATAACAGAAAAATTAACAAAATAAACATTAAATTAAAAATAAATTTATAAAAAAACACTATAAAAAAGTTGTAAAAATCAAAATGAAATTTAGTTTTAAAAATTGAATACATATAAAATAAAAGTAAAATTTAAATTTAAGTTTAAAGGGAAAATGAAAATAAAGCTAAAAAAAGAGCGTTGGCTGTGTCGTGGACACACCCGTAAGTTTTGACGTGACGGTGTTTCTTTATACTCCTATTTCATGTCCAAACTCTTGTTCTAATCCATGACCAAATTTTTGACTTAATCAAATATACCGAATCCCTTTCCTAGTTTAAAAAGGTGTGTCTTAGTTTTTGTCCTAATCCATATCCAAATTCATGTCATTGTCCTTTTCCAGTTTCATTGTGTTATTTTGTTGTTTGTGAGCAGTGAAATCGTAACCTACTAGATTTTTTGTTGTTGTTGTTGTTGTTGTAGTTGTTTATGTTGATGTTGATGTTGATGTTGATGTTGATGTTCATGTTGATGTTAATGTTGATGTTGATGTTGATGTTGATGTTGATGTTGATGTTGATGTTGATGTTGATGTTGATGTTGATGTTGATGTTGATGTTGATGTTGATGTTGATGTTGATGTTGATGTTGATGTTGATGTTGATGTTGATGTTGATGTTGATGTTGATGTTGATGTTGATGTTGATGTTGATGTTGATGTTGATGTTGATGTTGATGTTGATGTTGATGTTGATGTTGATGTTGATGTTGATGTTGATGTTGATGTTGATGTTGATGTTGATGTTGATGTTGATGTTGATGTTGACGTTGATGTTAATGGTTATGTTGATGTTGATGTTGATGTTGGTGTTGGTGTTGGTGTTGGTGTTGGTGTTGGTGTTGGTGTTGGTGTTAGTGTTGGTGTTGGTGTTGGTGTTGGTGTTGGTGTTGGTGTTGGCGTTGGTGTTGGTGTTGGTGTTGGTGTTGGTGTTGGTGTTGGTGTTGGTGTTGGTATTGGTGTTGGAGATGTTGTTGGATTTGGAGTTGGTGCTTTTCGTTTAGCTTTTTTTTTTGCTTCCCCATTGGTTGTGCTCTAATTTCAATTAATCCAGCAAAAGTGATGCATATGCGTCACATTAGGCGGTTCCCTGGGGGTTTTTGACACGCCGTAAAATTTTTTTTATTATTTTTGTCATATGCCCGAAGACCTCACCTTTGTTTGCGTTCCTTAAAATTTACCGTTGCTTCAGTAGTCACAGAGTTAAAAATCCATGCAACGTTTTTTCATGGCTGTAGCATTTTTACTACATTATGTGATTGCATCCCTGAAATCATGACAACAAATTTTTTTTTTGTAATTTAGTTGTGAAGCGTAATAACACATCCCTGCTGTCGTTAAACAAAATTTACTGTAGCGCTCCTCCTGAGTGAGTAATAATTCCATGAAACGATATTACGTTTCTGTTACATAAGCTGCTATATTCACGACCTGACGACGCCGGAATTTTTTTTTTTTTTTTGTCGTAAAGCCATGTATAAAAACTTTATTTTCCTTTTTACACTTTTATCGTAGGTTATATACACATTGAGTAAAAATTCAATGCAACGCCGCTGCATGAATGTTGCGTTATCGATCTTTGAGCGGCTCTCTCAGCGTCCTTATGATGTCAGAAATTTTTTGTCTAATTTTGTTGTGAGGGCTTCCAGTAGGCCTTTATTGGCGTATCGTATTTTTAATCCTAGCACTAATACTCAGCGAGTAATAATTCCATGTAACAAATTTTCAGTTGCGTTGCTTACGCAGCTCCCACTACGTCCCTATGCCGTATTAAATTTTTTTTTTGTTTTTTTAATATAGCCAAAGAATTAACCTTTACGGTCATACTATTTTTTTAATCATAGCTCTTATACCCAGCGAGTAACAATTCAATGAAACGCAGATGAATTTTTAAAAAATTCATTTTTTAACTTTTTTGGAAACTAGAGGAGTATAACGTAACTTCGTCACGTCAAAATAAAAATAAAATTAAGAATAAAACTTAAAGCAAAAAATAAATAAAAATCAAGAATGAAATAGAAACTAAGTCAAGGATTAGAAATATAATGAAAGCAAGGTCAAGTATTTGGACAAAGAATAACATATAGAGTAGGACAAAAATTTGGACAAATATGTGTTTATAGATTTCGATAAGGATTAAGGCAAGGATTCAGTCAAGGATTGCAAAAGGGATTTGGACACGGATTTGGAAAAGTAGATTGAAATAGATTTAACCAATGATAAAGTCAGAAATTAAGACAAGGATTAAATCAAGAATTTGGATGAGGAAAAAGAAAAATTAGGACAAATATAAGAATAAATTTAAGGATGAGGACTACGATAGATATAAGTTTTTAATCAAAACCTACGTGTATACCCATGACACAGTCCACACTTTATTTTTTAATTTTGTAACATTGACTATTTCGTATCGAAATTCTTTAGCACACCAGAAAGAAATGTTTAATTTTTTTTTAATTTTTCCAAATTTTAAGCATAGAGAAGATAGTTCTTGAGATAGGGAAAACTCCTGTTCAAAGGTGATCTCAATACTTGTTTGTCACACTATCAATCTAATTTCTAATTCATAGTATTCAGTATGGAGGGATACAATTTCAGCATTATTAAATTAATTTAAGGATGCACTGTGACTGCATAATATACAGTGTATAGTCCAAAAGTACAAATATTTTTCGTTTAAGCTTAGGACCATGTCTTGGCCGGAATTCGAACTCGTTATCATTACCGAGACCGCTATAATAGAGTTTTGATAGTGGAAAACAATTATTTCTAAAAGATTCTCAGATAAATTTAAACAAAATTCTTCCGGTTCAAAAGGTAAAATACTGTGTGCTTATTCAAAAAGTAAATTTCTGTGAAATCTCAAAAAATCGAAATATCAGATGGCCCTAGTGAAAGTTTGCTTTTTATTCGAAATTTCTAAAAAAATATTAGTTTTAAATTTTACAGAATAAGAGAAAATCTTAGATTCAAATAGAATTTCAGGAAGAACTGTCTAAAAAACTTTTTAATGTTAAAACAGATTTTAACATATTTTGATATATATCTCCAGTGACGGATCCAGTGACGGAAGGGGGGATAAGCTAAGTAGCCCAAAGCGGGGCTGAAACGACTTTTAGTTCTTATTTTCCCATAAACCAAATTCTCAATAGGGGGGATGGGGGCTAGAGTCCTTTTAGCATGTATGTAGATCCGCCACTGTATGCCTCCTATATAAAAATAAAAGAAGCTAATAACTTCTAATCAAAAAATACCAGGATTTCTTCAACAAAATGAAAATTTTTCAGTGATATTTTTTTATTTCCTTCAAAAGAATCTATATATAAATAGGCGTAGGCAGAACAGTTAAGAACCATCTTCTCCCGTGGTTCTCAACCGATTTTGATAATTTTGTTTTTAAATCAATAAGAGTAGGGAGAAGGAGTGCACCGAATATCAACGGTGAGCGTGGTACATTCCATACTACCCAAATTTGCGATATCGAATAGCTTAATAATTATAGGTCACACAGCCTCGGAAATCGGTATGTGACCTCAAATCCCAAGAACCATTCCACTGGTTACATTTTATGGGCGTTGAAAGAGGGGTGTGCCACTTTTCAGCAGCCCAAATTTTCGGCATAACTTTAGAACTATAAGTCACAAATCAATGGAACTCGGTAGAAACTTCCAATTCAGTAGTTTTCTTCGATTGAAAAAATTGAGCGAGCTTTATACAAGGGGGCGTGGCACCACCCATACAATTCTAAGTTTTTATATAGAAAAGCTTTGAAAGTAAATGCCGTATAATAATAAAACTCAGTATGGAATTCCCACTTGGTGATATTCTTCTACTAGAAAGTAGAATATGGGAAGTAGGGTTCTGGGACGGGTATTGGACAAAGGTGTGTGGTAAGTCAAATTTTTGATATCGAATAGCTTTGAAAGTAATAGTCACAGAACATGGATACTCAGAATTGAGTTACTATTTTGTGATTTCCTGCTGGTGGTGCGTATGGTGTGGTATGAGTTCGGTAACGTTTGCACATAGTGAACAAAGAAAAAAACTGCTTTCAATAAAAATACAAAAAAAAAAACAAAATTAATTAAAACTTAAATTAAAAGGTTGAATTTGGAATGAGAAACAGTCACAAGGAGCTAAGCAGGGAATATATGTATGTAGAATACAGAGCTTGCAGAACGGTATGAACGTCGTTTTTGGTTACATAGTCGCGTACAAGATGAAATGTTTGAGCGGGTGCGTTGTCGTTGTAAAGAAACGAAGAGTTTCTGATATATCTCCACAATTTTCCACATATTTTCTTAGAAATACGAAATTTCAGACAAATTCTTTTTTCAACTAAATTCGAAATTGTGAAATACGCATTTCAAACTGCCGACAAACGGTGCTAAAACAAATATTTGAGCAACACATTACAGATGTACCAGTCCAGAAAAAAAATTTGTGTGACAGAATCTCAAGTACGGTTTGTTTGAATGGGGAATTCCGGGTATTTTTTGATCAGAAGGTGTATCTACTTAGTAAGCTCTATCTAAGTAAGCTCTGCAAGAAACTCTAGAAAGTAATCAAGAGGGAATCGAAAACAAATTGTTGTTATTTAGGAACCATTAAGATGAGTTTTTGGCGAGTCTGTTAAAAATCATGAATTTAGAAATTGCTTATGATAAAAAGTTGTACGTACATTGTAGGCCTTACATATTGGGGACTATCTAGGTTAATTTTTTTTTTTTTGTTTTTAATATTGTAATAATCGCTGTTATTGACTATTTTAATAGTTTTATTATCTTTGCCTTGAGGCTGCTTCAGTAAGATACATATAAAATCCATGTCACGAGCTGTGAGGTCGTATACAACAACGAGAACCAAACCGTCGACCAAATCCTTTATAAACAAGCATATTTTTAATAACCAACAGCATTGATGGATCTTATCGCTTCCACAGTGATTTTAGCCATTCATCCATCCGTTAAGCAAAAACACAAGTAAAAGAAACACAAAATCACTCTACGAAAATATTTATTAACTAAAAGTAGGTTGGAACTCGTAAAGGCAAATACGAATAATGACTGCCATGAAGATTTATCGCTTGAGCTTCATCAGTTGATGACATACAAATTGCTTGGAACAGCTCGCTTTATATTGACTGGTGTTTAATGAAAAGGTGTGCGTTGGGCCAAGAGCTCATGGCTCACTGGTTGCATGATGATGATGATGATGATGATGATGGAACGATGATGTTAATGATGATGTTAATGACGATGCATACGATAATAACTGCTGATAATTGCGCAGATTACTGCGAAAATATTTGCAGAAGCAGCTGTCAACGCTTAAGGCCACTGACAGAGATATTATGATCAGCTGTTCATAAAAAACAAAAAAAATGCACTGACTATGCAAAATAATGTTTACTAAAGAGAGTTTAAATTTCTTTAAGTGTACCACGCATGCAATGCAACCATGTCAGCGGACATAACAAACAAACATACAAAAAAAAAATTCGGAAAAGAAACGCAGCAACATGTCTGCGGACATTTCAATGGCAGAGCATTGAAAGGTAGAGCATTGGTACTCGTTTTGTAGACACATGTTGAAATGTTGCCGTCCAAACATGCTTGGTTGAAACTGCAACAGCAACAATATAACAACAACAGCAACAACATGGTCAGCAATTTGCAATGGCAGTTCGTTCAAGTTTTTTAAACTCAAACTGTCAGGCCGGCAAATTTCTAAAATTTCATTCATGTCTCTTCGTTACCGCCCCCTCCACAAGGTCCAGCAATTCCAAGAGTATTTCCAGCTAGTTGTAGCTTCAAGCTTCATACCTGATCTAGCCAGATTTCATGCTTTACTCCGAATACCTTAGTCAAAGTGCTGCAATTAAAGAATTTCACTCCACTACGGCAGATCGTGAAGATCTTGCAACACTGCGTCCGTCTAGCATTCAATTCGCTTCAAGTTTATTGTAATTTCCAGCTTAATTCCAGCTTAACTTAAGCAAGTTAGTATTCCAAGTAATGTTCTGCTTGATTTTTCGAACACACGCTCTCACACTGCGCGCAATGTTGCTGTAATTAAAACGAAAATATCGAATATTCGTGCGCGCATGCTTAGAGCTTGTTTAATTTAGCTGCGTTGCATTTAATGCTGCGTAGGAAACACCTACGAGCCTGTATTGAAAAAAAAAATATATATATATATAATTGATTTAGTAGTGCACGATTGAGAAGGTGTTTTGTGTGATTATTTTTTTCGTTGGTGACTTGTTCTATATCTTTGTAACGATCAGAGATTTATTGAGAATAAATAAACGTAACATTAATTGAACGTTTTGTACCGATAGCAGATTGCATGCTATTCAAAATTGATTTCCGTCAGTTATTATTAAGTTATAGTCAAAATGTCTGAGGGTTAGTTTCATAGTTTATTTGGGTTTGATTACCTACAGAAATTGAAAAGGAAAAAAATCGGAGAAACAGAACACAGTTGAGTTGAAAATCTAGACTTTTGACTTTTGAATTTTTGGTCAAAAAGTAGTTGACTGTATAATGAACACACCCGCAGGTTTTGACATGACAGAATGCACCTATTTATCCTTGTCCCTATCCTTTCCTTTATTCCTTGCCCCATTTCTTGTCCTTATCTTTTTTGCAATCTTGTACTAAATATTGTTTGAGATGTGTCTAAATCTTTGTCCTAATTCCTGTTCCAGTCCATGTCATAGTCATTTTCCCTGTCTTTGTCTGTCCGAATTATTGTCCTAATCGTCGTTCAAAAAATTTCAAAAATAAAAAAACATAAAAATTCGTAAAAAGAATAGATAAAAACAAGTGGCAGTCATACTGAAGCCACCATTTTGGTTTTTGTAATTCAGGCACGCAAACCTCCGGAAATTTCGAGGATGGAAAATTAAAAAAAAAAAAACAAAGAAATACTAAATGTTATGAAAAAACTTTGAAATAATTTCTAAAAAATGGTGGTCAAATCAAAAGCTCCTGAAAATACAGTTTAAGTGAAATTTAAAATTTTTTTAATTTCATTTTTTTTTGTGTTGATTTCTCCCAGAGTAAAAATATTTTAATATATACAGTTTATTTATAAAAGGTGATCCAAATGGAGATACTTTTTTCAATAGCCTTTTTTTGACAGATCACGTGTGAGTCGTGTCATGCTGTCATGTTATTTTTAACCGACTTCAAAAAGGAGGAGGTTCTCAAGTTCGTTGGTTTGTCCGCTTTTTTTTTTTTTTTTTTTTTTTTTTAAATGTACATATGTACATCGATAACTTCTAAAGTACTTGCCCGATTTCCGTAATTTTTTGTCAACCGATAGATACTAAGAACGCGGAGGTCCTTTTTTAAAAAAGTGGGCGACATTCGACAAAGGCGCGTGTCAATATTAGAAAAACACTGTACTTAAGTTAATATTGTCACTAGGGTACTGAAATTTACAGTAAAAATACTGGGGTAGGCAGTATTATTACAAATTACGGTCAATAAAGTGGGCGTTATTTGACAAAGGGGTGTGGTCATGTTAGAAAAACACTGTATCTCGAATAGTATTGACACTAGGGTACTGAAATTTAGAACAGGGGTAGACAACATTTTTAAAAAGTACTGTAAATAAAGTGGGCGTTATTCGACAAAGAGGTGTGGCAATATTAGAAACACACTATATATCGAATAATATTGACAATAGGGTGCTGAAATTTAGTACATGGGTAGGCATAGTTATTACAAATTACAGTCAACAAAGTGGGCGTTATTTGAAAAATGGGTGTGGTCATATTAGAAAAACTCTGTATCTCGAATAGTATTGACACTTAAGTGCTGAAATTTAGTACATGGGAATGCACAGTTACTACAAATTACGGTCAATGAAGTGGGCGTTATTCAACAAAGTGGTGTGGAAATATTATAAAAATACTATATCTCAGTTAATATTGACACTAGGGTACTAAAATTGGTATGGAGGTAGGTGGGTGGGTGGGTAGGTAGAATCATTACAAAAGTGGGCGGGATTGTACATAGGGTGTGGCACTTTAGTGAAAGTACTATATTAGTGTTAATATTAATACTTGGGAACTGAAATTTGGCACAGGGCTAAGTAGAATCATTATAAAGTACGGTATATAAAGTGGGCGGGATTAGAGAAAGGGCGTGGCACTTTAATAAAAATTGTAAAGACAGAAATGGAAAATACCCAACAAACTTTCAGGAATTAATAAAACAAATTTTTTAAGAACAAAGTGTCATGTTTGAATTTTTCCTCAAGAATACTATTACATAAAATTTTTCATATTCTCTAAAAAGGAAGAAATAAAAACTTTTTGACAAAAAAAAAACCGACTTCAAAATCACTACAAAGTAAAAAATAATTTTAAATAACTTTTCCCATTAATTTCTTTGTCAAATTTTAAAAGTTATTTATATGTATTATAATATTGGAAATCTTATCATTTTCATTTTTTATATTTTGTTTTATTATCAATATATTAATTGCTTTATGAACATAAAAGCTTTGAAGTCGGCGCTAATCTTTGACACACAATCATGATCTTTTACCATCCCTGCACTATTTTAAACTTTTTTATTTGATGCTATGCTGCCTTGGTGACACTGTAGTAATTTTAAAAGCTTTGCACACATAAACATTCTCAATATACTGGTTTGGGTGAGCTTGTAAAGCTCATATTGAATATGACATAGTGTGTAACAGCTGCACAAATAATGCATGGAACACATTGGCTACATTCAGCATACTCAACAATTGCCAACTGATAGAAAAAAAATCACTAAAAAGCTTTTATATTCATAAAGTTACTAATATTTTTATGATAATAAAACAAACTAGAAAAAATTAAAATAAAAAGATTTCGACTTAGTAAGATAAGCGCCGACTTCAAAGCTTTTATGTACATAACGCAATTAATATATTGATAATAAAACAAAACATAAAAAATGATAATGATAAGATTTCCAATATTATAATACATACTAGCAAATACCCGCTGCTTCGCCGGCGATAAAAATTTTAAATATCATTAAAAACTTTAAATCTTAAAATTTAACAGCCGTATTCATTTTGAAGTGGGAAGAGTGTAAATAATGGTTTGTGTATTAGATAAATTCAGTGACTTGTTATTTATTTGTCGCAATTTCGTCAAGACTTTGATATTTAAAAATCAATAGTTTTTCTAAGCCATCTGCACTGAAATAATTGTCATTTTATTATTTTTTTTTTTATAAATATTTTGAGATCTTTGACAAATTTTCTTGTTTATTTTCTTTTTTTTGGAAATTTTTTATATATTTTGAATTTTCTTGACATATTTTCCAAATTTTTGAAATATTTTGAAGAATTTTAATTATTTTTGACAATATTTGTGCTCAAATGAGAGCAAATAATTTAAAAACTGCTTTATGAGAGGTGTGTTATAAACCTTAAAAAAAAAAAATATAAATTTCAACCATATTTACAAATCCTCTAATTTATAAACAAACATTTTCAAACACTTTTTGACATTTTGTTTGTTTTTGATACATTTTGAAATAATTTGATACATTTTTGACAATATTTTTTGTGCTTAGATGAGAACAAACAAATTTTTAAAATGCTTTATCGAGGGTTTATTGAAGGTTTCAACCATTTTTAAAATTCTCTTATTTATCAAGCATTTAAAAGAGCTGTTGAAACGTTCAACATGAAAAATGTTTTTAAATTTTTTTTCGAATTTTTTCTTATGAAGGCTTTGTAAGAGGCTCATAATTTTTTATGAATACAGCCGTTTGAATTTCGGTAAAATTGTATATTTGTGTTGGAGCGACTTAGTAGTTCCATCCGAATAAAGTAACCAGCTAAGTAATGTAATAAAAAATAACTAAAGTAATAAACTTTCTGTATCTTCCTGATCATTTTTTTTTCATGCATTGGTTCACTTTTCCTAGCGCTGTGACTATTGGGGTACTCACAGTTTTGTTTTATCTGGTGTGTTAACTACGCCGTCTGTTAACTCTAAAACATTTTGCCATGTGGTAACTATTTTTGATTTTGTTTTGCATGTAAAAAAGAGATATGTAACACAAACTGGTAAAATTGCCTTGCTTTCAGACATGTTTGTTTTTCGTAGCAAACTGACATTTCTGAAAGGTATTTTTATTGTATTGAAAAATCAATAAACCAAAGAAAGCTTCTCTTGTTACTTTTATTTTATTGAAAAATCAATAAATTAAAGAAAGCTTCTCTTTTCAAAAGGCGTGTCAATTTTAGAATGAACTACGTGTAGGGGTTCTCACAATTTGATTGAAGTATCATTTTAAAGTTACTATATATCAAGGGATCTGTAAATACCCTATATATAAAAATCTCGTTTATACGTAAAAATATCAGCTCAGAGGTAAAGAAAATATGTGACGGCCTTAGAGAATTGTTATTTTAAAATTAAATATATCTTTCGTTTAAGCTGATAAATTTCATCAAAACATTTCAACAAAACATCGACACTTTTATAAAAGTGGCAGTATTTTTACATTCAAAAAGGTGGCAGCATTGGTACCGCACTCAATACATGTTGCTGTCTTTTTTTTTCTTTTTTGTGGACCTTCCCACCGGAAAAAAAAATTAATTCTCTTCTCCAATATAGATTCTAGAATTGATTATTTTTAACACCCCATCGGGAAAAAGATGCAATTTTATATAAAAAAAGAATCAATTCTCTTCTCCAGTATAGATTCTAGAATTGATTATTTTTAACATGCTGATGTCCTACAAAGAATAGTATATTCCTTTCTCGCTTCAAGTGGAATCGGTACAGAATCGTTTTTTTTTTCACTTTTTAAATAGATTCTTTTCATATATGTAATCATGGTTGAATAAATTAGGTTGTCTCGTGGCTGATCGTACTCTCTTCTCAGTGCACATAATTGTCAAAATCAATGAAAAGCTACAACAACAACTTCATCGGCTTTGCATGTTATCAATTTACGCATTCAGATTTTGTATGAGTTGTCAACTTCGATTCGACTTTTATTGGAACTCGCTCTCACCCATGCGACAACCATATTTATTAAACCATGTATGTAATACTTCAATATTGGCAGCAAACTAAATTTTTAATGAGTTTCAACTACGAAATCAAAGAGAGATAGCCTACATAAGATTTTGTTGTTTGTATTAGTATATTTAAATATGCTACTACTATACGTCAACGGGGCGGTTGTTAAGAAAAATGTCTACCCAAACATAAAACAAAACAAAGCATACATATTTGTTTTGCATAAATCATAGATACGCGCCATTATAAAACAATTATAAGACCAACGCGTGAAATATGATAAAAATTTAAAAAGAAAAATTCAAGCAAACAAAATTTAAACCATAAAAATTGAAACAACAGAAATTTTAAATGAAATTTTTGACAATGAAAGCATCGCTCCTGAGTTTTTTTGTTATAAAATTAAATTTCGAGTACATAAAAAAAACCCAAAAATAAATAAATAACTGGTCATTTTAGCCACTGAAAGGACTTTGACCTAGCTTCTTATGATCAATTATGTTGTGCGTGTTATTAAGTTTGTACACAATTGACCAAGAACCGGACCAACAGGTTTAACGCCGACTCCGAACCGCGATGAACGGAATGTTCTTATTCTCAATTAGCTTTACATGGCATTTTGATTACTCTCTGAGGTTTGCCATTGTCTGCAGAGAGGTGGCGGCCGTACAGAAAAATCATTTTAATTCAAATAATTTTTTGTCGCTGCTGGGGTTAGAACCCGGGTCTCCAGGTTTGTTGACATAGAGGCCACGGTCTTTTAACCAACTACGCCACGGACGCCACAATTTCGGGTACATTCACAGTACAGTGTACTGCCAATATAGAAGTATTACATATATGATTATTTTAAATAAAATGTATTAACTTTCGGAAATAAGAAAACAAATCAAAACAGACTGATGCTTTTCTCATTTATACCAGAATTTGTTTTAGAATCAGTTCGTTTTTCACTTATCAAAAAAGCAAGCAAGGAATCTAAAAACATTTTATATATTAGAAATAATTATATGGGTCGTAATCGATTATGGCTGGAATAAAAACAAATCAGTAAACTTTTGCTTGATAGATTCCAATTCATAGGTTTTGCTATAAATGTATATATATTCTTTGGAATACATTCTAAAATGTTAGCAATAGAATTCATTCTTTTTACGATTTTTGTTTCTAGAATCCATTTTCATTTTGCCGGTGGGACGCTGACGTCCTACAAATAGTAGTACATTCTTTTCTCGCTTCCATATGAATAGCTACAGAAATCGATTCTTTTATTCACTTTTGAAATGCATTCTTTTAAATAAGAAGTATTCATTTACGGAAATGAGAAAACAAATTAAAACAGACTGTTGCTTTTCTCACTTATGCCAAAATTTGTTTGGTATGTATATTTGTTGATATATATTGGTTGATATAAACTTTTGATTGATATATTCCAATTCATATGTTTTGCTTTAATTTATATATTCTTTGGAATACGTTCTAAAATGTAAGCAAAAGACTCTATTCCATTTACGATTTTTTTTTTTAATCAATTCTCATTTTCCCGCTGGGTTGTTGACTTTTATATATGATGCTCAAAAAGGGTTTGAAAATAGAGCTTTTGTCTCACAGCGATTTTGACATATTGTTCTATCTCATATATTCGTCAACATTAGAGTGCTGATATATTGTTATATGAGCGAGAAAATATAAAGAGGAAATTAAATTTCAAAATAAAAAAACTCAGGAGCGGTGCTTCCATTGTCAATAATTTTTATTTGAAATAATTGTTGTTTGAATTTTTTGATTAAAATTTTGTTTGTTTAAATTTAATCATATTGCAGACTTTCTTATAATTGTTTTATAATGGCGCGTACCTGTGATTTAGGAAAAACAAATATGATTTGTTTTCTTATATGTTTGGGGCAAACGTTTTCATAACAACCGCCCCTGTGACGGTTTGACTTTTTATTTTTTGTGTAGTAATTTTCATATATTCAAATATACTAACACAAACAGCAACATCTTATGTTGTTACGGCTGTCTCTCTTCGATTTCAGAGTTGGAATACAGAAGTATTACATATACATATGTTCTACCTTATTAGCTTTGGGCACAACCCTTTTTTGAGATGCACAGAGCTTTAATGAGAACATTTTTTCTCTCTGAGAATAAGTATAAAAAAATTGTATGGTTATTCTCTTTGAATTTTAATTAATTATTTAAACAATGGTTATTAAATTTATATATCCCATGTCCCAACTGGGCACCATAGCTATCCTAGAGAAAAAGAATTTTTGAAATAGCGCCTGCCATTCTCAAGCTTTTCGCAGCCGAACATACGTGAGTCTTCTTTTATATAATAGTATAGATAAATAACTTTTAAAATTTGACAAAGAAATTAATGGGAAAAGTTATTTAAAATTATTTTTTACTTTGTAGTGATTTTTAAGTCGGTTTTTTTTTTTTTGTTTAAAAGTTTTTTTGTTTAGTATTGTTTGGCATTTTATCATGGAAAGACTTACTCCTGAACAACGTTTACAAATCGTTCAACTTATTACGAAAATTCACGTTCTGTGAAGAATGTGTTTCGTGCACTTCGCTCAACTTATGGTAAACATAATCGACCTACTGAGCGTACTATTCGCAACACCATCATACATCTTGAGACCCAGCATTCATTATTGGAGAATATTCGACCGAATAGACGACGTCCAGCACGTGATGTCGTTTGTGGATCGGTGGAATCATCGGTCCATATTTCTTCAAAAATGATGCCGGTGAGAACGTAACCGGCAATGGCGACCGTTATCGTGCCATGATAACCGACTATTTGATGCCTGAAATTGAAGCTCGTGATCTCGGCGACATATGGTTTCAACAAGACGGCGCCACTTCCCACACATCGCATCAATCAATGGATTTATTGAGAGAACAATTCGGTGAGCAGATAATTTCACGTTTTGGGCCGGTCGATTGGCCACCAAGATCGTGTGATATCACACCGTTAGACTTTTTCCTGTGAGGATATGTAAAGTCTAAAGTTTATGCGGACAATGCCGCTTAGATTCAGGCGCAAAGGAGCAAAATATCACACGTGTCATTCGCCAGTTACCAGTCGAAATGCTCGAACGAGTCATCGAAAATTGGACTCAACGGATGGACCATCTGAGACGTAGCCGCGGCCAACATTTAATAGACATTATCTTAAAAAAAATAAATGCCAAGGAATGTTCTTTCAAATGATAATAAACATTCCCCATTAAAATTGAATTTTCTGTGTTTTTTTCTTTAAAAAGGTAGTAAAGCTCGAAATGGATCACCCTATATGTTAGTTTTTAACTTTTTTTACAGAAAACGAAGTTGGTAATTTTATGAACTTATTTACGTACAAACAACTTTTTTTAAAATCCGGGTGATTAGACTGTTTATTCTTATTAAAAGTAATAGTTTTTGCAGGGATTGGCTCCTCCTTTGAATTGATTAAATGTGTATTCGATACGGAAAAATTGGAAATAAAATAAAAACATGTCTCCGTCAGATCTTCCGATTACCTTTGGACGGTCGGATGTGTTCTGGCCAGAACCCTATACATTTACGTGTGTGTCTTATGTGGGAAAATAGCGTTATTGGTGTCAAATTCAAACGTGATGATGATTTTAGGAAAATTCAAGAGATTTCAAGTCGTTAGCTTAATTGGGAATATGTATATTTAAAATACAATTAAAATCGAAAAAGGTCTAACCAGAACCATTTGACCGACGGATGGTTATGGTGGCTCGAAAAAAAAGTTCGATATATACAAGACACTAATAGTCTGGGAACTACATTCAAGTAGATCTTAAATCCAAAATGATATTGAAACCGGTGTAGCCGCATGCCAGCGGTTTTGATTCGGAAAAATCAATTTTTCGTCAAAAATCCACGGTATATCCACCATATGTTTTTATAAAGCTGAAATGACTACACTAAGGGAAAAAAAATATTAAATTTATCCAAAAACTTTTTTAATTTATCCAAAAAGCGAGTCATTTTTGCACCAATAACGCATTTACTTAAATCGACTACGTAAATATTTAAAATTTATTTAAATACTTTTTTAATTAAATAAAATATATAAATATATAAAATAAAATGAATAAAAAATATATTAAAATTATGCACGAATATATTTAAATATTTTTCAAATATTTACTATTTCAAAATAAAACTATCGCATTTAAAGAAAATTTATATAAAAATATTGAAATTGAAAAACAATTTATTTGAATATTTCCCACGAGCTGCGTCCATATCAAACGCCATTTAGTGGTATATTTTCTTTTCTTTTTGTGAAAATATGATTTGGGAGTCAAGTGGTGAGTGCGATGCATGATGAAATCATGTAGAGTGGAGTGACATTCTTGAGAAAATACCGAGTTGTCACTCCACTTTACATGAATTCATCATGCATCGCACTCACAAATCATATTTACCAAATATGCATACTATATTACTCTTGCAACAATAACTAAATGAGAACTATAAGAACTGCAAATGCAAGAAATAAACTGCAGGAACAGAGTGCGATGCTGCTTGTCGGAGTATGTGTGTACGTGTGCGATGCTGTTGCTGCTTGCTTGTATGGAAAATGTTTGTACGTGTGTGGTATAAATAAACTTCAAATACGGGAAAAAACGAGTTGTAAGGAAAACATTTGATTTATCCACGTAAATATTTGAATAAAATTTATACTCAGGCGTGGATAATGCTAATATGCGTTATTTCCCTTAGTGTACCTCAAAGTGAACATTAGATGTATAAAGAGACTCAAAGTTGTGAATTGTGAAATTGACTGAAAATTGCGGATTAATAGCAATATTTGTGAAAAAAACCGCAAAATTTTGACCGAAATCTGATTATTTTTGCACTAAAAAAATTTTTGAATCTAACAAATTCACAACTTTGGGGCTCCAGATATCTTTAATTTGCACCCTACTTTGGCGTAGTTATTTCAGCTTGATAAAAACTTACAGTGAAAAAAACCGTTTCTTTTTTTATGAAAAATTAATTTTTCTAATCAAAACCGGATTTATTTTTGTATTTAAGATCTACTTCCAGAATATGGGTGTTGAAAAAAATATTTTTTTTTATCCACCTTAATGTTTATATTCCTCAAAAATATAAACTTACAAGGGCTACCTTTTAAGTCTTGTGCATCGGCAACACTAAGCATTGCCAGATGAATTTTGACAGTTCCATTGAAAATTTTTACAGTTTCATGCATAAGCGTAGTCACAACATTTTGGTGTATATGCGCTTATTGTATTGTTTGCAGTGGTTTGAAAACTGTATTTCAGCAAAAAAAATTGAATTAACACGTGAACATTTTCGGATGGTGATTTGTTTACGATTTTCGATATGTATTTATAAGAAAAGAATGCATCGATCAACTTAGTTCGACTTTTGGTAATAAAGTACCACACCCAGTGACTGTAACAAGCTGGTTCAATGAGTTCGAGCGTGCACGCAAGGACATTTTTCGTTGACCGCAACTAAAAAATTCGCCAACTATACTTCGTTTGCGAGCTGTATTTGCCACAAACGAATATTCCGTTGTCAAATTAAAAATATATCTTATATATATGTATATATATATATATATATATATGCCGCAAGCTATTTAAGTCATTATTATTTATTATATTAATTGTCTTTGCTAATATGTCCGTCCGTCTTCTTATGGATTGTACTCATCGCACCGCTGTTGCTATCTCCGTCCACGTATTAAGCAAATTACCAATTTGCCTGTATAGAACAGTTTGTCCATAAAGTAACTCGGAATTATAAGCGTTGTGTGTATGCAGCGAAGGGAAAAACAAAGGAAGTATTCAGTTGAGAAAAACAAATTTTTTCATTGCTGCAATTTAAAAATCATTCTCGACGAACGAAATTAATTACCTGCAACTAAATGATGCGTTTCTCGCAACTGACTAGTATTATGACAACTGTTGAAACGTTTGCAAATAACGATCCCAAGCATGACAAACTAAGTTCGTTTGCGGCAAACTGGCAACAAACTTTTTTTTTCTTTGCGTGTGGTCGTCTTCACTCTCTTCAAGACAAATTTCATAAATATCGTCCAAGAACCGATGTTCTGTCAGAAAACATCGATGCTGTCCGTGAACTGTTCGAAGAACACCGGCATGTGATATACCGTGAGATACCAAATCACCTTTGGACATTAGTAGGATTACCATACATTTGATTTTACATAAAATATAGGCATCAAGAAGATCTGTTCGCAATTTGACGGTTGCTCAAAAAAAGACTCGTGTCGATTGGTGCAAGGAAATGCTGCAAAAATGCAGTCGGGGTGGTTTGAAAAACGTCTACGACATTATCATAGGTGACAAATCGTGTAAATCCACTCATGGGCCCGAAACAAAGCAGCAATCCACTGTTGGGGTCTTTCAAAGTAAACAAAACCCGACAAAAATTGTTCGCGGACGAAGCACATCCAAGCAAATGGCTGCCAGTTTTTTTCAGAAAAACTGGCCATGTCACAACTATACAAATTGATCAACAGAGAACTGTTAATGCTAAATGATACATAACCATTTGTTTGCCGGAAGTCCGAAAAACCACCCACCAAAGGAAGATCATCCTACATGACAACAATGCGAGTTCCCACACATCAACTTAAACAAAAGAGTTCTTGAGCACTCAAAACGTGGAATTTATGGATCATCCGCATTACACTCCCGATTGGCAACCAATGATTTCTTCTGCCTCACATTAAAAAAAAAAGCGTGGAGAGCGTTTTTCTACTCCCGATCCGGCCGTTGAGGCCTTCAAAAACCTTGTTTCGGAGGTATCAACTTTAAAATGGGAAAACTGTTTCGAAAATTGGTTTAAACGTATGCAGAAGTGTATTGATCACATTGGAGAATACTTCGAAAAACAACAACAGCGTTTTTACTATTTAACCACTGTTTTTTTATTGTTAGGCGCAAGACTTAAACGGCAATCATCTTACAAAGATGCATTCAATCAACGCTTTCAATTATTTCGCAAAACTTATGAATGCTCAAAAATTATTTAAGAACTTATAACTTGGACTGTAAAATTGCTTATAGGCCGAATTTGAATTTAATAAAACAAACCACTAAATGAGATATTGACCAATCAGTCATTTCCGTGAATGATCATTGTTGGTTTAATACACAATGTACGGATTAAATACTACCGGAAAACAAACAGAAAAGGTAAGAATAAAAAAAAAAAAAATTTAAAAAAAACACCGGCCATAAGTAGTCCATAAAACACATTTTTCAACTCTCGTAAGCTACATGCTACATGAAGGTTAGTCGCTTTGATCAAAATTCAAATCTGCGTCACCTTCTCACACAAAGCCAGACGAACAAACAAACATCAGCTTCTTCAATATCTGCCTTACCAGACAGGTAAGCAATTAGCCAAAAACAAGCTAAAAGCCAAAGCACAACCAAAGTGCTACGTTTATTCACAAAAACAACGTCCTGCAGACGTGATCGTAAAGAAGATACTCAGGAAGAGCTCAAACTACACGCTTGAGTCCACGCTTGATAGCTAATATCACAGCTTTGGCCACATGGGAGCCAGACAACAACCAAGCGCACCAATTAGCAGCTCAATCAGGCTATAAATTAGAGTTTAATTTGCAGGCCATCGTTTGTGTTGGGGTAAAAAGCAAACCCAAGAAACAGCATTTTATTGATTATGGCTTAAACGGCTAGACCAAGAGGCTAATTATTTGCTAAAAGGATATTTATAGAAATTTAAAATCTGCAGCCACAGAAGCAAGTTGCAAAAAAAAAAAACACAAAAATTAAAAAAGAAACAAATCCATTGCAAATTTATCCACAGGAAATAATTGCGATAATATTTGACTGCAATTTCATGAATATTCTTGCTGCCACTCACCTGCATCCAACTGAAGCGGGCAAATCAATTATGAGCTGCTCAACTCAAGAAGGTGCCGCAAATGAACAGATTCGCAACGCAACGCAGCGCTTCATTTGTTCCACTGCGCAAGTGCAACGACGGTGTGCGGCAGTTACAAGAACCAGGCATCGTTCTCTTTTATTCTGTTTCTTTTTCTTAATTTTATTTTATTTTGTAGTGTTCACAACAACGTTAACAACAGGTAAACTTCATAACTGTCTTGTTCGGCGTGTATCTGTCCAACCAACTGCATGCATTCATCTCCCCGGCATCCCTCGGGATAACTTTGTCTGTCCGCTAATTTCCCAGAGCGAAACAGATACGCCACAAAAGTGCTGCAGACACAAGAAACATCTTCGACAATGGCCAAGAAATTCTTTTGTTCCTTGATGGCACAGAGGCAAGTCATTCCAGCACAACTCACACACATGCAAGGTGCACATAGCATCGAGTCGATGCTGCGAAACAGGCGGTTCGACAGCTCGATGCACAAAAAGACAGACGGACAGACAGACAGACATTATTGCATCCACCGCGATAGACCGCCGAGAGGCAGACAACGGCCGAGTGCCCACAATTTTAACTGCAATGGGCTGTCGATGTGGCACAGTGGCACTTCTGGATTTCTTTGTTGTTGCATTTCAAATTGAGCAAGTTTTTTATTGTGTTTTTGTTGCTGTTATTCCTCCGCATTTATCCTCAGGTGGTGATTTGGATTTTCACATATTTTTTTCGAAAAACATGTTGCCAGCGCAGCAAAATTCGTTGCGCTTTAATGGCGGATTCTATGCGAATTACTGGGATCACCCACAGAGCAGGCATTTTATGAACTTTATTGTAAATACCATGATCGGTCTGTTTCTAAGTTTTGTTGTTTTATTTCTGTGTTAATTAAATATACAATCAATTAACTGTAATATTCAATGAAATGTTTAATTTCGGGCTAATTTGTAAATATTTTACCCAAATCATACTCGGAGTACTTTCTCTTGTCGATATTAAAACTTTAAAGGGATTATCTTCGGTTTGGCAGAAGTTGAAATAGAACAGCCGTGTTTAGGTTTATTGGCCCAAAATACACTGTAGTGCTCAGTCTGCGTGAGCAGTCAATCATTCAAAAGCACACTGCACTGGTCAGTCTGCGTGAAACCTGTTTTATTTCGTGTACATGAACTGTGTTTGATTGTATTAGTGTGGTCAATTTTGTGAACCCCTAAATAAAATATGACGACTTGACTTATGTGTGCGTGTCAGTCAATCGTCACTACAGCTTTTTCGGTGAGTGAAATTTCACGCACTTCACGTCCGCGGACTCACCTCCCTTGCCTTAGAAACCCGGTTTCACGCAGACTGAGCACTACAGTGTATTTTGGGCCATTCGATGTTATGAATGATTTGTCATTTTGGTGACGTCAACTTGTATGTGTTATAGGCATGTAATTTATGAAGTTTTTGGTATTTTAATGACGTCACTTTATATGAGAATTCGGCGTGGTTTTATTTTATTTTGCAAATTTCAAGCTAAAAGTGTTTAATTGAGATCAAAGCTTTTGCGTAAAATTTAAAGTTTTAATTTTTATGGAATTTTTGGAGGTTTCACCATTTCTATGACGTTACTTTGCAACGGAGTTAGGCCTGATTCTCACACGATTTTCTCATAGTATTTCGAACGAAAAGTGCCTATTTGGAATCAAAATATATGCGCAAAATTTCAACTGCTTACACTAATTGGAAGTGGAAGTTTTAGAGATTTCAGCATTTTGGTGACGTCATATTTTTAACTTGACTTGACATATTTTCAACTAAAAGTGCACATTTGTAATCAATGCTTATGGATTGACGATACTTGGAATTTTTTTTTAATTTTTTGGGGTCTTACAATTTTGATACAAGTGACTAACACTTTGTATGGGAAGTAGGAGTGGTTTTCATCCAATTTGACTCATTTTTAATCTGTATCTATTTAGCCTATTTAAAAAATAAGCTCAAATTTAGAAGTTTTTTAAGATACTTCTAAAATTACGGCCGTAATCGTGGCGGTGGATAGAAGCAAAGGCAAACAGATACTACTACTGTATCGACTCACAAACTTCGCCTGTTTTCACGAGCAGCCTGTCCAAAGCCAGGATAAAGGAGGATGGTTGGAGATATAAGGGGGTTTTCTTATCCTTTTGACCCTTATATTTGTGTAAAAATAAAAAGGCCCACCTTGAGCCTGCTGTGTGTCACAGCTTAATCTTGGAGTAGGTTGGACTATTGCATATTACCTATGAATGCAGTAGCAAAAGCAATAAATAATTTGTTAGCACGGGAATAGTCACCACATAGAGTAGCCGTTGATATACAAGGTGGCGCAAAAATAACCTTCCGATGTTTTTTGGCTGTAATTTAAAAAAAAAATGAAAAACTTTGATTCTTCTTGTGGATTATTTTTATTTGGTCTTTTAATTTTTTTTACATCAAGTCGAGAATATGATGTCATGTAAATGGCCGCCGCCACAGTTGATTGCCATTTGAGCCCTTTTTATGGCATTTTCCATCACTTCGGCCAAAACTTCCGGCGATAGGTCCTCACATTCTTGACGGATATTGTCTTTAAGAGCTGCAAGGGTCTGAGGCTTGTTGACATAAACCCACGACTTCAAAAAGCCCCACAAAAAGAAGTCTGGAGCGGTCAAATCAGGCGATCTTGCTGGCCAGTGCAAATCGCCAAATCGGGAGATTAGGCGCGCGGGAAATGCATCCTTCAGCATATCGGTTGTGGCACGTGCAGTGTGTGCCGTTGCACCGTCCTGTTGGAACCACATGTTTTCCAATCCCAATTCATCAAGTTGCGGCAAAAAGAACTCGTTGATCATTGCTCTGTAGCGCTCACCATTCACAGTAACCGTTTGGCCCGCGACGTCTTCGAAGAAAAAAGGTCCGATGACTCCTCCAGCGAAAACAGCACACCATACAGTGACTTTGAGCGGGTGTAATGGCTCTTCGTGGGCTACACGCGGATTTTCAGTGCCCCAGAAGCGTAAATTTTGCTTATTTACGTACCCGCTAAGATGGAAATGGGCCTCATCACTCATGATTATTTTTGATGAAAAATCATCTTATCTTAAAATCAGCGTGTCAAAAATATTAACGTGTATATCGCATGTGTTTACTACACAAATGTCAAAACAGAACTGACATTAGGGGCCAATCGCAAAATTTATAGCATTTTCTGATAGGAGGATTACTTTTGCGCCACCTTGTATCATTGACCTCAGTTGGAGTAAAAATTAAGTGGTTTAACACTGCAGAATACCTTTATCTTCGGATATTGGTTAGCGTCACTCTAGTTTTCACATTAAATTGTGCTAACGACGATACGTTTTGGTTTTACGCATCCTAGTTTACACATTGTGTTAACGAAGATGCGTTACGGAGGAGGAGTAGTATAATAACAGTACGTTGTACTGGTTATACTAAAGAGATACATGTTATTTTGCCTAGTCAAACACAATTTAGTGACAAAACGTCACAGTCAAATATCAGTATTAGAGGAATACTTCCTGATAAGTTGGTGATGTTGATATGGTTATTCATTGTGGAACCTTTTGCCAGGGTGACTATTGTGGGCTGGCCCTTCGGGGAGTATCGTGCTGGCTGTGATAGTTCAATGTCGCGAACAAGTCCTATGGTGGTCTGGCGTGGAGTTGCGTTTGTTGACAACCGGGTGGCAATTCTTCAAATTGTCAGCGATTTTAGATGGGTCTCGTTTTAAACCGATAATTGTGGATGGTGATAACACTAGCCGTCCATGATTGGTACTGTTGCGTTCCAATATTGGTAACTATCCATACAGTATATTTATTAATTTAAATATACAACTTAAGTGTGGTGTGTATCCGGTATTAAAACTACTATAATGGGCCGTTGGTCGCGTCTTGAGTCATGGAAGTAACACACAGGAAATTCATTTTCTGGGTGTCATTTCCATGAACCACGACTCCTCGTGTCAAGGGGCGCCGTGGAATTAAGCCTGCACGGCAGGTGTCTACGTAAACCTCTTAAGGATTTCTGTATCGACTCACGTGGTGATTCTGATCAATAATATAAACACTTTTCTATAGCCACCACGTCTACTTAAGGAAGTTACAAACGGTGATGATAAATTCAACGATAAAGTTAACCACTCACGAGTTTAAAAGGCATGTATCGGTTAAATAACTTATTATAGATCAGGAACTCTGTTAATTTCCCTGATCTATAAGGTCTTAAAGCCGTTACAAACGCCCTGATCTAAAAGGCATGTATCGGTGAAATAACTTATTATAGATCGGGGACTCTGTTAATTTCCCTGATCTATAATAAGTTATTTCACCGATACATGCCTTTGCTTCCACCGATTCAGGAAAATTAACGGGGTACTCTGTTTATTCCCCTGATCTGTAATAAGTTATTTCACCGATATATGCCTTTCAAACCTGTAACTTTATCTCTCACATGAGGGTCACATGCATAAACTTCACATCATCGAAGATGACTGTTTCCTATGAATCCCGGTTAGGATGTTATTAACCCTTTGATGACCATTGGGACATCGGTGACCCTTTCACTTTCGAATTTTTCCTGGGAAAACTATGTAATCAGTTTATTTTACAAGGTATCATTCAAAAGGGAATGAATGTGGCTTTCATAAAGTACTGAATTTTCAAGGGTAGATTCATTTTCTTGCCTACCAGACTAAACCAAAGACGAAAAATCTTTATTTTTTCTCCCCCTTATACTCACTACAATGTTTTGGGGGTGGGAGGAGCTACAGGTACAAAATTTTTGGAGAAGTTGCAGGCAACCTTCCACTTTCTAACAAAAAGTAAGAAATAAAGAAATTCCACTTCGACTATCCACGTAACCATCAAATCTGACGGGACCTCTATGTCCCAACAGTCGTCTACGGTAAAAAGCTATGACATATTCAATTTTATTGAAGAGTTGATTTATTTGAAATTAAAAGAATTTTGCTTTAGTTTTTTATGAATACATTGGAATTAAATTTTTTTATGATAAATTTCGAAGCAATTTCGATAATTGGCGAAGCAAAATGTTTTTTTGCAAAAGTCACAAATAGCATTGGTTCGATGGTATTTATGTTATTTGGAGCAGAAAATATATCCCTATGTCCCGTTAAACTTTTGCAGAGATATGGATCGGACAGAGTAGTCGCTCTCCGCAAGTTTAAATCGCTTAGGTCCCAGTCTTACAACTTCACGAGGTCTCTTGTGGTTGGTGTACGAAGCGATCATTTGAGTAGCGGACTTTCAATCTATATATATAAAAAAGGAGTTTATGTTTGTAAGGCCGCAATAGACTCCTAAACTACTCATCCGATTAGCATGAAAATTTGTGTATAGAAGTTTTTTGTTAAGGTGCGTGTTTGTGGGCTATCAATTTTGATCCACCTTGAACACCAGAGGGCGCTGTAGTACAAATTTTTTACAAAACTGCCTAAAACTCATAAACTGATAATACGATTAGAATGAAAAGTGGTATACAGTGGGTTTCATGTACGTTGAGTGTTCTGCTGCTATCGTTTTTGACCTATCTTGAACACCAGAGTGCCCTATAGTACAAATTTTTTACAAAACCAACTTAAACTACCATAGCGCTCATGCCATTAGAACAAAAATTGGTATAAAGTAGTTTTCAGTGACAGTGACGATGAGTTTTTTGACAGTATCTTCTTTGATCCACCTTGGACACCAGATGGTGCTGAAGTACAAATTTTTTACAAAATCGCATATTTTTAGTTGTTTTCTTAGGTTACATGTGCAAATATTTACAATATATGAAACATTTCTTAAATTTAGTAAAATTTAAAAAATTTCCCTTATTTTGATATCAGAAACATGAACATATCTTGAAAACTATGAAAAATTTTAATACAACGATATATGTATTTAATGCAACATCGTTACACAAAATTACGAAAAAAAACAACCAGAAATTTAATTTTGCGACTTTCGAGTCAAATATCTCCGCTGCTTTTGTATACATTTTGTTAAATTTGTTTTTGTCTTAAAGCTTCATCAAAGTACTATGAAAACCTTATTGCAAAAATACCGTTAGTTGAGTATATATATTTTAAATATTTTTTTCAAAAAAGGTCTGAAATTTTGGAGTTTTCCTCACAAAAAGGCTCAAAATTTGTTTTTGTTGTAAAAATAATTTTAATTCAAATCCGCAAATTTTCAACTCTTTTTAAAAGCTATAACATTTACAAGCAAAAATTATTTAAATTTTACGCAAAAATTAAAAACCCTTTTTGTGATTTAAAAAACAAGGCCTACCCTTAGATTTTTCGAACAAAATTTTTTTTCCAATATTGTGTTTTATATTTTTCAAAAAATAAAAAAGCTAAAAAATTAATTTATTAGAAAAAATTATCTAAGTACCTCTTGCCAATCAAAAGTTATAGCCAATAATGTTTATCCAAAATATACATGCAAAACGCTGTCTGTGTGATGGCTGGAAACTTCACAATTACTGAGCCGATAGAGCTGAAATTTTGGCAGTAAATTTTTTTCAAGTACGAGATGGCTTAAATATCTATCACAGCCCCTTTTACCGCCCACAAATCAATAAAAATGCTATATTTCCTACGGTTTTCGTCGATTGGGCTACATTTTGGTAATTTAGTCTGTATGCTTACTGTCGGCAACTGTACTAAAACAGGGTAATGTCCATCTACTAGAAAACTGGGATGAGCATTATATAAGAGGATGTGGCTCCGCACATACAGTTAAAATTTGTATTATCGAATAGCTTTGAAAATAAAAGTAGCAATACTTACATACAAACTCAAAATGGAGTTACTATTTGGTGATTTCCTGCTACTGGGAAACTGTAACGGTCAGTCGAAAATAACAGTGGTGTTAAACTATGATTCTAAGTAAAGTTTTGAATATACCTATTATGTTCCCATATAGTTGCAGGGTGCAGCAACGCGCGCCGGGAAAAGGCTAGTACAGATATAGAAAATGAATAAGTATTCGACATAGAGATTTTGTTGTAACACTCAAATCAATGCGATCGTAGAAAAGACGCAAGTAGAATTTGGTCTTTGATTTGCTATCGTAGTAAGACTGAAATAAAAAAACGAAATCAAAAACAAAGTAATTTTCATTCCAATGGTGGTACTTTGACTTCTTTGACAAGCATTGATTCAGAAAATATTTCCAAAATAGCTCGAAATTTCGATAAAAAATCCTAAAAAATCGAATTTCTGGCTTTCTTTATTTGTTATGGAGAAGGTTTGGAATCAGCGCAACTATGAACTATTTTGGGAATATCTCCTAAATCAATAGTCATGTAGAGGTTAAAATAACACCATTGCAAAGGTTATTTTAAAACTTTCATTGGTTAATTTTCAAAATAGATTAAAATCAACGAGTTCCCATGAAGTAAATCAAAATTGCATCTCAAACTTTTCGTTCGCGTATTGTAAGAAGGGAGAAAATAGTCGCATACATTTTGACCGTGGACGACCATTGGGACATATAGGTCCCATGATTTTTCACACCTTTGCAGGTAAAAACATGTTTTTCGCGATTTTGGGTCGCTGAACAAGAATCCGGTGTCGGATTTGAGAATTTCCCAGTGGTTCAGGAGCGGTCGTCAAAGGGTTAAAGCTATATTTCTCGAAGCGCTTATTTCTCGAAGCGGTACGATAAGTTCATAGTTAAGTCTGACTTAAAGTAATGAATCGAAACATGAAAACGAAAAAACAGGAATTTTTAATGAGCTTTACTTGATCCATGGGCTATGTTTGATTGGTTATGTTGGTGAAACAGTTACAATCTAAACTTTTAATTATTAGCTAATTAGCTCAATTAAGCCGTTTTTTACCACTGCCACTACCTATTCATTTATGTTGACGACCGTGGTGCACTGGAATTATACCTTTAAGGTCCTTAAACCCATCCAGAGTGATCGTAAAAGTAAATCGTTGGTTTTTGTTGTAAGTTCCTCTAAATTTTCAAAGAATGGTTAAACTAAAGTTCTAAATTTACATCTTGTCAGTGCTGGGAAATCATATAGAAAGTGTGCTTAGTCTCCTGTTCCTAAGGATCAGTGTAGTTACGTCAGTGGGGGGACGGAAATACCAATCAAGTTGAAGGAAATAACAATTCTTACTCTTACAAGGTATCGAGTAGTCCAGAAGTACACGAGAAGAATAATACACGAGTCGAGTCGTAGAGTAGATAGTACGCTTGAGTGTCACTCCAGAGTTGCATGATTTGAATACCGGGCAGGTCATGGTCCTAATCTTTAACCTTTCTGCATTTCTTGCCTCTTTTAAATTGAACTGAAATTTCAAATTAATCATGAATTTTATCGACTTTAAAGTTATATGTAGTTGGTGATGGCGAAATTTGTGGATGGGATTGCGTTATAAAGGCCGCTTTACATTGTCCTACTGTGTGTTACAACATGTGAGATAGAAAGTATAACTGAATTTCATCACACTTTCATTTTTAATTTTTGTATAAAGAAATTAAGCATTCTCTTTTAGACTATCTCACAGAGTCACATTGCACTTACATTCAATAAAAATTTAAGAATTGAAAATTCTTAAAATGAATCGGGACATAGCAGCTATTGTAAGCATTATAAGGGTCAATTCTGCATTAAAAATAGAAGCAGTCATTATTTTGCTTGCTTCTAAACATTTGATGAAATGTAACTTGCAGCTTGGTGATTTCCAATAAATTAATTTCGAAGAAATATTATAAAACTCATCTCTGGTCGAATAGAATGTGTGATGAAATTAGAAGCAAACCTAAAAATTAAAATGTAGAACGACTTGTCAAAAAAATCGAAACAGGTTCGAACACACTTTGCTTTTCGTTGTTTACACCATTCTACATTCTATCATACATGAAAATTTTGACATGTCGTAACAAACTGTAGGACAATGTAAAGCGGCTTTAACAAGAGTTGAGTGAGGTAAAGGCATAACACTTGCCTCAGATTCACATGTTTCTACGGCTTTCTGCCACGCTTACAACATCCTGCATATGTTTCACTTGATTGTCCCTTCCTTCCTTCCCAATAAACTATCACTTCTAACTAACTAACACCTAAAAGTATTGATTCAGCGTTAAAAAATAAAATATTAACTCGAGATCTTGATAGTAGCTCACGAGTTCTTCGTGGGCCATATGAAGACCAAGTCATATGGGCTATATTGCATGAACTTGTATCAGAACTTGCTAATTGTATCAAATCACCGAATCCATTAGCACAAAACAATAAGATCGATAGGACATAAAGGATTTGAAAACAACGAACGGGTAAACTGTTTTGACAAAAGGGGAACACCCAACTTCATATTGGCCCCGAATCGTTTTATAGTATGGCTATGGGATGCAATTTAATGCACAGAGTTAAGTAAATCAACCCTATCTTGAAAAATGTTCTCCCTGGAGTTTCCACTTTAAAGATAGCAGATAGATATTACATTTTTTTATTTTACACTCATGAGTATTAAAAGTTGATGAACAAATTTGCTTTAAAAATTTCAAAAAGTTTTCGAGCTTTATCTTAAAAACGGAAACTCCCTTTTACAATTCCCGGGAGAAAGTTTTTCATGATAGGGCTGAATATATTTCAGTAAAGCAAAATGTAATTTTGAAAAAGAAAAAAATTGTAAAGTCACAAGCAACAAGATATATTTTCAATCCTAAATCTTTCTCCCTCAATAACTCTCCATCTATCTTTCGTACGTTCAAAGTGCATTGACATCACTTCGTTGTTACTCCGGTTCAATTGAAAAAGACCCGAAAAAAAATAATCAAGATACCAAACTTTGTTGTCCCCAGCAGGCGTCTAAAAAGTGCCAAAATCCACAATGAACCGCTGAACAACAATATCCCGCAACGTGGTAGAGCAATTAACACCTTGTTCAGATCTGATCAGCCGATATGCTGGTCTCACCAACGTCTTTTCATGGCCAACAACTACTAATTGTGACTCAGTTCAATAAATTAACCAAAGCAAACCAAGAAGAAGCCAATATAAAAAAAAACGACATCTTGTTGACAGAATGCTGGCTGGAGCCCCCCAAAATGTATTATTGAGCAGAGAAAGGTTTGAAATGTAAAAATCAATAACAAATAAAAGACACGCACAAACACCACGTTCAACCATCAAGGCAGGCACTTAAGAGTTCGTACGATTTATTGTTTGTTCCTTAATGCAAGGAAGAACCATTAAATGGTCAAGTCCAGAACACCAAAAATATTGACTTTAGGCAAAGGCAAAGCCGAAGATTTATTTTAACAAAAACTAAGGCGAAGCTAACAAAAGAAAACGCGTTTGAATTCTTGGGAACGGATCACTTAAGACAAGGCTGTCGAGGATCTGCTTTCACAGCGTTTTGTTGTTGTTGTTGTTGTTGCTATACCACTCAGTCACTTCAAAGACATACCGAATGTAGTCTCAGTTGTGCGAACGAGTGTATCCACAATAAGCTATCAATATTCGGTAGTTTGGTTTTGGTCAGCAGGAAGGACCAGTTTTTAAATGAGTTCTCTTGAGTTTTACCGTTTTGTTATCGTTGTTGTGATTGTAAACAATGAAAACTTTTTTGTTTTTGCTTATTTAAGCCAAGTCAACTTGTCATTTTTGTATATTTTATGATATTTTTTTAATTTGAGTTTTTTCTCTCTCTCTCACTCACTCATGCTTTGATCCTCACTTAATGTATAACCAGAAGTCAAAATCAATTCAATATTTTTTTTTTTCAATTTTGTTTATTTTGCCTCCAAGAATGCTATAAAAATTAGTCATTCCTGTGTTAATCCCTCGAGTAATGCAACCGCTTCACGCTTTCATCTGGAGGCATTTTAATTTATTCCATCTTAACATTAGATCAAGTCTGTTGGAGCGGGCGGACGTGCGATCAATCTTTTCACGGTAATTTTCTCTTTAATAACCCTGTTAAGCAGCGAGAGCGCAAATCATAATCGGTAAAATTCGTTCTGCACCCAAGGTGCATCGGTGCATCCAACAGCAGCAGTCGTCAGTTTTCTCGGAATGATCGGTACTCAGTGTGAAGATCGACTTCCTTGAGCTTCTCCTAACTAAGTATGTTATTGTTTACAATGTGGGTTTCTTTTTAATTTTATATTTATTTTTATTTTTTTTTTTATTTTTTTTTTTATTGAAAATGATCGCTCACTGTTTTGACTCTACAGCAGCACCTGAGCTCATAAATATTGATTAGTGTGTTGATCGAATTTGGTGCTGAACGCTTGAATGATCTGCTCTACTCTAACCGATGTTCCTGCTGAGTCTATTTTATTGTGAAGATCATGTGGTGCATCATCTCGGCTGCAATTTAGTTGCCTTCAGCATTGCATGCGATCATTTAATGACGAAGTTGTGAATTATTTACAACATGTGGTGGAATGAATCGTGACTTCAGAACGTACTTAAAAATTACTGCTAAAAGGCTTTATGTGGGGGGTTGATAGGGGTCAGGAGACTGATTTAGATGAATATTATTAGATTTTATTTGAAACAGATTTTGGTCACGTCGGATTAAATAAGATCGTAAACTGCCTTAAAATTGTTCTTTTTTTCATCATTGACTTTATCTCAAATTATCTTAAAAGAACTAAAACACCACAAAAACAACTTCTTAGCTATAGACCTAAGCCAACTCCAACTCTAAACCTTACTTTATCTCTGGATCCAAACCTAACTCTTACTCAAACCCAAACTCAAACTCAAACTCAAACTCAAACTCAAACTCAAACTCAAACTCAAACTCAAACTCAAACTCAAACCCAAACTCAAACTCTAACTCAAACTCAAACTCAAACCCAAACTCTAACTCTAACTCTAACTCTAACTCTAACTCTAACTCTAACTCTAACTCTAACTCTAACTCTAACTCTAACTCTAACTCTAACTCTAACTCTAACTCTAACTCTAACTCTAACTCTAACTCTAACTCTAACTCTAACTCTAACTCTAACTCTAACTCTAACTCTAACTCTAACTCTAACTCTAACTCTAACTCTAACTCTAACTCTAACTCTAACTCTAACTCTAACTCTAACTCTAACTCTAACTCTAACTCTAACTCTAACTCTAACTCTAACTCTAACTCTAACTCTAACTCTAACTCTAACTCTAACTCTAACTCTAACTCTAACTCTAACTCTAACTCTAACTCTAACTCTAACTCTAACTCTAACTCTAACTCTAACTCTAACTCTAACTCTAACTCTAACTCTAACTCTAACTCTAACTCTAACTCTAACTCTAACTCTAACTCTAACTCTAACTCTAACTCTAACTCTAACTCTAACTCTAACTCTAACTCTAACTCTAACTCTAACTCTAACTCTAACTCTAACTCTAACTCTAACTCTAACTCTAACTTTAACTCTAACTCTAACTCTAACTCTAACTCTAACTCTAACTCTAACTCTAACTCTAACTCTAACTTTAACTCTAACTCTAACTCTAACTCTAACTCTAACTCTAACTCTAACTCTAACTCTAACTCTAACTCTAACTCTAACTCTAACTCTAACTCTAACTCTAACTCTAACTCTAACTCTAACTCTAACTCTAACTCTAACTCTAACTCTAACTCTAACTCTAACTCTAACTCTAACTCTAACTCTAACTCTAACTCTAACTCTAACTCTAACTCTAACTCTAACTCTAACTCTAACTCTAACTCTAACTCTAACTCTAACTCTAACTCTAACTCTAACTCTAACTCTAACTCTAACTCTAACTCTAACTCTAACTCTAACTCTAACTCTAACTCTAACTCTAACTCTAACTCTAACTCTAACTCTAACTCTAACTCTAACTCTAACTCTAACTCTAACTCTAACTCTAACTCTAACTCTAACTCTAACTCTAACTCTAACTCTAACTCTAACTCTAACTCTAACTCTAACTCTAACTCTAACTCTAACTCTAACTCTAACTCTAACTCTAACTCTAACTCTAACTCTAACTCTAACTCTAACTCTAACTCTAACTCTAACTCTAACTCTAACTCTAACTCTAACTCTAACTCTAACTCTAACTCTAACTCTAACTCTAACTCTAACTCTAACTCTAACTCTAACTCTAACTCTAACTCTAACTCTAACTCTAACTCTAACTCTAACTCTAACTCTAACTCTAACTCTAACTCTAACTCTAACTCTAACTCTAACTCTAACTCTAACTCTAACTCTAACTCTAACTCTAACTCTAACTCTAACTCTAACTCTAACTCTAACTCTAACTCTAACTCTAACTCTAACTCTAACTCTAACTCTAACTCTAACTCTAACTCTAACTCTAACTCTAACTCTAACTCTAACTCTAACTCTAACTCTAACTCTAACTCTAACTCTAACTCTAACTCTAACTCTAACTCTAACTCTAACTCTAACTCTAACTTTAACTCTAACTCTAACTCTAACTCTAACTCTAACTCTAACTCTAACTCTAACTCTAACTCTAACTCTAACTCTAACTCTAACTCTAACTCTAACTCTAACTCTAACTCTAACTCTAACTCTAACTCTAACTCTAACTCTAACTCTAACTCTAACTCTAACTCTAACTCTAACTCTAACTCTAACTCTAACTCTAACTCTAACTCTAACTCTAACTCTAACTCTAACTCTAACTCTAACTCTAACTCTAACTCTAACTCTAACTCTAACTCTAACTCTAACTCTAACTCTAACTCTAACTCTAACTCTAACTCTAACTCTAACTCTAACTCTAACTCTAACTCTAACTCTAACTCTAACTCTAACTCTAACTCTAACTCTAACTCTAACTCTAACTCTAACTCTAACTCTAACTCTAACTCTAACTCTAACTCTAACTCTAACTCTAACTCTAACTCTAACTCTAACTCTAACTCTAACTCTAACTCTAACTCTAACTCTAACTCTAACTCTAACTCTAACTCTAACTCTAACTCTAACTCTAACTCTAACTCTAACTCTAACTCTAACTCTAACTCTAACTCTAACTCTAACTCTAACTCTAACTCTAACTCTAACTCTAACTCTAACTCTAACTCTAACTCTAACTCTAGCTCTAACTCTAACTCTGACTCTAACTCTAACTCTAACTCTAACTCTAACTCTAACTCTAACTCTAACTCTAACTCTAACTCTAACTCTAACTCTAACTCTAACTCTAACTCTAACTCTAACTCTAACTCTAACTCTAACTCTAACTCTAACTCTAACTCTAACTCTAACTCTCACTCTAACTCTAACTCTAACTCTAACTCTAACTCTAACTCTAACTCTAACTCTAACTCTAGCTCTAACTCTAACTCTTACTCTAACTCTAACTCTAACTCTTACTCTAACTCTAACTCTCACTCAAACTCTTAGCTAAAATACAATTTAAATGTATCTTGATCTATTAGAGTCTCATGTGTTGATATATTTCTCTTTATGTTTTTGTTTTAATTATCATGCGTAATTTACCGATCGAAAAACTAATCAGCATTTAAGCTTTTGAGAAATTTTTAGATCGATAGTTTATTAAACTTTTTATTTTTTAGAATTTACTAGTTCTCAGCCCTAACAGACTTTATTGAAGCATAAATATATTATTCATTACATTAAAACATGAATAAGATGGGATCAATATTCTGTCAAATCAAAACAAAATAATCTCTTTACTCGGTTGACCAAACACTTAATCATATTAACCCATGGAACTTTCTTTCTTAACGTATTCCCCACAATCGAAAAAACACAAATCGCCGTCAAAATTTTGAAAACTTTGTTTTTTCCCATCACTCTGAAGTCGTCCACGATATTTGGTGGTGAGATTTTAAAGAATTATAAACATAGATAAATAATTGTTTTTAAAATGTCGAACAACAAATGTCGAGCGACATTTTTACAATTTGTAAACAGCTTATTTTGACTTAAAGATTAAAATCAAATCTAACAAAATTCTTTCGAATCAGTCATTATTCATGTAAAATGCTGAAGAAAAAAAAACAACCCAAAATTCTTCTAATCAAGAAAAATGACAAAGCGAAAAATAAACGAACTGACACGATCAATGTAAGAATGACAACCGGAGCAACGACAAATTGACATGGAGGTAGAAAATAAAAAAATAAATAATGATGCACAATAAATTTCCCAACGAAATTTGGTCAACAGATAGTATTTTGACAGAGATCACGAAAATGAGCGATAACTTTGAAGCTTAAATATACCACATAATCCTATAAAATGACTTTTAACAGATGTACTAAAACGTTTGTAAACATCAAAGTCTAACTAGAACAAACATAAAAAATAGAACTTGTTGAAAAATAAGCCGCCCACCGCATTTCTTTGTTCTACCTTAATTTAAAGGAAGCCTATTAGAACAACATCAAAATATAGCTGAAATACATATAGCTATGAAAACTATATTCAACTCAGAGTATCTCAACCTTTCTTGCGCTTGTAAAATTAACATCAACTAATTAAGCATACTTGAAATTTATTGCCACAATTTGTTGCACTGCTTTTCGTTGCCACTTGTATGCTCAACTTTCATGGAAAAGCGCGGAATTCAAATAATTTATTAAATTTGAGCCATGGCATGGCAGCATTAGTTTGGGAAGGGGAAGCAGTGACCGGAACACAAGTGTAGAAATGATGGAGCTGCTGTTGATGTGCTGATGTTGTCAACCCCCGCAAATTTATATTTTAAAAGTCGCATGATCATCATCATTAACATCATCGTCATCATTATTATCGTCATCGACTTGTTGTGGGAATAAGGCAGCAAACTTTTAATTCAGAACGGAAAGTAAATCGTACGATCAACGGCAATCATCGTTATATTTCTTAATTTTTTGTTTTTTTTTTTATCATCAATAGTTTTATGTTTATGTTTCGGCCACCTACGCCCACACACAGATGACGCAGTATGCTCTATAGCCAGCGGAACTAACTGGAGCAGAACCTAATCTAGTCATGGTGGCAGATGCTTTGACGTTGCCGTCGTTTTCGTCGTCGTGATCGTGCTTAGTCAGTAAAATGCAAATAAATAAATAAAAAACATTTTATTGTTTTTATAAAAATATAAGAAAAGCCTTTGAAAACGATCGGCACAAAAATTGATCGATTGTGCTTTTACGCTGTCATTGCCATTCAAGCATTCGACCCGATCGTCATCATTTGTCAAATGTGTGGGCGAAGAAAGGAGTCAATTTATACCTAGCAATGATGGATAACCTATTTTGGAGAAAATAATGCGAGTTGAATGCCTTTTTTTAACATACCAATGAAATCGGCTTTTAAAAAGCTCTCGAATATTTATACTTGATAATTCATAAATTCATAATATTAAGGGACAACTTAGATTTTTAAGCGAAAAAAACACTGTATTTGAAGTTTTATTTTTAAGTAGGTATCGATCCTTGATATAGTTTTCGAGTAATGTTTGTCACCAGTTTCAAAATCGTGTAAAGCATCCTCGATCTCTGTTAGGTCATCTAAGGGTGGTTAAATTTTAAGGGTCGATGTTGAATGTGAACCACACCTAAACGTCAAGTTTTATCTGCATTTCATTTGACATTTCTCAATTTCAGCCTAACTCAATTTGAACCATGGAAAGATATACAATCAAGCAACGCAAGTTATTAAGTTAAAGTCAGCTTATTATGAAAATGGGCTTTCAAATCAAAATGCATATCGTGATTTTTTCGGTCAATTTAATCGTCCAAATATGCGTACAATCGAAAAAATCGTGCAAAAATTTGAGCAAACCGTGTCTGTAGGAGATGTGAAAACACCAGTGCATGCTCGTACAGCTCGTACTGCAGAAAATATTGCTGCTGTTCGCGATAGTGTAGCTGAAGAGCCGTCCACCTCAACTCGTCGTCGTGCCCAACAATTGCACCTCTCACGCTCGTTGTTGATGAACATTATGCATAAAGACTTGCATTTACACGCTTACAAGGTGCAATGGACTCAAGAACTAAAGCCTCTTGACCATTTCAAGCGTCGTCAATGGTTGGAATGGTGGTAAGAAATGGCAACAGTGGATGATCAATTTTCGAAGAAAATCATCTTCAGTGATGAGGCACATTTTCACCTCAGTGGATTCGTCATTAAGCAGAATTTCCGCATTTGGGCGAATGACAATCCAAGAGTGATTGTCGAAAAACCAATTCACCCACAAATAGTGACTGTTTGGTGCGGTTTATGGGCTGGCGGCATCATCGGGCCGTATTTTTTCCAAAATTAGGCCGGTCAGGCAGTTACTGTGAATGGTGTTCGCTATCGTGAGATGATAACGAACTTTTTATGGCCCCAAATGGAAGATATGGATGTGGACGATATGTGGTTTCAACAGGACGGTCCCACTTGCCACACAGCTAACGAAACAATGGCTCTTTTGCGCGACAAATTCAATGGCCGTGTTATCTCACATGGTGGCGATGTCAATTGGTCGCCAAGAGCATGTGATTTGACACCGTTGGACTTCTTTCTTTGGGGTTATTTGAAATAAAAGGTGTAATCCAGCAACAATTCAAGAGCTAAAGGATGAGATAATTTGGCACATTAACGGCATAGAACCTCACTTATGCCTCAGCGTCATCGAAAATTTTAACCATCAGATGCAGGTGAGCCGCCGAGGTCGCGGCGGCCATTTGGCCGATATTTTGTTCTATACATAATTGAACCAACCATACCAATATTATTATAATAAAAAGAAATGACAATAATTTCCTAAATAATTTGTGTTTTATTCAAAATCAACATCGGCCCTTAAAATTTAACCACCCTTTATTAAAAATCTAACATTTTAGATTTTTTTTCATGGTTTTGTGTTCTGTTCATTCAAATAAAAAGTAATATCTTTTAAGCTTTTTTTTTTCATCGATCTGTGTTCTGTTCATTCATATAAAAAGTAATATCATATGTTTTCTTAAATATTTTTCCTCATAACGGACGGTGTAAATTACTTTTCTAAATTGAAATCTTTAACTTTAAGCTCGAAAGTTTTAATTCTACAAATTAGTTAATTTCGAAATTTATTTTAATCAATAAATTTACAAACGTATTTATCTTAAAAATAACAAATATTTTATTGAACAATTATTTCATATGAAATACCTTGCGATGCTCACAACCGTTGCAACGTCTAACAAAAATAAACAGCGCAGTTGTCTGTTTGCCCGTAATTATGCTAATATAACAGTTTCTGCTTCGTAACAGACTCTGTTATACTAAAATGATACTAGGGCGACATCTGCTGTTACTTTTGTATTTGGTGGATGTCTTAGCTATGCTTATCGTATGCATTAACCAGACTGAACCAAACATTTGCTGCAAAACAAAAGACTTAAGAAAGAAACTTGACTTCATGTGCGTTCATAAAGCAGCACATGTTCCCAGTAAACAACAAGAAAAGCCTCGGCAAAAAATGAGAGTTTTGCGAACGTTTTCGGGTTGATACTTCTCATTAACAGTTTGTTAAAACAAAGGTGTTGAAACTAGAATTTTTTTTTATTCCATCATGAGTTTAGGAATGTATAAAAATTTGACTATTTTTTAAACATTTTTGTAAGATTGAAGTAAAAGAGCGCGTTGCGCTGACTTTTTTTCAAACAATTGATAATGTGGAGAAATAGCAATAGAATGTTTTTTGAGCCAGTATTTAGCTAATTGTGGAAAAATCAAATAAATTTCATTAAATATCTATTTATTTCTATTCAGTAGAGAGAATATGTACATTTTGCAGTTAGTTTTTTAAAATGATTTCGGGTAAAAGCCCACCACGGCTGGATCTGTCTGAAATGTCATTCCAGAGACAAAGCTTACCAGTAACTGCAACAGGAAGATAATCGGACAGATGGTCCGATGACTCCACCAGCCCACAAATCGCACTAAATTTTTGTATTTTTCGGGATATAACGGCGATTCGATTATTAACAAAAAAAAAAGAAAATATAAAATAATTGATCCAATGAAAGTTGATTGTGGCTCCTTCACTGAAATTCAGGCCTAAATTCTGTAAAATTCTAAAATTTGGGAACGTTGAAAAACCGTGTTTGTCATCACGATAAAATTGCACGTATTAAATATTTGTACACAAATGATTGAGAGCTGAACCTAATAGTTTTATGCTGACTACAAACCAGTGTTGCCAGATTGAGGTAAATTTTCCTAATTGAGGAAATTTTTGACTCATTTTTTGGGCAGAGGTAAAAAAGGTAATTTTTGACCAAAAGTGGTAAATTTAGCGGAAATAATAATTTTTTAAGACTTGTTAATTTTTTGAGTTATTGGCAGTACTGTTACCTACTGAACATACTCACAAGTAGCTTAATATTCTTGTAAATCATCCTGTGCAACAAAAAAAAAACCTGAACTAACCATCTTCAGTTGCTGAACTAAGACCCCTTTTACATTGGTCAATAATTGAAAGCAATTTTTCGAGTTTATAGGCTAATTGCGGCGAATTGGCTGCGAGAAAAGGGGGAAAAAATTGACGGTACGCTTGTGTTGTATCACCAACTTTTTGGGCTCAAAAGAGAACCAATGTAAAAGGGGTTATTAAATTCAAAAATAGCGAAACAAAATAGCCAGTACGTTCCAGTTTCTTCACGTCAAGAGTTGACGGTTAGCTTGTTGATGAGAGATAAATATATGTATACTAACAAAAAAATTATAACGGTTGTTAATCATTTAAAAATTTTTTAATTTTTTTTTTTTTTTTGGGAAAAGGTAAATTTTCTCCGAAAGTGGTAATTTTTTTTTTCCCATATAATGGTAAATTTCAGTTCGTAACTCTGGCAACACTGCTACAAACAGCTAATGTTCTCTCAAACGGCTAATGTTGTCAAGGGGCTTTACATGGCTTTATTTCAGTGGTGTTCACGCGCATACTACTACAATTTTTGACTTTTGAGTTTGTGTTTGTAGCTCTCTCGCTCTCTGCACTGACAAAAATTGTGTTGTTATTATCATTGTCATCATCTTTGTCTTTATCAGTATCATTTTCATTATTATTATTCTTTAAATAACTCATTTTCATATGCCTCCAACATTTCGTGCAGTGCAAAACACACGACCAAGAAGCGCGAACCTTCTTGCTCGAATTTTCAGCTCCAACTGATCGAGAGAACTTCGTGCATTCGATCGTGTACATGTTTCGATTCTCGAATAAAGCTATCGAGTCTCACCACGCGTGGTACTCATGGCTGCCAGATATGGGGATTTGTCCCCATTTTTGGGATCTCAAATCAGTTTTGGGGACGAATTTTTTAGTTTGGGGATGAAGAATTTGGTGGGGATAACCATGCCTACATTGGGGATTTTTTGGAGATTTCAGGGAAAAAATTCAGTTTATTTTAGTTTGACACATAAATTATCAGTGGCGGAACATTAAAAATGTAAGCATACCCTTAATTGCAAATTTGAATATCTGGCCATATTATGGAAAAACAAACTAGTAAAACAAATTTTGCAAAAACAAACGAGTAAATCAAAAAACGTACGTTGTCAACTTTCAAAGAAATGAAAAAAATAACGGTGGAAGCCGCTAAAAAGCCGAAAATAGTAAAAAGAATTTATTAGAAGGAATGGGAGTCTGAATTTTGGGCTCAAGGTAAATATATAACATATTTTGTAGATTTTCGTCACAGGTTAGGTAAATTTTCTTTTAGGATGGTTGAAATCAATACATTTCGCTCCGGTTTCTATGCAGTCAAGCGCCGTCCAAATTAATACAGCATGGTGCTGCACATGCAGGACTTCCTTGCGTCCACAGAAGAAGGATTTAAAGAAGCATTCAGAAACCGATCGCCACAAGTATAATTTGACTAAGCTGCATCCAAAAAACACATTGGAGATACGGTAAAACACCTGTGCAAGGAAGATAACGCGATGTTGTCCATCAATAAACCAGGTCCGAAGTCACAGGGGCGCACGTTTTAAGGATTGAAACTCATTCTCAGTTTCAATATAAATTTTTAAATTTTTATACAAGTATAATTCTGACCATAAGCTTTAAATGTCTGCCACAGACAATTTCTGACTAAGGACTGCTGTGTGTGGTAGCTATTTTTTTTTTTTAACAAGTTATGTTCAATCCATTTTTTTTTTTGTAGGAGTAATACCCGAATCCGATGACACCAAAATATTGGATATAAAAATAGCTGTGTTCATTGACCATTTATGTGAACTATTGCGATCAGCTGGCAACAAAGAAAATCCATTTGAAAACTGAGGTCGCATAGAACAAAATGTTTCGCCATCATAAAATTTGTCGTTGCTCCAACGCTTCTTGAAGACTTAGTAACAGCTATTATTAATAGCAAATTCTCGCTTATTGTAGACGAATCTATCAGACATATCCCGGATGAAGTGGATGTTTATGTGCGTTAGATATTTTAATAAAGATGAATTGAAAATAATGACCGATTTTTTGGGAATCTTTCTTGTGGAAGAGGCAACGGCAGAACTTCTTCAGAATCTCATATATGATTGAAAATGAAAAATAATTAAAAGAAGCAAAGAGAACAGTTGCATATGTGATTTATTTTGGTTAAATTTAAATGTTTATTTTATTGTTTTAGGAGGTTGTGGACCAGTGCTCTCTAGTTGTAATTTTTATTATTCAAATTTGGGAATTTTCGAAGAAGTTTGGGGATTTTGGGGATTTTAGACATGTCAAATGGGACGGGGGGTTTAGAATATCTGGCAGCTCTGGTGGTACTGCGTGAACATCACTGCTTTATTTACTTTCTGAGCAAAGAGGTTGACGTTCCGAAAAATTAATATAAAAAAAAAAAAATTTCTAAGTCATCTGAGGTTCGAACCTGGTCTATAATTGGCATCGAGTGGTCCACGCACTTTTTAAAGTACTTGGCCACGGTCGCCATACCGTATTATCTATCTCCGACCACAAAACAATTGCTTATCATGTCTCTGTAGGGCACTCATATAACTGTAACGTCAATTCTGTCGTCGTTTTCGAAAAGTACGGTATATTCAAAAAAGTACTTAAATACATGAACAACTTTTTTTATGGTACACAACCATTTGCTTGCCGAAAATCTTTGGAGAATTGAGGAAAACTAAACATCGAAGGAAGATCCTCCATAACGACATAGCGAGTTACCACACATCAGCTCAAACAAAATAGTTTTTGAGCACTCAAAACGTGGAATTGATGGGTCTTGGCATCCGATAACTTGGCCGTTGAGGCATTAAAAAACCTGTTTTCGGAATTTGATTTGTAAAAAGATTTGGTTTTTTATTATTAAAAGTAGAATTTAAAGTGTCAAAAGTTTTATTCGATTTGTACAGATATTCTTTTTTAAAATAAAAGGATGAATTGAAATTTTAAAGAGCTGAATTGGATTTATAAAAAGTTGTATTTGAAGTGTAAAAACTTAAATTCGAAAATTTTAGAACCTATATATTGTTTTGGCTGTATTTTTTTGTTTTATTTAGGGCCGTACCACCTAAATATTGTTATTTTCTGGATCAAATTTTAAGCCCAATTGCCACTACTGAAATAAAATATATTTGAATTTTTGTAAAAGTAATAAAAAGTATCTTTATTGGTTCAATTTTCCTGATGCACAATGAAGTACACGCTTAGCTTTTATAGACTAAAACACTAAAGCACACATTTACATATCATTATATAAAAATATATGTAAATGTGTGTATTTATCACACTTAACCATGTGTGTGTTAATTTCAATTGTATATATTAACATGTATATCTTTGTATACATATATATATATATATGTGTGTGTGTATACATATATCTACTATATACATGATTCATGTAGATGTAAATGTATTTAAAGGTAAATGACATCGTAAGGTAATAAATGTGATTAAAGTAAATAAGCATGATTTATGCATATAAGATGTGTAAATATATGTTAGTAATCTTAAAGATATTCAAAATAATATCTTTCGACTCATAGACAAAATACTTAAAATAAATAAAAATTTAATTCCACTCTAACACAATTAAATCGAAAATAAAACTAAACGACATTTAGAATGCAATTAAAACCTTATAAATCTTTGTATACATATATTTCAATTTTTTTAAATATTGCAATTATTTGAATTTCTAATCGAAAATAAGTTTTTCTTTGAAAATATTTATTGCTAATTTTTTGAAATTTTTAAAATTGAATCCTTTAATCCTTGAATTTAATAACACACATTTTTTTTCCTTGATCCAATAATAATGAAGGAAAGGATGCGCTCATTAACAAATAAACTTAGAATTAAACGTTTGACTAAAACTAATCGCAGAAATAAACTGGAAGAATTTCCTTTTTTTTTTGCGTTAACATAACTTTTTTTAATTTTAAGTCTAACATTAATTTAAATAATACATTTACAAGTTTTTTTTCGTTTTGTTGTTGACGTTTTGTTTCAAGATTTAATGCAACAAAAGCCTTAAGCACCCCACATGTCGACGCCGCGGTTTAGACGTCACCATTCAGTGATCAAGACAGGGATGCGCTGATATGATTAAACGATTCACATGACTCGGATTGATTGATTGTTGACGAGAGACAATTTGTATATTGTGACTGTTGTTGCTATTGTTGATGTTGTGGTTGGTATTTGTGCTGTTGTTGTTGTTGTTGTTGCTACTGGTTACATGCAGCAGTGAAGTGGTAGCCTTGACGCGCCTGTGAATACCGCCACGTTTGCCCTGAAATTAGAAAAAAAAATAATATTGAATAATTTGTTTAAGAGGTTCTCTTCTGCTGTTCAACCAATGTATTAAAAGGGCCCAGTAGCTCATCTCAGAAATTTAATTTCATTAACCTTAGGTTTTCATGTTTCAAATTTTCTTTTGAGGTATTTTGAGGTATTGTGGTATTTTGTGGTAATTTGAGGTATTGTATGGTATTTTGGGAATTTTGTGGTAATTTGAGGTATTTCTTTTCCCACGCGTGGTAAATATCTCACACGTGGTATTTTTTTTCCACACGAGAGATTTTTACCACAAAATACCTTGGGAATTACCACATCCCACAATCGTTGAAAAATACCATAAGTACTATTTATCGTGCTTTTCTGGCAACATAGGAACAATCCCTCTCATGAACTATGTGAACTAGTTCAGTGTTTCTCGTTCTTTTAGTTCATTTTAGTTCAATTGATTTTGCAGCGTGTACGAACAAAACGAACGACAGTAAAAAATATTAAATTTACCAAGCTAGGGTTTGAGTCTTTGGTTTGTCCAAACGAACTAAAAGAACGAACGAACTAAAAGAACTAATAACTAAAAGAATGAACGAAGTAAGACATACAACGACTAAAAAGAACGAACGAACTAAATGAACGAACTAATTCGTTACCATGGTATAATAATAGGTCTGTTTCCGTACGCACTTCAAGTTACTTGAAGTTGCTTGAAGGCGTTTCTTTCACATTTTTCGAGCTCGAGAGAGGCGTTCACATTTTTCGAGCTCGAGAGAGAAGAAGAACAAGCAAAATGCCACTCTCTCGAGCCTCGAAACTAGCTTTAACTTTGCTTGAACAATTTCTTCGAGCACGATAAGAACAAGCATCAAGAAGAACAAGAAAATGTCAAATTGGTGTAAATAAATTTGGCGCTGCTTACGCTTATAGGCAATCAGCTGGTTTTGTGCTTGAAACTCGCTAGAAGTCGTTTCAGTACTTTTTTGCAAATTCTCTCATTTTGACAGATAATTTAATTACTCTCACATATTGAACTTTACTCGAACTTTTCTTGAACATTGTACGGAAACAGACCTAATACAAGGTAGCATTGACAACTGCTTATTTTCTCTTCTACAAGAAAACATCTCCTGTCAAAAACAGCTTTTTGTGTAAATCAATCTGCAGCTGCTGTGGTTGTTGTTTTTTTTTTTCATTTCAACGTTTTCAACATTGTTTGTGTTTTTAATGGCGGGTTGTGAGCGCTCTTTTTTTGAGTATATTTTTTGACAGGGGATGGTTTCCCAAGCAACTGTCAATGCTATCTTGTATTATTATACCATGGTTCATTACATACGATTGAACTAAAAAAAGCCATCTTTATGGTGAACTAAAATGCCCAAGACTATAACACACTATACTTAATTGGATCCCATTTAGTGGTGAAAATCGAGACTCAACTAAAATCTCTGACAATATTTGGGCATTGCCACTCGGTTCTACAACTGCGCAACTTCACGCAGTCCAATACTGGTCTGCTCGAGACATTAAGCTACCACAGCCAGCACAATGCTTCCCAAAGGGCCAGCCCTGCGATAGTATCTAGAGCAAAAGGGATTTACTTAAATCACCACTATTACATATCGCACACCCTCTTCAAAGGTGACATAACTCTAAATTTTTCAATTTTGACTTTTTAATATAAATCAATTTTTAATGCACATCCATGCTACAATTATACAAGGTAGGAGTGACAACTTGCTTTTTTCTCACCAGTACCTTGCACCGACTATCATTTGCCTGTATTTTTTGTTTTCTATTTTCTTTTCTTCTTTGTTCGTTCTCCAATTTATACTATTTTTGACAGGTGGCGCAAGACGAAAGAACTGTCCCTCCAACCTTGTATAATTGTATCATGTGCACATCTACATCGACTGCCAAAATTTTGTTTTAATCTGATTGCTCATCAATTTTTAAAAAATCATTTTGTAGCCATCTTTTGTATGAAGTTGTTTGCAAAAGGAAATAGTTTTTTGGCTCTCCTGAAAATTTCAAAGTTTTGAGTTGTGTTACTTTTGAAGAGGGTGTGCGATATGACATATCACCCTTGACTATGAATGACACTGAAGCCACCACTATTGCACCAATTTCAATCTGAGACACCAATCAACATTCAACAACCAACAAATTTAACTCTGGTACTCCGAGGCGACCGTGGCGTAGTTGGTTAAAGTGCGTGGCCGCTATGTCAAAGAACTTTGGAGACCCAGGTTCGAACCCCAGCAGCGACAGAAAATTATTTGAATAAAATAATTTTTCTGTACGGCCGCCACCTCTCTGCAGACAATGGCAAACCTCAGAGAGTAATAAAAATGCCATGTAAAGCTTCTTGAGAATAAGAACATATTCCGTTCATCGCCGTTCGGAGTCGGCTTAAGCCTGTAGGTCCATTTCTCGGTCAATTGTGTACAAACTTAATAACACGCACAACACAATTGATCATAAGAAGCTAGGTCAAAGTCCTTTCAAGGGCTGAAATGGCCAGTTATTTATTTATTTTATTTATTACTCCGAGTTTACTAAGGTAGACTTATCACCTCTTCGTACCCTAATCTGACAACTCAAAAAACTGACACTCCGAAATTACTCAGAAGCCCGAAATTATATTCAAACATTAATGAGAATTAATTATCATTAAACATGTTTATTTCAATTTAAAGTTCTCTGCCTCTAAAAAACACTCTTTCGATACAACCTTTATTTCTGTCTTCAGTTAAAACAGAAACTATAAAAATCAGGAACAGTTTATAACGACTTAATAAAACCATAAAATAATAGGGAAGATCTAAGAAATAACTAACCGAAGAGTTAAGGTCTCATAAGCACAAGATTGCATTGGAGAACCTTTTGTACGAGTTACTAAAAATTCTTTTTCTATAGCGGAATAATTTTCTTAAATATCAACTGTCTGACTGTCTGTAAAGGTAGCCCGTCATACTAACCTGTCGCGCTTTCGATAACTTTGACTCCTCAATCAGACTATTTGGCACCAAGAAGAGCGTTTCGCCGCGCGTGATCAGCACATTGGTGAGACGACAACATTGTGCGGCCATCTTCACCTGTTCCTCGATGCTATTCTTGTTCGTCGGCAAAATGTGGCGGGGTGGAAAGAACGAGGGTGCAATAATTGTGGCCACATTGTGCAAGTTCATTTTGTTCGAATCCTTCTGTTCGATCACGTGCTGTAGGAAACGCAACAACCTACGCAATGTGTTGCGATTTTCATGCGGCAGCATTTGGCAGATGACTGCCAACGCCTTAGACTGATCGGTGGGTGGTAGCGCATGACACTGATAGAAGAGTTGAATGAGTTCGTTTGTGAGCAATGGTTGCGGTAGCTCACGCAGCCAGCGTTTGAGCAAAGCGCTCAGCTCGTGCACACTAGCTGAGCTCAGCAGTTGAGCGAACTTTTTTGGTTTCTGATAGAAAGTGGCTTCCAGCTCAACATAAAGTAGTTCAGTCTGTTAGAAAAAAAAAAACCCAATTTAATAAGCATTATCACGAGCATGATCTACAACGAGCTAACCTTTTGTTTGTGTCCGGCAACACGAAGAATGCCCTCCTCTCTAGTACCGCGTTTGGTCAGCTCAGCGAGTAGGCCTTCGAGAAAAAGTGGCACCAAAGTCGAATCCTTGCCGCTGATCTGCTGATCGCGGCGTATGAGCGCATTAAGCGAAACGCCAAAAAGGTTGCCCTCCTCCTTGCGGCGTCGTTTGAAGGGTTTTCTTTTGTCCAGACTAACGTGATGACGATCGAAGATTGTGGCAAGCTCTAGCCAGAAAACAGGCTGTAAGCGCTTCAATTCGGTTTCATTGATCGTGTCGATATCGCTACAAAACTCCAGCGAGGTGTCACTGCTGTCCACAATGTCCTGAAATAGAAAAAAAACAGCAATTACACCACCACTACTTCCCAAACATCATCGAACACCCACCACTCCATCTTGACTAGAGGTCTCACGGCACATGCTCTCGAAACTGATGCCATCACGTGACGACGGTGAGTTCTGCACACTTTGGGGCGGCGTATCCAGATGTATCTTGCTCAATATCTTTTGCGGCGAACTTTCCGGTGACGATGTATTCGAAGAACGTGCGCCATTCGAAAGGCACTCATCGCTCGAATCACCCGAAGAGGTGTTGTTATCGCTTTGGGAGTCCTGCATTAGTTGACCGCGTGCACGTCTGCAAGAAAATAAAACGTTCAAAACTGCTTAAACAAAAAAGCGGCAACAAAACTTACCCCACTGAACAGGATGGATCTGAGCCAGAGCGATTGCGTGGTATATGTATGGTGCCAATGCGCGAGAAGCCCAACAACTCGATGCCATCCGCCGAATACAGCGGTATATCGCAGCGTACATGCGAGCCACGAAAGATATCTGGTGCACCCTTAAGTGGCGCACTAGGCGTGCGACGAAGTTTTTGCTTCAGATTCTTGGTCATCGTCTGCTGCAACGTCTGATGACCATGACCGGCATCTGCAGCATTGCCATGATCGAAAATGCTGACAAAACTCGGTCTAAACAGCGAAAAGAAAATGCAAAACATTAACAGGCGAAAGATTCCAAAAAAGTTAAAACAAAAACAATCAAAAAATTTTAGAAAATTTTGACTTTTTGCCGAAAAGTAAACATTGTGAATGGAAAAAAGAAAAAAACAAATTATTGGGTACTCACATTGACGCATTTCCCCAGACCTCATCGCCGTGTATGGAATCGAGCGAGTCGGGTGTAGCGCTACGCGAACGTGTGCCTGTGCTGGACTCCTAGAAGTAAATTATGGTCAGTTAGAGCAAGAGATATAAAAAAAAATGAATTCTCAATAGTATTTGAAACTTACATCGAAATCTCGAAAAACATCGCGTATATCTGGCTTGCGTTTCTGCCGTGACTTCGTACGTCCACGCACTGTATGATTGAGTGCGCGAACGCGTTGTTTGATTGCCTCTGCATGTGGCTTGGAGAGAGATGCGAGTATTGGTTCTAGTTCAGAGGTGCGCAGCTCAAGACCCTGTCGAAGAAAAAAAATTAAAGATAAGATTAATACAAACGTGTATATTAGACAAACGTGTAAATGCTGAAGATATGAAGAAAAACTTAAATATATTAAATACTTAAGTACATATATGTATTAGACCAAACGTGCCCACGTAGTGGCCCGCGTGGCCCTTCATACCAATTTTTTTCTATCTCAGTTTTGTCTTCGCGATGAGCCAAAATCAAGGAACGCCTGCAAAAAACAACAACACAAATCGCACTCGTTTAGTGTTCAGCACATTTTCCAGCGAACTTTACAAAAACAAGTGCATACAAAGCCAAAATAAAAAAACGCACACTCGATCATGATACAATTACAAGGTAAACTCATTTTAAGATGACCGCTCAAATGATAAATTTTACAACAACAAAGCTGTAGGAGCTTCAAACGTCAAACGACAAAAGCAACAACAACAATTAGAAAAACTAAAAATTACCAGCTGACTTTGACAACTAGCGCACCCTGCTCTCCAATATGAGCCTACCTTGTAATTGTATCATGCACTCGATGATGTCGATGCTGAAGCTGATTGTCCCGTTACTTGTGTGTCGAGTAATTTTTCATGACATGTGATTTCATTGTATTGTTATTGTTTTTTTGTTTTGTTTGATTTTGTGCCAAACGCAACTATTAGCAACATTTTGTGTTTTTGTTTTTTTTAAGCATTGACCCGCGCTTAAAATTTCTTGGGCCCCACTGTAATGACGTATCACTTTACAGGCAAAAAAAACTGAATAATTTTTAAAAGACAATTTTGAAAAAAGTATTTTTTTACAGAACCACATTTAAGCTGTTCTTCATATCGAAAACAAATTTGAGCTTTAGGCCAAGCATGTTGACAACAAGACAACATGAAGACAAAGAAGGCAACAACCAACAACAACAACAACAACGGCTCTGTATAGAGCAAATCACACAGCTTGACTATACAGACTTTTTCGTTGGCCGCTACACCAACTCATCAGTAGCCTTGTATGACTTTTCACTGTGATCCACTCAAGCTAATTAGTGCTTTAATGCTTGGCCTAAAGCTCAAATTTGTTTTCAATATAAATAATGAAAGGCCGTATTCAAATATTAAGATGTCCTCCATATCTTCAACACTTACAGCCCGATATTAAAGAACGTTTTTGCTTAGAAGAGTCCAACTTTTTTGCTCTATAGGTTATAGGGATCAAACACTCCGTTCTAGTTTCTACCATCCTAATGTACTGTTCTAAAGTCATAAAATTAAAGCTCGCAAAAATCATTAAACTCTTCCGAAGAAAGTATATCGATTATCCCAGTAGAACTATTTTAAAATATTTTTAATTTATTTGTCAAACGTAGGATTCCTTCTTTTAAATTTTTAGTCATATCTTCGACATTTACGGAATGATCTTAAAGAATCTTTTTGTCTCGAGGAGACCAAATTTTTTGCTCTGAAGGTCATTGGGGTAAAGGACCCCGTTCTAGCACTTACTAGATATCAATTTCTTCAACATGAATTACAAATATAAGAGTCAAATCAAATGAAGGCTCTCGCCATATGGTAAATTTTAATATACATTTTTTGGGAGATCTTGGAGCCAAGCAATTTCTTAATTTTTTTGGATTTTGATCGCAACAACAAATATACGAGTACACAACTTTATTGGGACTTCTATTCGATATTTGTTACAATTTTCTCTAATTTCAAAGAGACCAGGGGAAAAACTTATCCATTTATTTGAAAACTCCAGAAATTGTTGAAATTTTTTTAAAGACCATAGTGTCAGAAATTTAAGTTAAATAATAAGTTAAGGTCAAGGTCATGACCAACTTAAGGACCTACTGCCTGAGGGATTTTCCAGTAAATTTCCCAAAACGATTTCAGTGCAATTTATAATAAATGTGTCATACTAATAATAAGTATGGATAAAAATGAATGAACTATCATTTTTTTTATACACAAAAAGTGGTTTAATACTCCTACAGCTTGGATTTTGAAAAATTATGTAAAGATATATGAAGTAGAGTATGATTTTTAAGGCATATAAAAAGGTGATAATGATTGTTTTAATTTGTAAAGCCTGGACGAAAACGTTCACCGAAACCGTGGTTCGAGTCTAACATCTGACATAGGAATTTATTTCAATTTTAATTAATTTTCCTAAACTCTCTGCAAACAATGTCAACTCTCAGAGAGCTAGAAATGCCATGTGACGGCCATGTCCGAGTGCGTTTAACGGCGTGTGGACCACTACTCGATGTAAGTTCAGACCAGGTTCGAAAACCAGCTACACAACATTTTTTCAAGTAAAGTTAATTGAAACAACTTATCCACCATTGTTGTTTCGTTATTGCACAGATTGTACTTTTCCTACTCTTGCACCGTGCAACGGCACATACTAGACATAAAGAATACCCTCTATTGTTATTCTTAAGCATTTTTAAGGAACACAAATTGAAATTAAAAATTTTAAGACACAAAAGAAATTTTATTTTCTTCAATATCTCCAATGCTTCTTGTGTTGAAATTCTTTGTTGGTACTTCACAACAAAGATCTACTAAAGTCACAATGGTTCATTATTGAACTTTCCCACAAAATAAACACAATCTTACCAAACAGCTGAAGACCCAATATTTCGACATCATTAAAAAAATTACAATTTTATATAGAAAAATCACAACACATAAAACCCGTAATAAATGATTGAAAACAAAATTTTCGCAACAATTCACCGAAAAGTTCAAATCAAACTGCAAACGTTGAGCAACACGATGCAAATTCAGATCCAGTGAACAGCGTTGACAACATGTGCCTGTGTCTCACTGACCACCAGCGGGTACAATCGTCAAAAAATCGTCATATCGTCGTCAGTATGAAAAATATAAGTTTGCATTTTGCAAAAAAAAAAAAATCTGTATTTATTTTAAGCATAAAATAAATAAGTTGTAACTTAAAACGCAGGCGTCGAGTTCTAATGCTCCGAAGTAACAAAACCAACAACAACTACAAAGAGAACAGACATTAAAATAAAACTGTACAGAACAGAAAAACAAAACAAGTGAGTTTTTCAAAATTTAAGCGCGAAAAATTAATGTTTACTCCGGGTTAGCCTTGTGCAAAATCAGCAGAAAGTTGCTACAATAAAGATGAAGTTGCTGTTGTTAGGTAGAATGATATTAAGACGATAGTAAATCAATATCGCAACGAGAGCTGCCAGATACTCAACAGCACCAGATATCGATGGTGTGTTTTTTTTTTCAATTTCTAGGCTTAACTGTGTCAAAATGGCGCCAATACAAAGGATATTGTGAAACTTTTAGAGTGTCAACGAAGCAAAGATGATGATGATATTGTTACAATATGGAGCAGAGTGCAATGAACCTGAAGCATGGCTATACAAAGCAAATGCTTCTTAGGTGCAACGAACAAATTCAAATGAAGATGTGTTGTGGAGAAATAATTATTTCAAGTTCTAGAGCAGGCACACCCACCTATTATTTAGAGGCGCCCTTTATATAAGCATTAAGTACGCAGAGCAATTTTCGGTAAATTATTAAAAACAAATATGTAATGCGTTGCGCCCTATCTGTTCGATTATGTGACGCATTATAAAAATAAAAAGAAAATTATTGGTATAATTTTTATGAGTTATGATTTTTTAAATACAATGTGCTGCTTATGTGCTATAATGTGCTGCACAGGATGATTAACCCGCATCCATCGGAAATTTCTAGAAACGAAATGTACGTTGTGCATCAATTTGATGCAGATACAAAAAGACAATATAATTCATAGGAATATTTTCAATTTATTAACTATTCTAGCGCGAAAAGTATAAGACTCTCTCTAACTGTTCACTTGTTTATTTTGATATTTTAGGAAGGTAGCCAAAATTCTGAATTGAAATATGCATATTTTTTTTTAATATATGAATGTGCTTCAAGAATTTGTATCAATTTGATGCAAACGATGGATGCGGGTTAGTATATGTTTCATTTTCCTGTGCAGCACATTTGTTTGTAGAATATGTTTGTAATGTGATAACATGTGCTGCATGGAAACATAAATATACTCTGAGAATAGTTTTTTTCTACCAGAGGTGACTGGCCACCATCTCCCGTGCCAAAACCAATGACCAGGAGTATCGGGCCGCCACTGCAGAGAAAGATACCGCCTACAAAGCCAACCTGCTGTCGCTTGTAACGCGTGCTGCTAAGGAGCGATACAAAGAGTAGAGGAGGGAAGAGATACGCATTTTAAGGTGAAAGAAAAGAGTGTCAGAAAAGCGTAAGTGCGAGAAAATTGAGATGCAAGGTGACAAGAATAAGGTCCGAAAATTTTTCAAAAAAAATAAGACACCTGGCAGATGGTTTTAAGTGACCTCTTCCTGCAAGGATAAAAACAGCAATCTAGCAACAGATATCCAGAGTACACTGATCATGTGGAAGGAACACTTCGCTAGACTTATGAATAGCGACGCTGACAACAATTCCGCCAAAAGAGGTGATACCCCGGAAACCCCAATTGCGGACGACAGCGTAGAAGTAACACTGCTCCACTATAATTAAGTCTTGAAAGCTATAGCTCGGTTTAAAAACAACAAAAATGCAGGAGCCGATGACTTACCTAATCAGCTCTTCAAGAATGTAGGCGAAGCTCTATTTAAAATGCATTCATGAGCGTCTATGCTGAATATGATCGAATGGAACCTCAGTGTGCTCTGACCAATTCACAAGAGAGACGATCCCATCATTTGTGCCAACTACCGTGGGATAAGACTTTTTAATATCGCATATAAGGTCCTGTCTGTGCGTATTATGTGGTTGACTGAAGCCCATCGTAAACTAGCTAATTGAACCTTATCAGTGTGGCTTCAGACCTGGATATCCACTATTACGTTGCAACAAATCTTGGAGAAGACCCAAGAAAACAAGTCGACACGCACCATATTTTTGTTGATTACAAAGCTGCTTTCGACAGCCCAATAAGGAAATATCTATACTCCATCTTGTCTGAATTTAGTATTCTTGCGCAAAGCTTATACGTCTTCTCAGAATGCCACTGAGTAGCACCAGCAACACAGTTGAAATCGGGAAGGATCTCACCCCTCCATTCAATACCAAACCAGGCTTTATACAAGGTGATTACTTATCATGCGACTTTTTCAAACTAATGATTTAGAAGATCAAGGTAGTGACACGATCTACAAGAGTATTATACCGTTGCCGTATGCTGAAGACATCGATGTCATTGGTCATAATACACGCGATGTCAGTGCAATATTCTACAGATTAGCGAAAAAATCGTATCTTGCAGTGAACGCAGATAAGACGAATACTTAGTGCCAACAATCAAAAGGTCTCAGCGTCTTGGAAATCACGTCACTGTTGACAACATCTCCTTCAATGTATACCTGGAATCTAGCGAAAACTCCTGCGACGATGTCAGTTTTTAGATAAAACGAAGGATAACTCTTGCCAACAGATGTTACTTGGACTAAGAAGACAATAGAAAACCAGACACCTCTCTCGACGAACAAAACTCAAGGTCTATAAGTCACTAATCATGCCCATCCTATTATATGCAGCACCCAGCCTGGACGTTGAGCAGTACTGATGAAAAGACTTTGGGGCGCTTTGGGCGAGAAAGATTATTCGTAAGATCTTCGGTCCAATCTGCGTCAATGGCGATTACTGAATTCGATGAAACTACGAGCTGTATGAACTGTACGGCGACTTCGACATAGTTAAAGTCTAAAAGCGTTGGCTAGGTCATGTTTAGCGGATGGAAAACGAAGCCCCAGCTAAAAAAAAATTTTTTGATTGGTGGCCGATGGCAATCAACGCAGAAGATACCGGGCACATCTCCGTTGGAAGTATCAAGTTTTGGACAACCTGTCTACGCTTAGTGTTGCCAACTGGAGTCAGCAAACGCAAAACAAAATGGCTACCACAAATAATTAGACGAGACCAAAACCGATCAACGGTTGTAAGTGCCAGATAAGTAAGTAACAGTACTTCTTGTGTCAAATTAAAGCATATTTGTAGTAAAACCTAGCAGCTCACCAAACAAAGTAAGTTTTTGAGTTGTAAATAAGAAGGCTGACATTATTGAAAATAGATACAACTCTATTAAAATGCAAAGATATGCAAATTTTAAATCTCGTCACGGTATACTTCAGCACAACTCACATTAATCACAGCACAACTTAAGAATTTCCGAAAAATTAATGGTTTAACGGTTAAAAAAAAAAAAACACCTCATAAAACTATTCAGATTTTTGTCGCCTATGCAATCACACATCCAGTACATTACAGCACATATATTTTTTTTTTCTTTTTGTAATGGCAAATCAAAAATGGCGGAGTTGACTTTCAGGATACGACTTTGAGATATTAAAACTAAAGATTTCAATTTACCTGTTCAAATGGTTTTGTAAGTTGTGGAAATCCAACTGATATGAGCCACTCAGCTTCAAGTTCTCCTTCTGTAGAATTAAGAAATTTTAAAGTTCAGTTTAGATTGTTACACAATTTTTATTCAAGCCATTTATTACGCACCTTCATACTGCAATTCGGGCTCATTATTGGGCGAGTGTGTATGCAGGAGATACTCATTCAGAAATTCGGTGTAATCCTGATCGGATGTATTATCCAGCGATGTGTTGCTGCTCATTTTGTTACTCATCTTGACGTTGTTGCTGTTGTTGGTTGGAAAATATGGCATGCTTCTATAATAATAGTTGTTATTTTTGTTGTTGCTGTTGTTACTGCTGTTGTTGTTGATGTTGTTGCTGTTGTTGTTGCATGTAGTTGGTCGATCACGTTGGAGCTTCTGAGCCTGTAGTACTCGTATAGAGCGTACGTTCAGCTTTAAACGTCGTTTAATTCAGTTGTTAACAACATGTTGGCGTTGCTGCATTAGTTGTTGCTGTTGTTGTTGTTGACTGCTTGAATGAACTGCAAGTAAAATAAATAAATAAATTGTTAGCTAGTGGCACGTTTAATTTGTTTTTCTTTTTATATATAAATAATTTAATTTAAACAATTTGCAGCCTAATAATTAATTAATAAGCCAACGTTTCAAGATTGCACCATTGCATACAATGAACATGGCAAAAAGGAATTGAGGTTGCATTTCCGTTGCACAGCTGATTGCCGCAGAATTTCTTAATTTTATTGTTGGTTTTGTTGTTGCTGCAATTAGTATTTCTTTTTTCAATTTTTTTTAATTGTATAAAATTATTTAATCATCAACAATTGTTGCTGGCTGAGTCGATATTCTTGCCACCACCATTTATTGAATCATTGAATTGTTGTAATTTATAATAATTGATTGCGAGTGTACTATTTGTTTTTCTATAGTTGTTGTTGTTGTTGTTGTACTTGTGTGTGTTTTTTTTTCAGCTGGTCAGTGCTGTTGGTATTCGCCTGACCGCTTTTTGTTGCAAACTTAGCCATGCGGCGTCATTCATGCCACTTTTATTGATCCATTCATTTTGGAATTGTAGCAATTGCTTGATTTGCTTGCATTGGCAACTTTAACCCATATTCTTCTAATGTCGTCATATGACGACAGAAACATTGGCAGTTTCAACGAGCTAGTGTTCCGTTATCACTGCATAGAAAAAAATAAAATAACAACAGTTGTATTGTCTGTTGATTGTTTTTCATAATGTATTTAGTTTGGCATTGTCATTCAAAGAGTGCACGTGTTATAAATTCTTAATTGTGCTTGTTTTTTTTTTTTAAGTTCAGAATTATGAGTTCGGCTACAAAGTAAGTGTCAAAAACTAAATAAATTATAAAAATATGCCCTAAAAGTAACATAAAATTAAAATATATACTTGTTTTCAAGATTTGTGCTAAAAATCATTGTATAAGTTTTAGAAGAAACATATTTTTTTTTCGGATTATATTTGGTTGTCGTCATATGACGACACTATGATAAAACTAGTACTGATATAAACTTTTTTTATTGTTTTCGGTTTTTTATCAGCAAATTTCTTAGCGTAGCGGAGATTTTAGATATTTTAGAGGAAGATAATGAAAATGAGTTTTACATGGAACCTCCGGAAGTCAATATTTTGACTGATGAAGATTCAGATGAGGAGGTGGAAGGAAATATCAATTCTTTGTGTCGTAACCAACTTCTGGCACCTGCTGAAATTCGAACAACCAATAAAGAGTTTCCCACAAACACTGATCAGCAAGACATCAAAAGAAAAAAAGTGGATGTGAAAAAGCGAATTGAAATACATTGGAAATTAGGAGGAAAAACATCTCAAATCAAAGAATTCCAAGTACCTGTCAATAATTTTGAGGAAAGCCTGACTGCAGTCCAGTACTTTGAGCTTTTTTTCGATGAAGCATTGATTGAACTCATAATCGCTGAAAGTACTAAGTATTGTTTATCCAAAAATTGGCCAGACGTGAACTTGAGCGCAAAGGAGTTAAAAACTTTTTTTGGAATTTTGATCGTTTCGGGATATAATCCATTGTCTAGTAAAGCAATGTATTGGAATACAGGCGATGATTTGCGTAACAATGCGATATACAATTCAATGCGCAGAAACAGATTTGATACCATCATGAAGGCGCTGCATTTTCAGAGCAATGACAATTTAGACAAAACTGATAAGTTCTGCAAATTACGTCCACTTATATCGCACCTTCAAAAAGCTTTTATGAAGCACTTTCAACCAACGGAGTCAGTATCACATGACGAAGCGATGGTACAGTATTTTGGAAAACACGGTTGTAAGCAAGCCATCCGAAATAAGCCGATACGTTTTGGATACAAAATTTGGTGTCAAAACTCACCATCTGGCTACCTTATTGCGTTTGAGCCATATCAAGGGAAAACCTACCAGGGTGATGAAGAAATGGAAAGGCAATTTGGAAAATGTGCATCCACTTTGTTGCAATTAATTGACCATTATCCCTTATCGAAATCTGAGCTACCTTACCATTTCTTTTGCGATAATTTATTTACAACACTTCCTTTGCTCAAAGAGATGAGAAAAAGAGGCTTCAATTGCACCGGGACCATAAGAATCAATCGTTTAGGTAACAATTGTTGCTTGGAAGATGTAAGTACGTTCAAAAAGAAAGAAAGAGGTTTTATAGAGACGGCAATAGCAGAGTTTCAGAAAGAAGATTTCTATGTAACTAGGTGGAAAGACAATGCCGTGGTAACTGTAGCTTCAAATGTTTTTTCTGCAGATCCCGAGGGAAAAGCTAAAAGATGGAGCAAGGCAGACCTAAAATATGTTGAAGTTTGTATTCCATACTCCATACAAAGTTATAATAAAAATATGGGCGGCACAGATCGAATGGATCAAAACGTAAATGCTGATCGCATATCTATTCGAAGTAAAAAATGGTGGTGGTCATTATTTACCTGGATGCTGGATGTTACAATACAAAATGCTTGGCTTTTAGCCAGACAGCATGATCCCAAACTCAAGCAAAAGTCTTTCCGTAGAGACGTAGCAATGTCATATCTTATGTCAAATAATAATTTTCCAAAAGCTGCGGGGAGAAAACCGAAATTCCAGCCTGGCGCTGATTCCATAAGATATGATCAATATATGCACTTTGTACAAAGAACAAAAAATAATAAGCAGAGACGCTGTGCTGGAGATAAATGTAAGTCAACTGTAAGAACAGAGTGCCAAAAATGTGATAAAGGATTGTGCATTGATTGCTTCGCCCCATATCATCAGAAATAAAAATATGTATTTTGTTATTTTTAATGAATTTATTTAAAAAGTTGAATGAAAACAGTGAAGACTAAAGAAGAAATAAAAGTTTTAAACCTAAAATCAATATCGCAATTTTGAACACTTATTGTAATAGTGTCGTCATATGACGACACCCATTTTCCGGAAACCTAGACCCGATATGCCAGATTTTTTTCCAAATATGTACTAAAGGTAGTCTATACATGTTGTGTATATAATCGGATGGTAATTTCATAATTCGGGAGAATATGGGTTAAAACTACTGCTATTGTTACCTTGCCGTTGCTGTTGTAGCAACATTTTGGGTGCTAATGCAATTTATGTGTTTACTTAACTAATGTGCCATACTCCAATTTTAAGTATTTGGATTGAGTGGTTTGGTATAAGTAAAAATTGAGAGATGTAGGTATCTGTGATTAGAATGTCTTTACATATTTATTTGTTTACTCAGTGATTTTTGCTATAATCTGCAGAGAGGCGACAGCCATGGTGACAGACATCTGGGTCGGTAGGGGTTTGAACCACAAATCTCGCGGTTCATAAAATTGGCATCGAAAGGCCACGCTTGCTAACGAGTTCGACCATGGCCGTCATATAATAATTATTACAACACATTTTAAAAAGTCTTATTAAGAACACCAACATCTGTCCTCAAGTGCAATCGAAAATAATTAAAAATCACTTCATAAGTCTTTATAAGAATCTATAGATTTCTTACACTCCGACCAGGCAAAGTTCCTCCCTTTAATTTAATGCCTTGAGCAACAATAATACTTTCCTGATAATTCTCATATAAACCAAAATGATCTGTTTTGAGTTCTTTTATGAATCTTTTCGACTAGAAAAATACGTTTTCAACACTCGAAAATAACCATTTTTAAATCATTCTCCGGACTAAAATGCCGCTCAAAGTTAACATGAATGAAATGCTAAGAAATGAGTTCACACAAGGACATAAATAGCGTAGTTTTACGAATAATGTTTTTTTTTTAAATGTGCTTATTTTAAAACTAACGCTTATACGAGGGTAGCTACATACAGTGGCGTGCAGAAATGAGTACATAATTATTTTTTTTCATTTCTAAACGAATAAAATGACCAATAATAAAGAAAATCAAAATATGTAGCTTTTTTTCTTTATTGCCTTGTTCAATTCTGAATAAAACAACAAAAAGTTAAAAACAAAAAGGAACAAATTTAGAGAGATAAAAAACAACAAAAATACACGCAAAGAAAAAAAAACTTTTATTGCCAGTTTGCCGCAAACGAACTTCATTTGTCGTGCTTGGGATCGTTATTTGCAAACGTTTCAACAGTTGTCATAATAATAGTTCAGTTGCGAGAAACGCGTCATTTAGTTGCAGGTAATTAGTTTCGTTTGTGATATTCGCGAATTATTTTTAAATTGCAGCAATTGAAAAATTGTTTTTCCCAACTGAAAAATTTCTTTGTTTTTCCGTTTATTGTATACACACAACACTTATAATTCAGATTTACTTTATGGACAAACTGTTCTCTGGCCTTGACACAGGCCCGTAAATGTTCCGGCCATTTGGCTATTGCGTCACGCACCTTTTGCATCGGCATTGCCCTCGCTGCATAGATCAAACTACGTTTCAGACTCTCCAAATTTCTGTGAGAACTTTTGCAGGCAACGCTTTCTTAATCTGACCACAAAGAGTATTCTAATGGATTTAGATCTGGGCTTCCCGATGGCCATTCTTCCGCTGCAATAAAATCTGGAATATTGCACCTCAGCCAATCCTGAGTGGTTTTTGCCTTGTGTTCTGGAGCAGAATCCTGTTGAAAAACCCATCTTTGTCCATCAAAAAGAGTATTGGTTAAGCCCTTCCCAACACATTCTAAGACACCATTTTGATACCCGTTTTCTCCAGCTTTTACTCCTCGGTGAGAGACTCCCCACCAAACCATAAAGGAAGCAGGATGATGACCTCGTTGAACCCTCGGAACAGCAGTTTTAACTTCATTGGATATTCTTGCATATATTTTATCGTTTTGCTTATTGAAAACTTACTCAACAGTAAAAATTTTTTCGTCCGTAAAAAGAATGTTATCGTGGCCATTTTCTGCGTGCCACTGAAGAAGTTCTTGTATTTTTCGAGTCCAAGAGTTTTTAATCGTGGCGTTAACTGATGAGATGTTGACCGATGAAATTCTTTCATATTAAGAGCATCTCGAACGAGTCTTGACATGGATCTGGTTGATATATCCATTTCTCTGGCCATTATTTTTTATTTCCGGAGAGGATTTAGACGAATTCGTTCTCTTACAGCTTTTATGACCGAACCCGTACGGGCAACGCGCGGACGTCCACTTCTTTCCCTGTCATCTACACTAAGGGAAAAAAATATTAAATTTATCCAAAAACTTTTTTAATTTATCCAAAAAGCGAGTCATTTTTGAACCAATAACGCATTTACTTAAATCGACTACGTAAATATTTAAAATTTATTTAAATACTTTTCTAATTAAATAAAATATTAAAATATTTAAACTGAATTCATAAAAAATATATTAAAATTATGCACGAATATATTTAAATATCTTTCAAATATTTACTATTTGAAAATAAAACTATCGCATTTAAGGAAAATTTATATAAAAATATTGAAATTGAAAAACAATTTATTTGAATATTTCCCACGAGCTGCGTCCATCAAATGCCATTTGGTGGTATATTTTATTTTCTTTTTTTGTTCTCTAATTTATACTATTTTTGACAGTTGGTGCAATAATATGGCATCAAATGTCACAAATAGTATAAACTATAAAAGAAAAATAGAGAATAAGAAGTAAATTATGTAGGTAAATGACAACCGGTTCAAGACAGTCTTGAGAAAATACCGAGTTGTCACCCCACCCTACATGATTTCATCATGCATCGCCCTCACCATCGCAGTCACAAATCATAATTGCCAAACTTCCATGCTATATTACCCTTGCAACATTAACTAAATGAGAACTATAAGAAACCTGCAAGAAATAAACTGCAGGAACAGAGTGCGATGCTGTTGCTGCTTGTCGGAATATGTGTGTACGTGTGCGATGCTGTTGCTGCTTGCTTGTATGGAATATGTGTGTACGTGTGTGGTATAAATAAAATTTAAATACGAGAAAAAACGAGTTGTAAGGAAAACATTTGATTTATCCACGTAAATATTTAAATAAAATTTATACTGAGGCGTGGATAATGCTAATATGCGTTATTTCCCTTAGTGTACTCTTGACGATTCCGAAAAACGATTAATAGTGCGATATACGAACATTCTTGATAATTTGAGGGGTTTTAATTACGCGAATATTTGACTAGCACTCTTTCCACACTTGTGAAGCGCTTTTACAGCGATGCAGTTTTCTTTAACTCCCCACTCCATGATTACTAATCAAAAGAAGAAACCGAACTAAATTGCATTTGTTTTTCTTATATGAGCTTTTGGTAAAAAATTGTATAATGGGACTTTTTTATAAAGTATTTTACAACAGTGAGTGCAAACAGTTTTGTAACAGAACTTATGGCAAGACGAAGTATATTGCTGTATGTTGATGGGAATCGAACTCAAGTCCTACAAGTTCTAATCAAGTTCTATTGTACTTCTGCTCAGCTTAATCTATTGATATAAAAAAGTAATTCTTTAATACATATCTGAATTGATAACTTGACATTTCAACAAAATAATTTTATAAGCGATAAACCAAAGAAACATATATTGCTCGGTTTCTTCTATAACGCTATAAGCCAAGAAAATATATAATAGAGTTGATTATGTGGGAACATCTGACATACAATGATATACACAAGACCCGTTCAATCAATATAGTTAACCTAATGTAAATTAATAAAATAGATTTTTATTAATAAAAATATAAAACAAGGATCTTCATCCACGGAAACAAATCACTTTTCAAATTATCACTAAAGACGTAATTACAATTAAAAATTACCAATTATTTTTGAGGAAAAAACTATGTAAGCACTTTTGTCATTTATTATTTAAATCTAGCTTCTTTCAACGAAGCTTGTTGCTTATAATTTTTAAATTTTTTTCCGCTTTTTAACCTGTTTTTAACAACTTCTGCTTACTCCAAACTCAAACTTGAAATCTTCGTCATTCAAATAGACAGATTATTACATTCGCCTCACTTTGAAACGTGCTTTTTTTTTAAACCTACATACATATTTACATATTCTAGCAAAATTGTGCAATATTCAGCGAACACAAAAGTTAAAAAACCCATATTTATTGAAATGGTTGTTTAAACAAATCAACAGCTCAATATCAAGGAAACATTTATGAAAACTAATTTAACACCAACAATCAATACGAAAGACACTAAAGTCGAAGAGTTGACAGACAGAGGCCATAAAAATTTGCTGTCAACTCTGATGATTGCTGCGTAGGCTCAGAGCCAAACCAACATTAACAGCATCAGCTGTTGCGGCAACAGCTCATTACCAATAAACTTGGCTTAATTATGGCAAGGCTAGGTAGAGAGGCTCGATTAAGACTTTTGTCAAAGAACTGCTTTTGAAGGTTGTGTTACACGATAAACTAATTGAAAAAAATTACTTAATTAAATTTAGTCATTTCGATTGGCTGCTGTTGCATGCAACAAGTTTTCACAAGTTATGTGAAGTTGATGCTGCTGCTGAAACTGATCATCGGTAGCATGATGACGTCGTTAAGTTGATTGTCGTTTGTTGACTGATCTAGCAACAGCTAATGATGTGTTGATAGCTGCCTCGTGAACTCTGTGAAAAGTGAAAGCTTTTCACTTTTCTTTTAACAGGGCTTTTCTGTTGTTGTTTTTGTTATTTTTGTTGTAGTTGTTGTTTTTGCTATAGTCTGATAATATTTTAATGAGGTCACGATTTGAAGCACATTTAGGAAAAAATGTTGCTGGTGGCAGTGAACTGTTAATGAGTCTGCCGATGACAATCGTCTATAATAAAAGGTGGGCGTTATCAAAAATTTTGTTCTCACGAGATGATGTGAGAACTATTTAAATATTCCAAATATGCTTACATTTAATTAAGAAAATTTTAAAGAAAACTTTGAAGCAGTTTTTTTCTTAAAATTTATGACTGACGAGTTCACTTTCGTGCTACTGTTTTTTTAATGCTTTTAAAAAATTGAGAAAACAACTACACAGGTCTGAAGATTAAAAACTTTTCGGTATTTTATGGCTGGTTATGGGGATTTAGGATCTCCTTTTTATGAGTTTGAACTCTATTTTCCAAATCACCTTAGAATTTTTAAATATTTGAGCAGGGCCGTAGCCAGGTTTTTCCTTGTGGGTGTATTCAAATAATCAGCAATATTAGAGAAATCGAGACGAGTTTTATAATTTAAAAAAAAAAAAAAACAAAAATATAAAAAATCCGTTGCGAACCTCAACTTATTATATGAGAAGTGTTTTCTTTTTAAAATTAAAAAAAAACAAAAATCCAATAAGTCGTTTTTACATATCTTTCAATGAGTTAAATTTAAAAACGAAATAAAACAATTTAAAAAAAAAATTTCAAACTTTTTAAATATGGAAAATATTAACCGGAAGTTTATTTGACAGAAGAACGCTTTTAACATTAGTAACTGAGTACCTATCTACCTATGATGCACCCTTAACAGAACTTTCTTGTCATATTGGCAGTATGTATAAGAAGGACCTAAGTAGCTTGAGTGGATCACAGTCAAACAAGACTATTGATGAGTTGGTGTAGCGGCCAACGTAACACTCTGTCTAGTCTGCTGTGTGATTTGTTCTACACAGAGCCGTTGTTGTTATTGTTGGTTGTCGCTTTCATTGTTTTAATTTTGTGTTGTTGTCAACATACTTGGCCTAAATTACATATTTTTCAATATAAATAATAAAAGGTCACATTAAAAATTTATAGAAAAAATTTCTAAAATTTTTTCAAATTATTTTCAAAATTTTTTTCCAAATAAAACTTTTTAAAATTTAAACTAGTTATTTTCTGAACGGATGGTTCTGTGGATACTTTTAAGTTCTACCATTAGAAATATTATAAGCTTAACCTTCTCAAGGATAAGAAAAGAGGAAATTGAAAATTTGAAAATCGAAAAATTCTTCTCAATCCATTTTCAAGGTGAAATGAAAAAAATAAAAAACTTGCGTCAGAGCAAAGACTACTCCATATAGTTAAAAATAGTAGTAAAATGCCTCGAAATAGTTAAAAAGATTAAAAATGATCGAGGCATCATAGTTATGTCAAGTACTTCATATGTACATAAAATATAAATAGAATATTTAAGATTATCCTTTGGACTAGCATAAAAGCCCGTGGTATGATGGGTTGCAACCATTAAGAGCAAAATATACGATAACCAATTTGTTGGATTTATCCACCCCAAATTTAAAACTTTACATAAATACATTTTCTGTGCATACTTTCAGGGAGACAGCTTAAAAAGCACTGTAATACCAAGAAATAATTACAGTTTGAGTGATATTAGGTGTGAAGCAGCATGCTAGACTTTTATGTATTACGATAAAACTTTTTCACTCTGGGGCTTGAATTTAAATTTAGAATTTTTGTCATCATATTCTCGATTCTTTATTCATTTAACATAAGTTCCTCCGTTTACATAAAGTTAAGAACATTATCATAGAGTTTGTCAGCTGTTCGTTGGCAGATCTTTGGCCCTAATGAATACAAAATAGATTTAATGACTACCTGATCATAGAATATTCAACAAGAATATAAGAATAGAAGAATACAACAAGAGACAACAAGAATAACATCAGAGATAGAAAGTGATTTAAAAAATAAGAAAATCAATCGCTGATACTCAAAAGTACAAAGTTCTTCAGATGCGTATTTCGAACGACTCTCAAGCAACATGGTAAAACAGATTCTAATAAAAATATACCTTACCCCGAAAAATTATGTCTTAACAGACAGCTTTTTTCTTTCGACAACAACAGACAGTCTTTTCAGCTTTCTGCTGACCCTTACACTCGTGGAGTCCAAATTCTAAGATGGCATCTATACAAGTCTAAGTTAAAATGGTCACAAGGCTAGGAAGAAGCTACGGCTCTCCCAGAGAAACATTGAAGTGAGGCATAATTTGCAAATGACCAAAAGCTTGAATCTTACCTTTAAAGTATTACCTTGATACATGGCAAGATTGGCATAAATCTTACCTTTAAAGTATTGCCATGTCTGCACAGAGAGCCTAGTTTGAGTTTCCAGTACAAAGTTAAGTTTTGCCATTGAACTCAAAATAAACTCTTAAGTTCCCCAGTACAATTTTGCAGGATGAAACTCAACTTAACTCTACTTTCTCTCTGTGTTTATCAAAAATCAATTTGAGAAATGCCTAAACGTATGCTAATGTTCATGTAAAAAGGTACGTTCAGATGCAACTTTTTAGATGACAAGGAACGTTGGACAATTTTGTAGTGAGAAATGTCAAAACCAGCTGTTCTAAGGCTATGCAATTTAATATTTACAAAAAATTATATTGAAAGATAAAAATTTCCGATTTGCGCAGCGCAAGGAGGAACTCGCATGTGTACGCAGAGATGGCTGCAGCCTTGTTCTATAGACGAAATGATATCAAGGTGGTGAATGTACCGAAAAAATTTGAGAACACAAAAGCCCTTGACGCAAGCTTAAGCCAGGATTCCGGGAAAACAAACTCACTATAATTTTTCATCCTTCTTGGTCACGTTCCCTGTTGAGCCACAATCGGGAAGGTCATCGACGTTTTTAGATTCCTTAAAGCGTTGCACTCACTTCTGGACAGAAGCCTTTGACTTTTCAAATACTTTGGCGCCGCTGCATAGGACATTTTTGGTCCTTTTGGATGGTTGCAGAAGAAAACTGGCTCGAAGCGTTCTGCGTGTGCAGCACTCATTATGCCTAACACACTTTTCTGACAAAGTTTCTACCACCAATTTAAATTTTTTCTAGTGCGTCAAGGTTAGAGGTTATGTCTACTTGTTGACAAAATTTCAGGGTTGCACTATTTACCGACTGCGAATAATGCCATAAACGCTCTAACTTAACAGATTGTAATAATTTTGGGGTTATAACCGTAAGTCGGTGCTTGCCTCATTTAAGAATTTGCGCCAGCTCCTTCTGTTTTGCACTAGCTGGCGAAGCCAATTAAAAATTTCTATAAATTTAATAATAATTCATACTTAGAAATTTTTTTTCGCTGTATCGGCGATTTCCATTCGCTCAACAGGATGCAGCCAGCGAATCTGGTAGATTTTAATGGGCAGATCTCACAAACAATATTTTTCTCGAAGGCTTCCTAAGTCTTTTGATCGCAACTGCTAAACGTCCAGATTTTTGCTGCATATATTAGAACGGTCATAGTAGTGACTTATAGAGACTGATGAGTTTTGTTCGTGAAGAGAAATTGTTTTAGAATTGCTGAGCAAAAGTAGCACCTGTTAGCAAGAGATGTAATTCGTTAAATCTCAAAAATTGCTTTGTTGGAGGAGGTGATGCTGGATCCCAGGTAAACGAAGTCCTTAACAACCTCGAAGGAGGTGTTGTCAACAGGTGACGTGGTCTCCAAGACTCTGAGAGTGTTCGTTGTTGCCACGAGGTATTTCGTTTTTATCTGCAATTACTACAAGACCCATTAACACGACTTTTTCTCTAGTCTGCAGAAGGCTGCACTGGCTTCGTGGGCATTATGATCGATATCAATATCATCAGCATACGCCAGCAGCATAATACTCTTATAGAATAACGTGTCGCTACGTCTGAGATCAGCAGTTCGGATGATATTCTCCATTATTAGGTTGAAAAAGTCGCAGGATAGGGAATCACATTGTCTGAAACCACGTTTGGAATTGATAGGGGGCCTCCCTAACGTTTGGGACTTTGTAGAAAGTAAATATATTTGTATATTTTACTTTTTTACAAACAAAAACCTGGCTATTATATAAGTCGATTAGGTTTTGAAATTATTAAAAAAAAATATACACTCACATCAAACTACTGATGTTAACAGTCAGATGTTGAGCAATTAACACATTATCGACTTGTTACAAATTCACATGAAAACGCTGTTAAAACTGTTATTATTAATGAATAACTCTAACTACAAGCAACAATTGCGCTATATGCGCCATTATGGCCAGCAATGAGCAACGTTAGCTTCACCCGCACATCATTGGCAGCCGCAAGTCATTTGTCAAAATTCACTTTCAGTTAAAGTTAACTTTGCATGAAATTCGATGTGAAATTCATTAAGAAATACACACATTTTACTTTTTTCATCTAGCTGGCTTAAATTGCGTTTGGCAGTTGTCTCTGTTCTGCTCCATAATTATCATTGTAATGAGTAATGGCAAAAATTAAGACATCTCAAATATTTTTTTTAATTGTTGCTCTGTGTCGAGCACACTGTGCAACACTGAGCTCTTGAGCACTAGCATCATCATCAATCTTCTGATGATTATCGTCAACAGCAGCATCAGCAACATCAAGTGTATGTTGCTGGGAATGCAAGTGTTGATTGTTGTCGCTCTGCTCTGCTCTAACTCTAGCTTCAGCTCTAGCTAAGTTGCTCACATGCAAACATTTTGAAAAATTGTAGCATGGGAGAAAAGCAAGCGTGAAAGTTGTTGAGCAAACATAAACATTTGTGATATGCTGTTGTTTTTGTTTTTATTGTTTTTGTTTTTTTGTTTTGTTTTTGCTGCTGGTGCTGTTGCTGTTGTCATTAACAATAAAGCTAATTAAGGCGCAACAACAGCAACTTTGTTACAACAAAGTTTAATACAATTCGCTGCGCTACTCTTATGTTGAAAGAATGGCGACAACAATTGCTGCAGTTCAGTAAAAAAAGGGAGCAATTTTTTTCTGCCGCCAAGTGTGACATTAAAAAGTCATAATTTTTTTTTTGTTTGATTTGTAACATGTGGGTAGTTTTGTTGGCTCATATAGACAAACACTCACATAAACACACACCATCATGTCGCAAAGTGAAAAAGAAAGTGTTGGGAATGTGATGGGTTTAGCTACATGTACGATTAAGAAGGTGCTTTTAACAACAAAAATAAAGCAGAAGATACATATAAATAATGCGCTAGCGGAACTAAGGGTGGGTACTGTGCTGAGAGCAGTTATATGTCGTTTTGCTGTTGATCGTGGTTTAGTGTTTTTTTTTTTTTCTTCAATTTTGACTCTCAATTGCGAGAGTATCTTGTTTATTCTAGCATGGATTTAACCATGTTCTTTTGTCTGATGCCGCCTGGAAAAAGACAGTCTGTTCAAAACCAAGATAAAGAAGAGTGGTTCCAGGTAAAAAGTTGGTTACTTCCCCTATACTGTGTTATTATAAAAAGGCCGACCATGAGCCTTGAGCTCGGTCTATTTACATACAATAATAGGTTTATGGGTACGAAGCATGAGAATCCACGGGACTGCTGAAATACCGTTGATATTCGTCCTAGTGTGCAGATGTTTCAGAATCGAGAATCAAAGACTTTTCAAAAAATACGAAAATTGTTGCATTCTTGGCTAAAGAATACAAAAAGAATACCTATGGATTCACATCCAGATTTTCACTGTAATGCTATGTTCGCACAGAGAGCTTAGTTTGAGTTCCCCGTACAATTGAACTCAAAATAAACTCTTGAGTTTTCAGTACAATTATGCAGAATGAAACCCAACCTAAACTCAATTTTCTTTCTGAGTTTATCAAAACTCAATTTGAGAAATGCCTAAAAGTATTTTAATGTTCGAATGAAAAGGTGTGTTCAGATGCAACCTTTTAGATGACAAGGTGCATTCAGAGTATTGAACTTTTTTGTGCTGAGAAATGTCAAAAGCAGCTGTTTCTTAAGTCGGGCAATTTACTATTTGCAAAATTTAACAAAAAAGCGAAGAAAGGAACTTGTACAAAGAAGCGAAGAAAATAAGTCTTTATATAAGTATGGGCTGATAAAAATTCCGATTTGCGCAGCACAAGGAAAAACTTGCATGTGCACACAAAGATGGCTGCAGCCTTGTCCTCAAGTGGTATTGATGTTGGAAGTGCAAAAAAAATAAGAGCACATAAGTAAAGATAGAAATGTCACATTAAACTCAATTCTGCCGACACATCCCTTTGTGAACAGCTTTGCTGTCACTCAAACCAAACTCAAGCTATACTATCTGTGTGGACATAGCATAAGAAGCGTTAACAAAGTTGCCCTAAAGAAGGAGAAGTAATGTGAACAGTATATAATACTGGGATACTATTGGGAAATGTTTACTTAACCATGTACAATTCAGTGACAAATAGTTGCAGTCAAGTAAAAATATTTCTTTTAGATTATTTGGCTTGTGGCGATGGTATTGAAGCGCTTTTTCTTAGTGGAACATTTTGCAGGGTTGACTATTTTGAGACGGCCCTTCGGGGAGTATCGTGTTTATTGTGGTAGCCCACTATTCTCGCGATCAGACCTACATTGGTCAGCGTGGAATTGGACAGTGATACGACTAGGTAGCAATGCCCATTAATTGCCAAAGACAATAAAATCGATTTTATATCGGTCTTGATTTTAACCAAAAAATGTGGATGGTAATCAACTATTCCATTACTTATTGGTACTATGATTTCCAATATTGAAATGTAAATAATATTAAATATTTATATATTATATATAGTATATGTATATAGTATATGTATGTGACGTCAGTGTCGTAGTTGGTTAAAGTGCGTGGCCGCTATGTCAACGAACCTGGAGACCCGGGTTCGAACCCCAGCACCGACAGAAAATTATTTGAATTAATATAAATTTTCTGTACGGCCGCCACCTCTCTGCAGACAATGGCAAACCTCAAAGAGTAATCAAAATGCCATGTAAAGCTTCTTGAGAACAAGAACATTCTGTTCATCGCCGTTCAGAGTAGGCGTAAAACAAGTAGGTCCGCTTCTCAGTAAATTGTGTACAAACTTAATAACACGCACAACACAATTGATCATAAGAAGCTAGGTCAAAGTCCTTTCAAGGGCTGAAATGGCCAGTTATTTATTTATTATTTTTTTTTTGTTTTTTATATGTATATAGGATGAGTCCAGTATTTAAATTGCATATAAAAGGGTGCATAGAATCAAGGGCATAGAATCAAGGAACTAACACAGAAGAAATACATTTGTTGATGCTACTTCCTTGAGCCTCAGAGACCTCACCATGGGGACGTATTATAAAACCACCACTTCCACCAAACAAAATCAAAGATTTCTGTCTGTCTATTCGCCTGACTGTCCGTTTGCATGGGATTACAATTAAAGATACTATTTTTAAGCTGCCGTAAGGAAAATCAAGATACGATTTTTTCTAAAAAATAAAGATGAAAGTGTAAAATAAGCCAAATTTCATAAAAACCAAACGTACCCCTCATGCCTACCTCAAAACGGTTTAATGTTTTCAATTTCCACAGAAAGAATAACGTTTAATATTTTTGACACATGCTTTATTTGTTAATATGCTCTCTGTGTTTAAAAAGATACTGAGTGACGTCATCAAAATAGTAAAACCTTCATAAACTCCAAAAAAATTAATCCTCATGAAAGCTCGCAAATGCCGTGTTTGCTACGTAAACCTTGCAAGTTTTCACTGCGTATATCAGCTATTCTCTTATTCCATACAAAAAGTTTACGCGGTGGTCGCAAAACTTCCATGCATTTTCAGTTGCTAAGCCTCGTCATTTGAATTGACTCGTATGGCAACAGCTGATATACACACTTGTAACCTGCAGGGTGTGTTCACGAAAAGGGGTATACAAATTTGCGCAAATATAATATAAGATTGCGAGCTTTCATGAGGATCACTCATGTATTGACTTGATAATTAAGTTAAGTAAGTTAACCAACTAACCACTAAGTTAAGCATAATTCTTACTAATTTTTTTTTTTCAATGGGGAATCACTTGGAAAGATGAGTAAGTTAATTTTAAAAAATTCTTTTGACTTAAGCTAAGCACATGTTTTGTACTATCCTATAAAGATCTAAAGATAGTGAGTCTTCTCCTGAAAATTTTTTCAAATGTCAGTTCACTTTATTTTGACTGTATGTCTAAACTTAAATGGTTATAAATTCCGCCTAAAACGATTAAATTATTACCAACCGCATCATCGTGGTTCGCCATCATTAGTTATTTTTATTGTCAGTTTTATTGTTGTTATTGATTATTCGCATTAATATGCATGCAAAATACTTCGCTCAATGATATTGTAAAGATATGTTTTTTTCTCAAAAAGCTGGCTCAATTCAATTTTTTTTTTTTTTTAATATTTCCTTATTGTTTTTGTTTTGTTAACCATATTATATAGCGTTTCTATTGCCAAACTTCACTTCAAGGTCTCTACATTACGCATTAATTTTGCTCATTATTCAGCTTGGCTCAACAGTATTGGGCACATGGCGGTAGATACGTGAATGTGGAATGCGATCTTCTCTTGCGATCGTCTTAACGCTAATCTTGCCACAGCTTCACTTGTCTTGACTTGCCTTGTTGTAAGCTTAGCTTGGCTTGGCTTATTTTATTATATTGCTTCCTATTCTTCACTCCGTAGATTGGGGATTGCTATGTTGTGGTTAGAAATCAATCAAAATACATCAAAATCATTAAAATTAGCAGCGGATTTCTTTTCTATTTTGGCCAATTTCTTAAAAATACTGCGGTTTATTTTTTTTTTTCTTGATGTTAAAAGTGACGTTTGCTAGGCAGCTTAGAGTGGCCAATGTGACAGTTGTTGGAAGTGAAATTTTAGCATAACCTAGAAAACACGCTGTTGATTAGAGGTCAAATAGTACAAGATGTTTTTGTTTTTATGAAAGAGAGATTTCGATGTTGTCCACAAAGGATGAGGAATTATTTATATCTTTTTGAATTCAAACTGCTGGAATTGTAAAAATAGTGTCCAAAAATATCGAATCAATTTTAATTTTTTTTTTTTTAAATTCTCTTGATTTCTTCTACAATATTCCATCATTTCTTTAATTGAGTTTGTGGTCTAAAATTTTGGTCCATGTAAATATATTTTGTGGAAATTTTGGATTCTCCCGCTGCACACAAAAAATGACCAAATTGAAAATAGTTCTGAGCTGGTCCAACAAAGGGCCTTTAACATATTTATAATTTTCACTTTTGCTCTCATAACGATCTTATATTCAAATTAATTAATTACTCACGAAATATAACAGACAAAGGCAGCAACAGTAAAAAAGTATTGTTTTGTACTGAATGTCTTAGCTCAAAACAAGATTCAACTTCATAGAAATTAATTTGTTAGGTTTTCCAATTGACTACAAAATAATTACTGAAAATCTTGTGCTATAATATCATCTCACCCCCCAATTCAAATTTCTACTCTACAACCACAACATTGTAATCTACCACACCTATGATTTATCCTATCTATCTTAATCTATGATCCATTTTTTAATTATAACCATTTATCCACTTTATTCATAAAAAATTCATAACGGTTTTATTGTGTGAAGACGTTGTGGGAAGACGTAACGATCTTAAATTTTTATGTTGAGGAAAGTGTAAAAGTTTGTGAATGAAAATCGGAGATTGCAAGCAATTAAGATCCAACAGAATTACACTCAAAAAGAATATTTAAAGTCTCACGCAAATGTGGCCAACATCTGGCACGCAAAGTGTTAATCAAGCTCAGCACTCTTAGGAATATAACCATCAAATGGCAGGGCATAAAGTTGATAAGTATAACAATTGTCTGCAAAAATTTCGTTGGAAAAATTGCAACAAAATCTCACGAATCATTAAAAATTTAAGAAGAAAGCAACCCTAAAGATGACAGTAAGAGTGAACAATTTTGAGACAAAAAAAAAAAAAAAAAAAAAACATTAAAAAATTGCTTAATTTCATTTCAAAAAGACGTTTTATTTGAATAATTTTTTTTAAATTAAATGCTGTTGGTTTCGTCTGATTTAAATGCAGGTATTTATTTAATTTCATGACTTATGTAATCCACATGTGTTTTGTTTTAATAACTAAATTACTAGCAAGACGTGAAGATGTAAAGAGATACAAAAAATAGTGAGCTAAGCGCAGTCATAGGAAATTAATTTTGATATTTATAATCTCTCAGAAATCTTTTCAATAAAAACTAAAAAAATCGCGCTTTGAGGCATTATAGATGAACCACTGAACTACAAGCCAAGATTTTGCGAAAAGTGAGATTTAATGAACATTTTCGAGTTTATATATTTTGATTTGTAAATTTTTGTTTTCGAACTTGGAGTTTCCCTAAGTAGTGTCAAAAACTCTTAAGTTTAAGTAATAAAGTTTCACTAAAACAAAAACTCATAAAAAAACCCACTGAATACCTGCTTTCATTTAATACTCGTACCAGCAAATATTTTAAAACCTAAATTTAAATATACAAAAAGAAGTAAACAATAAGCGCTACAACAAATCTTTCCAGAATTAATATCGTCCATTTTTCTGCACAATATTAGAAAAACAATGCTTTAAAGTGAGAGGCACACATAATTCCGCATTGATTTTGCATAAGTTGTGCTTATTAGCTTTACAAAAATGTTGGACTGCAGAAACCGCAGAAGACTACTCATAATTTGTTGTAGTGGCCAACGAAACAGCTGTCTTATCTGCTGATGGTTTGTTCTGCTGATGTAACTTTGTTGTTGTAGCCACCTGTTTCTTCATAATTATTTGAACATAGAGCTCAAATCAGCCTAATGTCAAGTGATTTTAAAATAGCAGCTGCCTAAGCAACGAAACGAACGAATTTGTTACATGGAATTACAACGCCCGTAAAGGCTGGTATCTAGCCCTCATGACAAAAATAGACAAAATGTAATATGTCATGAAGCTGCGGAGTGAGCCGGTAGAAGATCGAAATTAAATCAATCATGCAACGCCGTTGCATGGAATTATTACTCGGTGAGTATAAGTGCTACGGTTAATGTAACAAAATTAAAACAAAATATTTATACTCGGCCTAACGACAAGAATAAAAAAAATATATGACGTAGTCATGTCGCATCGATAGCAGCTTATTCAACAAAAATTCAAGGTTATTGCATGAAATTATTAGTCACTGAGTAGAAAAATTTTATTTCATGACAGCAAAAATAGTTTTTTGACCTATAACGGAAAATAAAAACAAAATAAATAATTTGAAGCCACCACGCCACGGGAGCAGCCACTAAATGCAAGAACAATTAAAAAACGTTGCATGGAATTATAGCTCCGTGGCTATTAGTGCTATGGTAGATTTTATGGAACAACAGTAAAGGTGAGGATTTCGGCGACATGATAGAAATTAAAAAAAAAAATTAAAAGCATCATGAGACTTTTCGTGGAACCCCGAATTTATGCAATATCAAAAAAAAAAAAAAATAAAAAGAAGAAAAAAAATCAAAAATAAAAAAAAAAATCAAAAATCTAAAATAAAAATAAAGAAAATAAAAATAAATTGTAATTAAAATTAAAATAAGGCCAAATATTAAGACCAGAATTTGGATGAGGGTTCGGATAAGGACTATCCAAAAAGTTGAGGACAAGGATTTGGACAAATATTAGGACTAGAAAAAAGACAAACATTAGGACAAAGATTTGTAAAAAGATGAGAGCATGTTATTGAACAAGGAAAAAGAAAGTAATTCTGAAAAGGATGGGCACAAGGATTATGAGATGGATTGAGACCATGATAAGAATAAAGATTTAGGCATACCTAAAACAATATTAAGGACTATATTGGAAAAGAATAAGGAAAAGGAACGGGATAAGGAATCACACAAGTATTTGAACACACTTAGGACAAAAAGATACTTTCTATACATGTTTGCCAACAAAACAACAACAACAACAAAATTGTGCCAATCGTACCAATACATCCCACGAAATTTCAGAATTCCCAGTACTTTTTGAACACACGTCGTATATAAGAGGATACAAAATCAGTCCCCAGCACAGGAAAAGGTTAATACACCACGCATGCTGCGTAAAGGGCATATTAAGTTTGTCACTCCATTTTTAACGCCCATAAGGAGGCATGGTAGGTATAGAAAAAAAAATGTTATTCTAAATCACCACTTGAATCAATTTTTTAAGTTATCATTATGAAGCTTATTTTTAAAAAAGCGAAGATCAAGTTCGAAATCGGATACTTCACATACAAAATGACATCATCAAAATGGCAAAATCTCTAATAACTCTACAAACATTAATCGGTCAAACCGAACATAAAAATGTATTAATTTAAAAAAATTAAAAGATAAATGCATGAATTTTTTCTTAAGGCACGTCGCTACTTGGCGCGCTCGGAATTCGAGTTAAAAGGTAAAATTTTTTTACAGGAAAAATGTAAGAAATAATGGAAACAAATTTTTGGGGTGGAATTATTACGCCACAATTAATTTTTTGTAAAATTTTAACGTAGAATACGTTATACGGGGGTGTTAATCTGGAGCACAAAATTTTGAGAAAATGTTTGTCACTTTCATTATAAGTTTTTAATACTTTATGCATGCATTGAAGAAAATTCAAGTATGGTCGTAACATATTTAATATGTCTTCTTTTGATTTGTATTTAAATAATCATATTGCTACATATAATTTTTTTGATTCTATAAGTAAATCAAAATTAAACTCCTTCAAATTTTGTATTAATTTTCATATGCTTTGTATTTTATGTATTATAACATCATGTGTAAGAGCAGTACGATTATCTGTGTGTTCATCACAGAACCAGTGTGAGAAAGAGAAGAAGTATAATGACCAAGTAGCGAACGATGTGTACATACACAACATTGATAAGCGAAGCAGAGAAACAAAATTGTGCTTACCCAGTTGGCCACGTCTGTAAGACATCCTCAATGTCTTACAGCCTTCATTTTAGAGGCAGCGTAACTTTAAACGGGCTTTAAACAAGAAAACGTTATTCATAAACATTTTTCGTAGTTGTTTAAGAGCTGCGTAACTTAAACGCCGAAATTGGCGTTTAAAGGTTACGTAAATACAACCATGATTTTTGTTTGTCTTCTCTTTTAATATCAAAGACATGCTCCATATGCGCCCTTTGCAGCATTTTTTTATGCGGCGGCCATTGTAAATCCATAGGAATTCTTAATTTTTGTAGAGATTTTCTATAGTTCAGACACAAACCTTACAATCATAAGCAGAAAATGAAAAAATGTTTATGAATAACAATGTTAGCAAGGTTGCATAGAAGCTGCGTAAAGACAGTGCGTAACTAAACAAGCGTTTAAAGGTTGTTTAAGGAAATCTATTGAATAAGGCTGGTAATGACTAACGTATTCTACGTCTGACCTATGCGCCCGTGTTATCTAACACAGGCTTGAGCTTTTTTTTTTTTATTCATTTTTAACATTTTTTATGTATGAAGCTTAAATTTGATTTTTTTACATTTTTATGCCTGGTTACCATCGTTACACAAAATTATCTTGTCCGATTATCTCCAAATTTTAAGCGAATACTTTCCAAAGGTGTAGTTTACGTGTGAACTAAAATATTGCAAAAATTTACCCCCACGTTTAAAGAACGTAAATGGGGGTATGTTAATTTTGTCACTCCGTTTGTAACGCCCATAAGGAGGCGTGGTAGGTATGGAAAAATATATATATTCTTGATCAGCATCACCACCCGAGTCGATTTAGCCATGTCCGTCTGTCCGTCTGTCTGTGATCACGATTACAGCCGTAATGTTCAAGCTATCTTCACGAAATTCTATATTTAAGCTTTTATCTAAAAAACTAAGGTCAAGTTCGTAAATGAGCCAAATCGGATGAAAACCACGCATACCTCCGATACAAAGTGACTCTATCAAAACGGTAAAATCTCTTAGAATTCCACAAACATTGATATGTGGAATTGAAATTTTGAATTTGAGTTTTGATATTAAATATACACTCTGAGTTTGAAATCCAACCAAATCAAATGAAAACCACGCCTACCTCCCATACAAAGTGACTTTATCAAAAAGCTGAAATCTCTATAAATTCCACAAAAATTAATATATGGACTTGAAATTTTGCATATGAACTTTGATATATAACATGTTCTCTGTGTATGAAATTTAACGATATCGAGTGAAAACCACGCCTACCTCCCATACAAAGTGACTTTATCAAAAAACAAAAGCGAATATTTTCTGTTAAAACTATAACGAACATTTTTTTACAAATTAACACTTTATTGATTGCTTAAGGCTTTGCATATACTTTGGTTCGGCCGTGGGGGTATTTTAACTTCGGCCCAGTCGAAGATAATTTCTTACTAGTTTCTATATTTTTTTGTTCAAAATCCAGAAAAAAACTTGCGTTTTTTACTGTTTTTTTTTCAAATTTTCAGAATTTTTTATTTATTTTATTCGTGATATTCAATTTTTTATTTTTTTTTTATTCATGAATTTTCTTTTGTTTTATTTCTAGGTGCTGACAAACTTTAGTTATTATGGCAACCATCAGGTCTTTCCGATATCGACACGTCAACTTCAAATTAAAGTTTCATACATAACAAATGTTAAATATGAATAAAAGAATTTTTTGTAAATAATTTTTTAAGTGTATTTATTTGCCCCAAAAAATGTTCCATTATCTCTTACCGTTTTCCTGTAAATCAATTTTCAATTTTCACTCGAATGTAGAGCGCTCCAAGTAGCAACATGCCTTAATTTGATTTATAGAGTAAGCTATGATTAGAAAGAGACTTGGATAGAGAAGAAGACCGAGACATGAATATGATTAGTGAATGGAGATGTTTTTAAATTTACGTCAGCTTCAACTTATGGGTTCATTTTCACGTTTATCCTCGTTTGTTTTTTTCTATTTAAGTTCAATACATTTCTACTCAAAATATAAAATTTCAAATAATTTCCAGTACTAAAGAAGCATAGTTTTGGAATGAAGTTACATTTAAGGATGATGCAACAAAAAAAGCCTGAAATTACGACTCCTTGAGCGCAGATGGGTTATGTTAGAAGTAAATCTATATATATAAAAAAGGAGCTTATGTTTGTAAGGCCGCAATAGACTCCTAAACTACTCATCCGATTAGCATGAAAATTTGTGTATAGAAGTTTTTTGGTACGGTGCGTGTTTGTGGGCTATCAATTTTGATCCACCTTGAACACCAGAGGGCGCTGTAGTACAATTTTTTTAAAAAACTGCCTAAAACTCACAAACTGCTTGTGCGATTAGAATGAAAAGTGGTATACAGTGGGTTTCATGTAAGCTGAGTGTTTTGCTGCTATCTTTTTTGACCTATCCTGAACACCAGAGGGCGCTGTAGTACAAATTTTTCGCAAAACCACCTAAAACTCTCAAACCGCTCATGGGATTAGAATGAAAATTGGTATATAGTAGTTTTCAGGTACAATGAGTTTTTTGACAGTATCTTCTTTGAACCACCACCTTGGACACCAGATGGTGCTGTAGTTTTTTTACAAATTTTTTACAAAATCGCCTATTTTTAGTTGTTTTCTTAGGTTACATATGCAAATATTTACAAAATATAAAACATTTCTTAAATTTAGTAAAACTAAAAAAATGTCCGTTAATTTGACATCAAAAACTAAAAAAATGTCCGTTAATTTGACATCAAAAACATGAACATATCTTGAAAACTATGAAAAATTTTCCTACAACGATATATTTAATGCAACATCGTTGCTCAAAAATGAGAAAAAAACAATCAGAAATTTAATTTTGTGACGTTCGATTCAAATATCTCCGCTGCTTTTTTATACATTTTGTTAAATTTTTTTTTGTCTTAAAGCTTCATCAAAGTACTATGAAAACCTAATTGCAAAAATACCGTTAGTTGAGAATATATATTTTATATATTCTTTTCAAAAAAGGTCTGAAATGTTGGAGTTTTCCTCAAAAACAGACTCAAAAATTATTTTTGTTGTAAAAATAATTTAAACTCAAATTCTCAAATTTTTAACTCTATTTAAAAGTTATAACATTTGTAAGTAAAAGTTGTTTAAATTTTACGCAAAAATTAAAAACCATTTTTGTGATTCAAAAAACAAGGCCTACCCCTTGATTTTTTTGAAGAAATTTTTTTTTCCAATATTGTGGTTTCATATTTTTGAATAAATTTAAAAGCTAAAATAATAATTTATTAAAAAAAAATTATCTCAGTATCTCTTACCAATCAAAAGTTATAGCCAATAATCTATATATACAAAAAGCAAAACACACACAGATAGCGATGGTTGGAAACTTCAAAATTACTGAGCCGATGGAGCTGAAATTTTAGCAGTACATTTTTTTCAAGTACGAGATGGTTTAAATTTCTGTCACACCCCCTTTTACCGCCCACAAATCAATACAAATGCTATATTTCCTACGGTTTTCGTCGATTTGGCTACATTTTGGTAATTTAGTTTGTATGCTCACTGTCGGCAACTATACTAAAACTGGGCAATGTCCAGCTACTAGAAAACTGGGATGGGCATTATATAAGGGGGTGTGGCTTCGCCCATACAATTAAAATTTGTATTATCGAATAGCTTTGAAAGTAAAAGTAGCAGTATTTATATACAAACTCAAAATGGAGTTACTATTTGGTGATCTCCTGCTACTGGAAAACTGTAACGGGCAGTGGAAAATGACAGTGGTGTTAAACTATCTAAAAAAAGTTTCGAATATAATTATTATGTTGCGATATAATTGCTGGGTGCAGCAACACGCGCCGGGAAAAAGCTAGTTTAGTCATATGATTACAGCATTTCTATACAATAGATATAATTCACAATATCATAATCAATATCATGACGAACGCATTCTTTTATTCAAAGTAAAATTAAGAACTACTCAATATAAAACATTACCAGAAATAGCGCAACAAATGGTAACCTACAGTGAGACACTTTATATATTTAGCCAGAAAAAAGAGAAGAAAAGACCAGAAGCTAAGCATTTCAACAACTAGCTAACCATTACGAAAGTTGCTGATGACGTTTATCAGTGGAGGACGTTGGTTGAGGACCTATTATCGTAGGTTGAGCGATAATAAGTTATTTTCCATTAAGTAATAAATTTAATGCAATTGCACAGCCAACACTCGACCAAACTAGACGAGATAATGAAGCGATTGTGAGTGAGTCACACAAGACAGTAATAAAAGAACTGACGTATTTGTCATGCATGTTGTAAAAGTCGTAATAGCTGTTTTTGTTGATATTTATTGAGAAAATTTGCATTTTCTTGAAGTCTCTGCAAGCTGACTTGAGGCAATCAGATCCACTTGGGCTATCCACGCGACCACCAAATCTGACGGGACATATATGTACCAATGGTCGTCAACGATAAAAATCTAAGACATATTTACTTTTGTTGAAAATTGAAATTGTCTTAATTTCAAGCTATTACAAAATAGTTTGCAAAAATTGATGTTTTATCTAGAAATCAGTTTCAAGCAAGGCTCTTGAGTAAAGGTTGTTGTAGCTCTTGTTGTTACCATATTGTTATTGTTGTCACCATCGAGTAGAGACTACAAAACTCCATTCAGTTCTAAGTAATTCACTCTAAAGCTAAGTCGTTTCTTTCTCAATATTTTCCATAATTTCAAGAATTTTTTGTAGCCTTTATTTTGCTTCTCATTCAACTGTCAGAGGTCCGATATACCTTTTAAGCAAACATGTTTTTTTCTTAACCATGTATAATTGTAACAAAGGCTTTTTGTGTTTTTCTTATTTTGGTTTTTCTTCAGTTTTGCTTCTTTGATATAGGTCTAAGCGGCTCATTGCTGTGGCCTTGTCTGTAATGAAACAAATTATGAATGGTCATTTCCGACACCTATGTACATGAAAGGAGCTCACAAGAAAAACAACCTTATCACTCACATGTACAGGCACACATATCAAATATAAAGAACATTTTTCATGGTTATTATGTGGAAAAAATAGTTTTGTAATGATGCCATTTTTTAGGCGCTCAGAACAGATTATTTAGGTTGACTTCAAAATTCAAAAAGAAATTGTCTACGATATGATTAAGGACAATCACTATCAATGGCGGATCTAGGATTCGCCGAAGTTGGGGGGGGGGGGGGGGGGCAAAAACTACACTTTTGTGTGCCAAAGGGGGCTGAAACGTCTTTTTGGACTATTTTCATTTTTTTCACATACAAACAATTCTCCTTTCAGCCCTTATGTAGATCCGCCACTGATCACTATCAACTTCGTGGTCAGATTATCTTATAGTCAGATTATCATGTTATAAATTGAATCCTCAGAAAATAACTCTATAACATACACTAATAATTAACACCAACACTAACTAAAGATATGACATTTCACACTCAAATTTCAAGGTGATTTTAAATTTTCTCCATAAATAACTTGTTTATATACGAGGACTAATTGGAACATTTTTTAGTTTGGACATAAAAATTATGCTTCTCGGCACAAATTATTTTTCAATGTAATAAGCCATCGTTTTGCTTTTGCTGCAACCCTGAAAAAATCAGCTGATACGCGTTCAATTTTAGTTTTGATAAATTTTTTCGTCAGTCGATCATAATTGCTTTGCCAAAGTAAAAAAAAAAACAAGTAACGCACTGATTTTTTTTTTTTTTTTTTTGTAATGAAAAATAAAAATAAAAAAAAAATAACAACCAATCTTTGGATTCGTATTCCCGATAACTCGATATCAACATTGACATTAACCAGAATCAAATATTTTGGTTCTTTTTTCTCATTATTTTCACCTTGAGGGTAAGAGGCTTTTGAAAAACCAATTTGAGAAGTCAACAAATTTTTTATTTTTCCGGTCCTTTTTCAACTCTGGTCCTGTCAACTACCATCATTTAACCCTTTGATGAGTGATGTATCATGTATGATACACCTGAGTTTCATCATTCAAATCCCATTATTTTTGAGAATTCGTGGTTTCTTGTGCAAAGTTGGGTTTCCCATATCACTGAGGGGTTCCTCTAATCCAGTGGGGCCTAAGAAATTTTAAGCGCGAGCCAATGCTTAAAAAAACAAAACACAAAATGTTGCTCATCATTGCTTTTGGCAAAAATCAAACAAAACGAAAAAAACAATTTGAATGCAACAAAAGCACATGTCATGAACAATTACTCGACACACAAGTAACGGGACAATCAGCTTTAGCATCGACATCATCGAATGTGCGTTTTTTTTATTTTGGCTTTGTATGCATTTGTTTTTGTATAGTTCGCAGAAAAATGTGCTGAACACTGAACGAGTGCGGTTTGTGTTGTTGTTTTCTGCAGGCGTTTCTACAAAAAAAAAATTTGAATGAAGGGCCACGCGGGCCATACGGGCCACTACGTGGGCATGTTTGCTCTAATCATTCTCACTGATGTTTTCGCTATATTGTTTATTGATAATAAGTTATAAACAATTAGAAATGAAAAAATTGACTTTTTTGACGCTAATTCGGTCTCTCGAATTCAACATTATAAAATTATGTTTTGATGAACTATCTCTATATTTTTGAGGGTGCTGAGTACAAATCTGGAGTCAAAAACGCATTTGACAGACCCCCCACAGTAAAACGAGCCGCCGTCGTGGCTTATTACATTATGTACATACCTAAAACAACTTTTTTTCGTACACTATTCACGGGAGAGAGTACCAATCCCGATACTAAGAGATATTTTACACTTCTTCGAAGGCGAACTTGATATACGAGCTATTTTTTGACATTTGACAGCTGCAAACTAATTGTCAAATGTGAAACATGTGGCACAACTACATTCTGGACATCATTATCTAAGGTTTTGAGGCTGCTGATGATAGATTTGGTAACAGAAGTGGATTTTGACAACCACTGAGCTGTCAAAAGAACTCACAGTTGTCTCAATTTTATTGTCAGGGGTGCAATGTTGCCTTGTGTATACATGCAGGTCGAAATTGTTTTGAAAAATATCATATGCTATAGAAATTAAGAAAAAAAATAAAAGAAAAAACAAAAAATACAAAAAAAAATTTAAAAAAATACAAAAAACATACGTTTGTTTTGGTTCACACTGAAAGGGAATACGAGGGTACTTACAAAAAATCGCTTAGTTGCTGTCATATTATAAGTTTTAAATAAATCAAAAATTACATACTGTTTGTTATAATTTTACGATATATCACTCTAATTTTTAGAAAGATCGGTCAAAATGGAGACAAGAAAGCGTAAAATTAGTGAAGCAGTGTCAGTGGATATCCCTGTGCCAACGCAGCAAGAAATTTGGTTTGCTATTCTTTTTGGATTTCGGCGTAAGCTCAAGCCTGTGGAAATATTAAATGAATGCCAAACAGCGCTTGGAGTGTATGCGCCATCCCTTGTGCCTATTTCAAAGTGGTTCCGGAGATTCCACACCGGTCATTTTTATGTGGAGGACGAACCTCGAGAAGGCCGTCCAAAATCTGCGACTGACGATGTAAGTGTAGCGCTGGTGAAGTTTAAAATAGACGAAGATCCAAGATTGACCCAGGAAATGATTGCTGAAGAACTGGGCTTGAATGGTATGGCTGTATCGCGAAAATTAAAAAATAATCTTGGATACACGAAAAAATCTGCACGATGGGTTCCTAGAATTTTAATTGAAGCTCAAAAAGAGGTACGTGTGCTTTTGAGCTCTTTGCTCAATATTTTTTTGGCAAATTCAAAAACGGAAAATCTTCCACTTTTCAGAAAATTGTAACAGGTGATGAAGCATGGTTTTACAAGTACGATCCTGAAACCAAACAACAAAGCATGGTATGGAGATGGTACCAGAAGGTGCAAATTCACCCGTTAAAGCAAAGCAACAAAAGTCAGCAACAAAAGTAATAATGTCAGTTTACTTCACCAGAGAGAAAGTTGTAGTTGTTATTCCTTTGGAAAAAGATCAGACGGTAACTGCCAAGGGGTATACTGTAACTTGCTTACCAAAAGTTTTCCAAAGTTTATTGGGAAAACGCCAAAAAAAGGAACTTCCCCGATACTTTTTGCATTATGACAATGAGCCAGCGCACACTGCTAGAAAAACAAGCGACTTTATTGCGCTGTCAGGCATCGAAGAAATTCTACCAGCACCTTATTCCCCAGATCTAGTACCTTGCGACTTCTGGTTATTTCCAAAAATAAAAAAAATTTTCGAGGAAGAGTATTCAACAGCAATGAGAAGACAATAAATGCGGTCAATGATGAAATTGCAAAACTCCAAAAAGCCGATTTTGAAGACTATTTTTCAAGGTGAATTTATCGACTTCAAAAATGTATCGAAATAAATGGCTATTACGTTGAAAAATACAAAGAGATGAAGAATAAAGATATAAAATTAAAACATTTTTCGTTTAGTTTTTTCTACTCTATTAAGCTATTTTATTAGTCCCCTCGTACTCTGAGCTAAAGTCCTTGCTTTACATTTGCATTTTGACAGTTGAAATTACAGTTGACACAGCTGTCCAATTTAATTTTTGATACCATATTCGTAATCAACGACCCCATAAACATACAGACTAGTACTTCTTTTTATAGGCGTTGCTTCACCATAATGCGCCCCTCAAAGAGTTAATAGACTGCTGTCAAATTTTAAACAAGTAAATACGTCTTTAGTTTGTGTTTAACAGCCATTGAAAGCAAACAAGCGCCTATTTTGAGGACATTGATAAAACCTATTGTTTGGAACGAATAAAAAAATTTGAAAAATGCTAAACTAAATGCATCGATCCAAAAGGAGACTATATTGAGAAATAAAACCCTTTTTTGCCGAAAAAAAATACCTTTTATTCAAAAAGTCATTTTCAAAAATTTTAAATGAAGTGCTTCTCTATAGAACGTCTAATTGGCTGAAAAAAAGAAGTTTGTCAAGGTCTGCATAAGTTTCGCACTGAACTGTAAAGCAGTTCTAACACTACACAAAGTGTGTCTGACTGACTTTTTTCTGTTCTTGCTCCACACATCTTAAATATTCGGACAAGAGATTTCGTTTTTTATGTATTTTTATTTAAATCTCATAATATCTCGAAAATATATTGCTTGGATTTATATCTCAGCATTTTTATTATACAAAAAGAAACTTTTATATAATCTAGCTCTATTTTTGCGCGCAGCTATTTTTAATTTGTTTTCTACATTAACATTTATTTTTTAAGATAAATGATAATTTTTTAATGTTTTTTTTCTAGAGTTTGTTGAGTACTTTATACAGCGCTAATTAAAACAATGGCAATAACCTTGACATCAGTTAAGCTTGTGTAGAGCTTTAGCGCTTTAATTTTTTTTTTTTAAGTGTATAAAATAAATTTGACTGTCAAACGTATTCGATATTTCAGTGATGTAGTCATCTCCTACAAAATTCTTCACGTTAGAGAATGTATCTCTAACGTATCTATGACAGAAACTTAAGGCTGAGATGACCTAATTCCAGCTTTCTGGCTTGAGTCATGGTGCGGTTATTTCAATAACAATTTTTCAAATCAAGAAGTTACCATAACGCAAAGTGTCAAACATAGTAAAAGTACCAAAAGTCATGCTGTGTGCCAATCAAAAGCTTAGAACGTGTGCCGTTAAAGCAAACTAAGTCACGGTTGATTGTGGGTTAAAATAGAAGCACGCATTAAAAGTTTTAAAATCATGAGTGTCTTAATCTTTTTATTAATATTTTAAAAAAAAAAATAAAAAAAGAATTGGTCGTTGTATTAATGTTTCGCCTAAATAAAGAAAAAGCGTGAAGATTACGAACTGCTTTTTACCGCCACCATCATTAACACCATTCTTTGTTGCAGTATTTTTCCCCCTCAGAACTTAAGCAAAGACTATCAGAACATAAGAAGTGCGCTTAATTGTCACAATTTATCATTTTGCTGTCATTCTCATTCTAGATACATTTTTATGCTGGCGCTCATTCTAAAGAAGACGACATCAAACCGCGCTATAACAATCCTAATAAATGACGGAGTCAGCTCTGATGTAGTTGTTGTTGTGAGGCCCTTTCTCTTAATCGCACTGTGACAAACATTAAGACATAGCTTTAAGTTAAATTTTACCAAAGACTGTCATTTTTTGAGAGACCCAAAAACCCAATTCGAACCGGCAAACCACAAACCAAAAAAACAAAAAACCAACAACAACTAATAATACGATGCAACTTTTACAGATTAAGCTGCAAATGCTTTTAAGTTTTTGTGATAAAGATATAAAAGCTTTAAGCTTTTGATCGATGTCTTTCTGCGGTTGTTCTGTTGTGTTTTTGAATAGCTTAATTGATGCTATTGATGCTGTTGGTGATAGTGGTGATGGTGGTATTGTTTCTGAAGAGGTCAATGTTATGGATGTTGTTGTCATTGTTGTGACAGGTTGTTCGAATGTAATAACATTAATTTCAAAAAGTTGTTTGCTCACAAACATAAAATAATTTATCAGTGCATTAACCAGAATTGACCATGAACGAATTAAATTTTTTACATTGTGTAAATTTGTTTTAATTGAAAAAGCTATTGAAGCTTGTCAGAACAAAGTTGAAATTAGTGTTTTGAGCAAAGATGCATTCAAAATTTCAAGTTCCTAAATATATCAATTTTTGGACGGAACGGGCTAAATTTTATTATATTCTCCAGTTTAACCAGCGATTATCTGTATAGCAGAGAACAGCTTGAGTGCATTCAAATGACATTTCGAGTGTCTCGACAACATACGAGCTACGAATGTGCCTTCTGTATTAAAATTAATGCGCGATGCATGAATAGAATGCGAGCACTAGCGATTACGAACGTCTACGAGAGAAGAATGCCCAACGAAACAAAATATGAGTATCACTCGAAAAACGAATATTAACGCATCTTATTCGAATGGCGAAAAATGACAAATGGTCTCATGCAAATCTCTGGTGTATATGTAGATCAGCAAAAATAGCTTAAGTTTGATTTGAATAAGAAGGTCCTTTTACAGCGTATTGGCGTGGATTAAAAATGGATCTAGCACAATATTAATTAATTATACATTTATATTATTCATATTATTACTTTTTTTTTTTTTTTTTGGTTTTTCTAAATCATTTTTTAAAGTAGAAAATTATTAGTTTACGTCTTGTTGAAATCACTACATTTCTTCTTTTTCTTTTCCTTTTTCTTTTACATTTATTTCTTTAACTTCAATTATTTTTACTTCATTTTAAAAATTATAATAATATAAATTATAATATAAATTTTCATATTTTCATTTAAAATGATTTGTACCAAACCTGGCTGCTTTAATAAGGGTGGTACGGAGTGGTTTTTATCATGTTGGTTATGTGATAATGCTGTTCATATCAAATGTGCAGGCGTGTCCAGGCCCTTGCACACGGGGGGCTTTTGGGGGTTCTTCAAAACTAATTCAATTAAAGATTTTTATCGAATTTCAACCTACCTACCATACCTAGACTTATTCGTCACTCACCTTGAAGATCGTTTTCTTAAGCACCATGGAATATTATCGAATTTTAGATGTCTTTTTCCATCAAAAATTTGAACCCTAGATGAAGAAGCCTTCAACCAATTATTTGAGAAATACTCCACGATTTTGCATGACGATTCTTTCGAAGTGTCAATGATCAATCGAATGATTAATGAAGTGAAACTTAGGCGAAGACGGATTTTTGATAAAAATATCAACAGCTCTATCGAAGCTCTTGACATCTGCAATACAACTGCTTTTCCAAATGTTCACCAAACCTTGCTGGTAATGGCTGCGTTACCAGTAACGACATCATCGAACGAACGCTCTTTTTCAACATGACGCCGGTTAAAAAATTACTTGCGTTCTACTATGAGCGAAAATCGGCTGAACGGATTGGCTACACTTAATATTCATCGGGGCGTTGAAGTTCGTGTAGATGCAAATTTCAAAATAAACTGAAATCTTATAGTTTTCTTTGTACTTAGAATTCCTTATTTTTTAGTCAAAACCCCCCCAGGACCTAATCCTGCGCACGGGCCTGGGCGTGTCAGGTCGAGTTGCAGACCACATTAAAGAAGGTAAAGGCTTACGTTTGTCTTGTGAGAAATGTAGACTTGCCGACATACATTTTTACAAATTATTAAACCCTCTGCAGCTGCCGTCGTAGTCTGGCAGACACCGAAAATCAAAACTTCGTGCGTACAAACGTAAAATTCGAAGTTACGATCTCGTTGCAAAAAAGTTTTTTACTTAAAATTTTAGTCTTATGTTATCCTTATAATTATGTGCTGTTATATGGAAAAAGGTTAAGAAAGTTACAGTTAGATACTTCATCATAGGAAATCAATTTACAAGTGAGGTCTTCTAGACCCCACGTCAGATTTATTGTCAAATTTGGGGCACGTCAGTTGCATAGGGTTAAGCAGACTAAGCAAGGTTTCTCCGAAATTAGTAGGGAACTTTCCTCGGTTTCTACAAAATTTAGTATACCAAACTCTTTTCAATGAATTTAAATATATACTGGCCATTTCAGCCCTTGAAAGAACTTTGACCTAGCTTCTTATGATCAATTGTGTTGTGCGTGTTATTAAGTTTGTACACAATTGACCGAGAACCGGACCTACATGCTTAACGCTGACTCCGAACGGCGATGAACGGAATGTTCTCGTTCTCAAGAAGCTTTACATGGCATTTTGATTACTCTCTGAGGTTTGCCATTGTCTGCAGAGAGGTGGCGGCCGTACAGAAAAATTATTTTAATTCAAATAATTTTCTGTCGCTGCTGGGTCTCCAAAGTTCGTTGACATAGCGGCCACGCACTTTAACCAACTACGCCACGGTCGCCACTATTGTTTCGCGCTTAGCTGCAGATAAAACAGAAAATGATATAAACTTTTTTATGAAAGCAAAGTTGAAGTGTCTTTGTCTCTTTAGATTCATAAATTTAAATATTTAAATGCTAGACAGACTGTTTACTTTAGATTGACAGTACCCGATAATTAATTTAATAGTATTGTTGATGGAAACTTCTGGCCACGAAATACAATTGTATGTGAATGTGAATTTAAAAACAACCTACGAACGGTAAATGTTGTACATTTGCCTCGTCCTCGACATAACCGACAATTTCATTCAAAAAGTCTAAATAAGAGCTTGTGTACTAAAATGTTAGGGGTCTTAATTCCAAATTTTCTGATATTTTCATTAACAGTTTTGATTTCGAATATTATACTATAATTTTCACTGAGACATGGCTTCGCCCCAATGTCTTAGACCCTGAAATAATGTGCAATAAATATCAAATTTTTCGTAAAGATCGTCTTGATAAGATCGGCGGAGGAGTTCTGATGGCTCTTCATAACTCGCTTGCATCAGATGAATTATAAATTCTGGGCACTAACGACCTGGAGGTTATCTGTGATACAGTCAAATTAAAAAACAGCATAATTTATCTTACTTGCTCTTACATTCCTCCAAAGAGTGACTTATTGTTTTACTAAAGACATACACTAAGAGAAAAAGTCATGTAATCAGTACAGAGACATCTATGTAAAATCTATGTACTGCGTCTTGTATGAGAACGCAACGAGAGTTGCATGTACGGAGTAAAGTAAGCGTGTACTGGTTACATATGCGTTTATTCACTTTATAAAATAAATAAAAAATGTATTCAATACAGTGAAATATATGTTGAATACATTGCAGACTTCAATAAATATAAACAACGTGTACTCAATCAATATTTTATGTAGCTTTTTACAAGAAATGTACTCAATATATAAACTATAGACTCAATTCATTTCTCGCTTGCACAACGGCATGGTAAAAGGGCTATTCACTCACTACAGAGCACGTGTACACATCGATTAAAGCCACACATGTATTCAATTTATGAAATATGCACTCATTACATGTCTCACTTATGCGATTAAAGTAAGGCATTTATTCAATACATAAATACGGATTTGGATGTTCTAAAGGGGGTCTCGAACTCGAAACGCACAGGTAGAGAGGTCGGTCGATATGATTACCTTAAAAAATTGAGAAGAACGACATATCTTGAAAACGAAGCAAGATGGGCCAAAAAGATCGGTTTTCATGACGTTCACGTATTGATGTCGGTTGATAGTAAAAAAAACAAATCAATAAAACGCAATGATAGATGGCTTGCAAGTCATTTTTCGTATACTTGCGCAGCTCTCTAATATGCACTCATTAATTATGTACTCAAATATGTAATGAGTCAATTATGTATGTGCTCATTACATAAAATTATGTACTACAAATATGAAATGGGTAAATAATTTATGTAATGAGTCAATAATGTATGTACTGAGTACATGAAGATGGTTCTTAAATACTGTACTCATCACATAAATGTTGTACACATTTTATGTAATGGGTCAATAATCTATATATTACTTACATCGGAACTGTGCTCATTACATAAATTTATTTTCAACAATTTTGTGATGAGTACATAAAATTCTTTATTGACTACAGCACTGCATAAAAGCATTATGTTGTTAATACAGATTTAACCATGTGCTTAATACAGGAAAAATGTAAAATTTCTGTGTGCAGAAATTTCTGTCACGAGTACATAAATTTATGAACTCAGTCCATAGGTTTTCCCTCTGTGTATTAACGCCATCGAAAAAGTTCATAATATGTTCAAAAATAAGGATGTTCTTACTGTGTTGGGTGACTTTTACCTACCCTTTGTGTCCCGGAATTCCTGGAATTCCTAGAATTCTTGGTTGTCAGATGATTCTTTATTTCTCAAACCTGTGTCCACTTTTAATTGGATAAACGATTTTTTAGTTATACTATCTGATCTTTGTCTTCAACAAGTCAATAATACTTAAACAAAAATCATAGAACTCTAGACCTTGTATTCGTAGATAGATGCAATACTGTTAATCTTCATCGTTCGAACCCATTATATCTTCCGGAAGATGAACATCACCCAACTCTTGAAATAACAGTATTTCTTTCCCATGAAAATGAAAATAATTTTACTACTGAAACGGGAAATAAAAAAATATATAATTTTAAAAAAAACAGACTACGTTAAACTTAACGCCTTACTTTCGCAGATACAATCTTTTAGGGATTTTCAGAGTGTATCGTATTCACCTAGCGCAAAATGGGCCTCGTCGCTTAAGAAAATTTGCTTCGAAAAAGCAGAATTTTTTTTATTAGAAAAATTTAACGATTTTAACGTGTTGCTCGGTGATGATATGGTAACGTTCCGTATTACGAAATGGCAAATTTTGAGCTAGACAACAACTAGTTTGAGTGACATAAAGATTTGAAAGCTCCTAAATGCCCGGATTGCACTTTCCGAAACTATATCACTCTTTATTAATTAGTGATACCTACTCAAAATACTGCTGGTGGCTTCATTTTCTTAAATAGGTCAAAAGATGCATTTGTTTTTTTTTTTTTGTTTGAGTAACCATAACTTTTTGGCTATCTATTTGGTTTGAAATTCGAAGAAAAAGCTAATTTTATCAATAAAAATATCAAAATAAAAATAAAAAATAAAAAAACTTAAATAAATTACAAAATCAAAAAATCATGCATCACTTCAGGCGGAAGTGTTGACATTATGGTTAGATGCCAACCTAAAAGAGGCAACCAAAGGCAAACATTTAAATAAATAGCTCGAAGAAAAACATCGAACACAACATTAGGCTGACATAATCTCAATTTGCATTATCTACATATATATATAGATATATTTGTTCACCCTCTTAACTGGGATTGTATAATAAAAACAAACAGATCCGTGCGATAATTAATAGAGTAGCTGCAGCAAAATACGCTTTGGATTTAAGCCAAAGTTAAACAATGAATGCAAATAAACAAAACAAATACAAAAACATACGGTAATTAACACAAAATCATGCGGAAATATATTGACAAATATATTTGCTAAACTACTCTAGCCGGAAATAACGAGTTTACAGCGTGAAGTGGGTAGCTTTAAGACTTCTTAACAGCCAGCATAGAAGAGATTTCAAGTCAAGTGCGTGATCTTAACCCGGTTGATCAACAATTAAAATTTAAAGCAATAACATTAAAAATTCAGCGCGTGTGACAAGAGCAAATAAAAAAATTGTAGTCAGTTAAAATAAATTAAATGAAGTGAACTAAGGTAAGAACATAAGCAATAAGAAAATAAAAAAAAAAATATAAAACCAAATAACAAAAACAAAGAACCAAACTCAGCGCGCTGAGAGTCACGTTAACAGGAAGACAATAGCAACAAAAGTTTTACGGCATCTAAAGACGTTTGAGTTTTTTTAAACTTCTTTAGAATTTTTTTGTGTTGCTGAAACTTTTTTCGGATAATCTTTGGGTTTTTTTCAAGATTTTTTAACGCTCTTCAAGATTTATGCTGTTCGATTCTTTGAATTAGGAGCTGTTGGTTCGTTCCATTGTTTTATTTTAAGAGTTTTTTTATTTTTGTCAATTTTTTTATTCTGTGATTTTAATATCGAGCTCTTATAAATGATGTGATTTATGGGAACACGTTTTTGAATACGTTATAAAACGGCTTTTATGACAGCATCAATAAACGGTGATTTTTTATAATTCTCAGATATAAAGTATTTGGTCTATAAGGCCAAATGTTTGAGGCGTAAAAGTACCAGAAGTTTTATATTTTCTAGAATGTAATGAAAAATCATCCATTAGAAATACTCAATAAATTTGAAAGATATGAAGAAAATTTTAAAAAATCTATTAGAATATGTCAAAATTAACATGTTTGTTGCCCATAAATTGGGTTAAAAATGTTAACAATTTTTTTAGTTTTTTTTTTATTCCTACCAACATTCACAGCTAGTAGCAGCGAGTTTAGGCCAAGCTATAAATCATGTAAACGTCGCAACTGTTATTAGTGATTTTTTTTTTCTTAACATACCAACTCGAAATTCAATTAGTGACCTCTGCATATTGATCAAGAGCTATACAAAAGATATCAAGAAAACAAAAAACCTTTTACTTAAAAAGCCGTTAGCCGTTGGCAACAGCTGAAAGAAAAAAAATCTTTAACCTCCCAAACAGCAAAAAGCGCAAAGGTAACAAAATAAAACAAAAAAAAAACAATTTTCACTTGATCGAATCGATTGTAATTATATAATCGGTAAAACATGAAAGCAACATTAATCTTGCAATGTGTGACCAAACAGCTACAACAACAACAACAGCAGCAACATCGCATACCACGAACAACTATTTAGCATGTTTAGCGCCTTAGCAGCCTTCGCTGCTATTGAAAAAAAATATAAAATTAAAAATTTCTATTTAAATTAATTAAAAAAACAAAAAAACAGGTCTGTAGCTTCTTTGGCCCAAAAACTGTAGACGCCACAAACGCAGCGTTCGTTGCATTGAGCTGCGCATGCGCAAAGTGCTTAGAGAGCAGAGATTTTAATGCATTTGAGGTGTGCTGAAGCTTTGAGGTGTAGCCCGGCGCATTATTTTATCAAATAGCTGTTGTTATTTTTGTCTTTGTTGTTGTTGTAAAATTACTTGTTTTGAGGTTTATTTTTTTAATAAAATTTTATTTATGTTAATTTTTTATTAGCCATGTTAAGCAGCTGCTAACCATTAGCTCAAAACATCAAAAATTTGCAAAAACAAAAACAAACCAAAAAAAAAAAAAAAAAAGACCCGTTCTGCATTCACAGAAATTCTACTTTATCGTTTATTGATGCTTAATGGTCTTAATCAGCGGTGCCCAGCTAGCGGCTCAATTGGTTCAATTTAAAAAATATCACACTTGCTATCTTTTTAAAATTTTTTGTTTAGTGCATTTATTAATTGGAATAAAAATTTTAAATATTTATCTAATTTTTATCTAATTTTATCTACAATTTATCTAAGGAAAGATTCTTATCGTAGTTGATATGCTTTAATGTTTTGATCTTTTTTTCTCTATTTATTATCTAGCTTTGGCGCATTAATTAATTTTTAGTTTTCGAGCTGTTGTCGATCCTGATATTATTGCGAACACTCCTTAGAACTTAACAATAATCAAGGGTTTCCCATTAAGGACTTGACAACTTTTTTTTTTAAATAAAACCCAAACCATTTGAGATATTTCAAAAACTTTATTATCGGCTTGAAGTACAATCAAAACATTTACGAATGAAACTCGACTTCGTTCATATGGCCACCGCGGGCCCGTATGCAGTAGTAGTCGATTCGTTGGGCCAATATTCGATGACTTGGCCACACATTTCGGCCAAAACGGCCGCTATTTCGCGTTCAATGTTGGCTCTGAGCTCTTCCCACGTCGTCGGCTTGTTGGCATGACCAATGACGTGCCATAGCCGCAAAGAAAATAGTCTAGAGGCGTTAAATCGCACGAACGAGGCGGCCAATCGACTGGCCCATTTCTTGAGATAACACGCTCATCAAACTTGCTCTTCAATAAATCGATTGTAACGTATGCTGTGTTGCTTGTGGCACCGTCCTGTTGGAACCACATATCGTCCAAGTCCACATCTTCCAATACGGGCCAAAAATAATTGGTAATCATGACGAGATAACGATGGCCATTCACAGTAAGGTTACGATCTTTATCGTCGACGAAAAAATATGGTCCAATGACGCCGCCGGCACACGTTGGGAAAAAGATGAGATAAACGCTCGAATCGCTTAAAAAAAGCTGTATCGTCTAAACGGTTAGACGTAGAAGCACCAATTTTTGATATTTTATTTAGAAAGCATTAAAGAATAGTTGGCAGTACCTTTTCACTTTTTTCGCTTTTAAATTTAAGTACCCTACACTTGGAAGTTTAGACTTTTACAAGTCTTATAGCATGTATAAAAATACTTTTTTTTTAAGAAACTAAGTTTGAATCCTTAAAATATGTTTTAAGGAATTATTTTCAACTTGATCAAAATTCATCATTAACCCTTTAACGTGTCGTTCATTTCTATGCAATTTTCTTCTTTAGCAAAAAGAAAGAAAAGATGACTTGAAAGAACCATGAGATTACTTGTGTTCATTTTCGACTCAAGCTCAAATGTGTAAAAGTTGTTCTCACCTAAAGAAAATTTGTTTAACCCTTTAACGACCCAACAACAGAATCTCAGAATGTATATTCTGGGTATTAGTTTAAAAAGTAATTCACAGCCATAATCTAATAAAATTGTACCCAGTTGGAAAAAATCATGTTTTAACCCTTATCTTCCTAATTAATCCTGAAAATTAATTTCAGAAATTTATAAAGGTATTCAAAAACAATTATAGAAATTTTGATATTTAAAATTTCTTTCAACTATACAATCACCTGCTTTTAACCCTTTTTACCCAACTCTAACCATTTAGACACCACATTTTTCTTATTCCTTTTTTAGTATCTACGCATCTACACCACTTACCTAATTATAGATCTAGGTCAAGTGGTTTAGGCTGGGAATCGATCGGTGAGTGAGTGAATGAGTCATGACAAAGTATTTTATGTTTTAAGGTGTAGATAATTTATGCTTTTATTTTTATAAATTTTCTTTCAGCAATTTTTTAAAATCTGCATGGTAATCTTTTGGTTTTTTTTCCAATTTATTATTTTTCCGCAAATGCGATATCTTCGGGTCAGACATTACCAAAAATTTATTGAACACATCTGTTAAAGTCATTATCCTGGAGTTGAGCCTTGCATTAAGGCTTCTATAGCTTTTGAAATCTTTATTGGAGTGTTCCATAGCTTCCTCTGATAACATTCCTGAGAAAAATATTTTTTTTTATTTAAAATGGAAAACTGTTTTTTCTGTTTACCTAAAGGTAAAATAGCATGGGCCATCATATGAGCACCATGAACTAGAACCTTGTGCACTGTGTGGGACAATCCCAACAAGTTTTTCTTAAAAAAGGAAGCACTCTAAATTTTTATGAATACGTCCGTTAGTTTTTTAACTTTATGTATGTAGCCTTTGTATAAGTCATAATCTTGAGTGAGTCACTCCCACTTTTTCACACGAAATAGTATTAATGTTTTTTTTACCGTATATGAAATATTTTTCTTCATGTTGAATAAAATACGTTTTATAGCTTGCTCCCTGAAATGGGCTTTTAAGTGGGCGGGCCACTCCCCTTTTTTGGCAAACATTTTGTTATCACGTCTAATAACTATATGGCAAAATTTGTTGCAGCTTAAACACAAGCCATGTATAGTGTTTTAACTATAGCGGGTAATCGAACGATTCAGCTTCAGTGCATACTCGGTAGTATAGTTATATAGTTTAAACCTCAAATACTCGAAAATGCGCAAGTAGTCGCAAAAAATTTTGGTACCACTATAAAGAAGAAAGTTTGAAATGTAGGCTCTGAAGATTTTTCGTGGCTTTGAGTGGAATTAAAAAAATTACAGCTTATTAAAAATTACAAATTTTCAGAAAAAAAAAACACAAAAAACGCACAAATTCAAACATGCGTCACTGTCCCAAGAACAACAACTTGAAAAAAAATACACAGAACTAACCTTCTATTAATAGGCTTTCATTGTGTAAAGTTTTATTAAAAATGTTTTATAATTAAAGATTTTATAGGCAATTTTATTGAGTGGTGTCATATAAAAATAAAATAAACAAAAATTTTTTCAAAAAAGCGCCATCTTTAGTTGACCGTGGAAACTACATCATACGATAATTTAACAAACAAAACTGATTTTCTGCATAAGGAATGTACCTATCTAGATTACAAAAATAATTGAAAAAATTTAAACCCCGTAACTTTCCAATAACCCCTAATGCGAGAGTTTTGTCTCTTTTTTGCCCAACGTACGGCATGCAAACCGCACCAAACAGCGATTTTTTGTGGATGAAGTGGTGATTCATGAAGCACATATGGATTTTTACTCCACTACGGTGAAAAATTAAAAAAAAATAAATAATTTTCAAAGCTCTTAAAGTTGCGATCATCGAATTTCGGTTGTAATTTTTTATAATTTGCAGACATTGTTCGTTCGAGTACTTTAGCTTGATGAAAATATTGAGTTTACTGAATAAATTGACAGAGACAATTCGATAATTAGTAAAAGGGTTCGTTCAGAAATTTAATTCAAAGTTGTCAAGTCCCTATTGGAAAATCCTGTAAAATATCTTTTCAATTTCCGTATGATTAGATTGCTTTAAATGAGCAATCAACTCGGCAAGGGAGCGTTTTCATCTGAGTTTCTAAAATTACTGCCACTCATTTTAATAGGACACCCGCTTTATTAATTAAAAGGAAAACACACTTTTAAAAATTTTGTGTCCCTATGCGTACTGCGCAAGGAGCATACTTGCTTTGTCACGCTGTTCATAAGGCCCATTAGAATGCGAGAGATTAGCTCCACAACTCTGAACTGTGGAAAGCGCATTCTCAAGCGCACCAAAAATGAGCATAAAATGCGCTGTTTTTAGGAGCGCTCTTTATTTTCCCACTGGGCGATTCAAGAACTTATTTGGAGCTTTTGAACCGAATTCAACAACGTGGGATTTATCTGATGGGGGATGAAAATACCCGATTTTCTCCCAACTTACTCCAGCATCGACGCAATGTTGGTTTTCCTAATCGTTCTGTATAGGTACTATCGTAGAAAGTGTTTTAGTGAAATACATGACCTGATGACACCAGCTCATGTGTTTCGAAGGTAGTCCACCCCTATACCAGTACCTAGGTGCTCAATTAAACCCAGTATTTCCTAAATAATTAGTTCTTCAGTCATATGGTTAAATTGTGTATCAAAGTAATTGTGTAGAATTAAAATAAAATCTTCATCGAAACTACTCCTTCTATCCACCCTCCAACTAACTACACTGAACAACAAAATCAATTTTTTTTCCAAAATAACAAGGTTCCGAAAATGGATTCCGGTAGAGGGGACAAAAAGCAATATACCCTTTAACACATTTTACGTTTTGACTTATTTCTGACATTTAAGTTAAACTTTTAGCTTTGGTGTATTCACAGACTTATAGTAGAATTTTATGATACATTTTTTTGTGAAACATTTTAACCCATTATAACCTTGTTTTATGGGTCTTTTTTGCCTTTTATTAATAAAAGGTGAAAAAAGACCCATAAATTGAGAAGTTAGGGGGTTAAAATGTTGCACAAAAATATTCCTCGTAGTGTTTTACATAAATCCTCAGAACACATCCTACACCCAAAATTTAAGGTTAACATGATTTCCTATGCCGATTAACTATAAGAATGTTCAAAAAGGGGGAAAATTAAATTCCCCCTAAAATAAGACTCAGACGTAAACTTTCAAAACGCCGATACACGTGTTGTTTTTTTGTCCCCTCTACCAGAATCCATTGTCGGAACCTTGTTCTTTTTTTTTCGTGTTGAACAGTGCTATTACCTGTCTTCCAAATCAACACAATACTCCCGCTTTTATAGGCGGCATTCCCTAAGGATTGAACAAGTTTAAAAATGAGCCTTGTTTTTGGACAACCAATATAATCGGCCCTATTCTAGGATCCGTCGTAATATATCTGTGGTGACTCAATACCACCACATATAAACACCGACACCACAACATACAAAACAACATACAAACTTTACAAATATTCACTTACACATTTATTTAAAAAATTATTATTTAAGATTTCAAAATTGTCAATTTTTATTTATCAAAAATTTTGTATTTCAAATCAGTTATAAAATTGTGTTCGACGAATAAAGAATTAAAAATATATTGTTAAAAATAAACTTTTATTTTATATAAATATTTTTATTAATTTTATTTTTAACAATATATTTTTAATTCTTTATTCGTCGAACACAATTTTATAACTGATTTGAAATACAAAATTTTTGATAAATAAAAATTGACAATTTTGAAATCTTAAATAATAATTTTTTAAATAAATGTGTAAGTGAATATTTGTAAAGTTTGTATGTTGTTTTGTATGTTGTGGTGTCGGTGTTTATATGTGGTGGTATTGAGTCACCACATATCTACGAACGTAAGCCTACGCTACGAATACGAAAAATTTGCTATGCTAGATTTCGAACAAAACAAAGTGGAATGTTGCCTTATGAAAACAGCTGTTGACAAGTGTCATGAAATTTTAAAAAAGTGATTAATTAGAGTGTTAAGTTTAATGATTTTCAAAAAAAAGTGATTTAAAATTAATTCCATTGCAATTTAAATTTTTGCACAGCACGAGGAGAATATGCATTTTTGCAAAAAAATGATATGTGTCTTCAAAACCCATTCAATAATACACTTTCGGGAAATTTCAACACAAATTTGGGGTTCTGTTGACATTGGTATTATCAACTTTTTCTAACGTTTGAATGAGAAACGTTTCAAAACATTTTCGCTTCAGATCATGATGCATTCAATTGCATGCATTAAGCTGATCAGACGCGTGTATTGGTTTCTAGTTCTGATTTTTGACCTACATAAACTGAAAAAATTTTTTTTGATTTGAAGGAGAAATACTTACATATTTTAAAATAAACAACATTTCACTTTAAAATAACGGTTTCCCAATCAATTCCGACGATGTTAAGCTGTCGTAAAAAATCCGCAAAAAGAACTGTCAAATGATGATGCGTTCGGAACGTGGAATGTCAATATTACGAATTTCGAATACGACGTAACGATTTGGATCGTAGAATACAACTTTACGAATCGAAACTTTACGAAAGAAAATCACAGCTACGATGGATCCTGGAATAAACCTGAATATGTTTGCAAGTTATAGGCATAAAGGAATACTTTTAATTACATACAAAATCGGGAGATTCTATCGTGATTTCAGTCAAAGCTATCACGCAAATTGATAAGGATTTTTCAAAGCTCCTCTCAAAGTATTCTGAAAATATTAAAGTCAGTTTTCAAATGTTGTTAATTGACACAGAATTATCCATATTTATGTACGTGTTGTAATTTTAAATAAATGTAATTTTTTCATAAAAACTTTATTTCGATCAAATAGATTTTACATATGAGACGAAAGAAGAAGAGGTTTTTTATTATTTTTTTTTTTTTTCATTGGAACAAAAGTTGCTTTGGCTTGACATTTATTAGATATTAAAACCGCCTCACACATAATTGAGATAAAATCTCAAATTTCAAGTCTTAATTTGAATTCAACATCTTTAACACGATCCAATATTTACGATTCTACAAGAACTCTTTTGTTCGAGGTGATAATTTTATAAATTGATGGCATTTTTTAAGTGCAAGTATTAATAGCTTCATGTTGCTAACTTCTTAAAATTTAACATTTAAAAGTCGTTAAAATCCAGAATAACAACCATAACAACAGCTACGGTTTTACCCAATAGACATGCTCTTTTCTAGTAAATAAATAAATATTTTGACATATTTGCAAAGAGAGAAAAAAATAAAACACAACCCAGCAACAGCATTTAAAAATAAAAGATTGTACTTTAAAATTTAAGAAAAAAAGCGTGAAAACTGCTCAGATTCTTAAATTTTTAACTAAAACACCACAACCCAGCTGCCATAGCTTCTTACTCACATCAACTATTTAAAGCATAAAAAATTCAAATTAACCCTAATTAATTATAATGTCCAGGCTAAACGGCAAAATTAAAACAAAAGAAAAAAAGAAGGTATTCCAAATAAAATTAACATATTGGGAGCTACCAGAAATTCAAGTGTACGAGTAAAGATCAATCTGCATATACATGTTATTCAAATGATTCATCTCTAACTCTTTGTTGGTGTTCTAAGATCTCAGTTTTTCAGATAGATCAATCATCGATGCTTAATTAGATTAATTTGCATAGATAGCTTGGAGCATTAACTGCTGGAATTTTTTTCTATTTAAATTTCCAAGGCGTTGTTCGCATAGCAGACAATAGTTGAAAAGCATTGACCTTTTCCTTGTTTAATTTATTTTTTTTCTAACAAAGAATTGGCATGCTTTTGACTCATGTGGACTTTTATGTGAACGCTTCTCTTATGATTCTTTTTGGCTACTTAAAAAAAAACAATCTCTTAACCTCATTAAATTTAAAGTTTATTGATATTGAAATGGAGTAGGCGTAGCTTACGAATTGTTTAAAAAAGCTTACTTGGTAAGAATAAGCATAATAAAACTGTTAAGTAGCTTAGTGGACTAGATGGTTGTCATTACTTTTACGTATATCAAATTTATCAATGAACTTTTATTATTCTATTTCTATAGTTAAATATCATATCAAAGTTAAGCAGGAAACTGTCAGAGCTCTATGAGTTCTTTGAACTATTGCTGAACGAAGTGTTAACGATAGCTCGCAGATAAAATTGATTTTTTCTTAAAAGAATTTTACAAAATTTATACAATATTCATCTATATTTCTCACTTCACTTTGTGCTGAAATCGTAAAAATAAAAAGAAATGTTCTTAAATCTAAAAACTATGCTAATACGAAACAAAGCAAACTCAAATGTCATAATATACATACGAAATTAATATGAGAAATAAGAATCCCTGAAATATTATGCAAATATAATGAGAAAGAAACAGAATCTTTAATATACCCTACCTTAAAATAGGCGCCAGAAAACTTGGTTAAGCAGGTTGTAAAACGAGTTAAAATTTTATATTTTTTATATTTTTTATTATAAAATTCTCTTTTAAGAGTTTTGCATAAACCGCTCACCGTTTCACGTTGTCTTGAGTGAAGAGAGCGCTTTATTTTTAAACAGATTGAATATCTGGACGAGTACACTAAGGAAAAAAAATATATGATTTGTGAGTCCGGTGGTGAGTGCGATGCATGATGAAATCATGTAGAGTGGAGTGACATTCTTGAGAAAATACCGAGTTGTCACTCCACCTTACATGAATTCATCATGCATCGCACCCACCACCGCACTCACAAATCAAATTTGACAAACATCCATGATATGTTTCCCTTGAAACATTAACTAAATGAGAACTATTAGACCTGCAACTGCTGGTGCGAAGAAACTTGGCGGCTGTTTGGCAGCTGTATGGAATATGTGTGTCAGTATGTGGCATAAATAAAATTTAAATACGGGAAAAAAAACGAGTTATAAGGAAAATATTTGATTTATCCACGTAAATATTTAAATGAAATATATACTCAGGCGTGGATAATGTTAATATGCGTTGTTTTTTTTTTTTTTGTCTTTTTTTAATACATTTCGATGAGATTTCGACTTAAATCTTCATAGCTACGCTATATCTCGTCTGATTGATGTCGTTTAACTAACTTTGGAAAGTTAATAAAATATCCTTAACATATCAGGGGCTACTTGTTCATTTTTTAACAAAGTTAAAATTTCAAAAAATTTTAAAAAATTATGGACAAAAATACAAGTCAAGATTTTTTATGCAGATAATAGTAATCATTTTTGAAGCTTTAATTTTTTTTTTTTTTTTTTTTTTTTCAAAATACAGAGAAACAAAAAAAGTGGGTTTTTGACCAAAAAAGGCACTTTTTTAACAAAAATTCGAGAAAGGCTCCCCCCTTCAAAATAAACTTTAGTCTATGTTATGATGATTCTCCAAATAGTTTGGCTCTTGTGATAGCCGTCAGCTAGCTACAATGGTTCGAAAAAACCTCTAAAAATCGCGTTATGCGTGGATAACTGTTTTGCCATGATATTTTTAGTACAAAAAATTACCATTAATAGTGTAATTCAAAGAGTTATAGAGCTCTGCATCAAAAATTTAGGGAAATTTACCCTAACACAAAAGATATGTACTTTTTTGAAGCGTTTTTTTATAAATTTTTTTTTTTTGCAATTTTTATTAAAACATGTATAACTCCTCCATCTTTTGCCTGATTTTCAATCCCGAGGTATCATTGGAATAGTGCTGACTGCTGCTCTTCATTCTTGTCACTTATTTACCCTTATACTCCTTTATAGAAATTCCAGTAGAAGAAATTTGAATCGACTATTGGCTGGTCGCATAATTAACCACACTAAACTGTTTTTTTTTTGTCTGAATTTTTTGCCTGCTCAGGAATTTTTTCGGGTTGCTTTACAGCCGTAACTGACTGACGGATGAAAACATGTCTAAATCGACTAAAGTAGTGATGCTGATCAAAAATATATATATTTCTAATGGGCTTTATGAACGGAGTGAAAAGTTAAAAATATACTCCTTGTGAAGTACTCATGGAATATGTATAATAAATGTTATAAATTAAAAAATAAAAAAATAAAAAATTCGTGTTTTTGTTTTAATTAAAAAAGTGGAAGTCCCATTAAAATGAGTGGTAGTAACTGTAGAAACTCAAATCATATGGAATCAAATCTTTTCAAATTAATAAATACACTGAAAAAAATACTTTAAAAGACATATAATGTGATTTTTTTTTTAATTAGTCAATAGAGCCACAAGTTGGGCACCGCTGATTAAGACCATCAAACAACAATGAACGATAAAATAGAATTTGCAGAACGTTTTCTTTTATTTTTTTGTGCAAATTTTTTAGTTTTTGAGCTGTTGCTTGTTAGCTGCTTAACATGGCCAATAAAATAAATGAATATAAATCAAATTTTAGTAAAAAACATAAAGCTCAAAAAACGTAATGTTATGACAACAATAATGATAACAATAACAACAGCTGTTTGATATAATAATGCGCTAGGTTACACCTTAAAGCTTTATCGCGCCTAAAGTGCGAAGTTAAATTCCGAAAGCTTTTTCCTCTCTGAGCACTTTCCGCACGCGCAGATGCAGCGAACGTTACGTACATTTTCTGGACTAACAAAGCATCAGTCATTTTTTCTTTTCTCGTTTTTATACAATTTATATCTACATTGTTTTTTTTCACAATTTATACATTTTTTTTTTTATACAAAAAAAACTAAAATGATTTCAAAATTCCACTTTTTCAGCTCTTTACAGCCATATTTTGGCACTTGAAGACCATTTCAGCTGTCTTTTGGCAACAAAAATTTTTTGGTAAAGGGTTGGATGCTTCCATATTTTTTTTTTTCGACCAACTTTTTTGGACATTTATTGCGTTCTCCAACTGCGCATTCAACTATTTTGATACAAGCTATACTATTAACACCCATAACTTCCATCAATATATTATTTTCTGTCTGCTGCAGAAATCAAGTCATCAAGTTCTTTCAGTGGGTGGCTTGTAAGCGCTGAATAAAGCCAGACAAGGTCACGTTATTTTTTTACAAAAAATAAAAATATAAGAACTAGCAATTCTTAAACTGCCAGCAGTAACATTCAGCCATGACTTCAACTGCAAATTACGATAATGTTGGTGTTGCACCCTGTAGCCAGGGGCGGTTCCAGGAATATATTTCGGGGGGGGTTTCAAAAATATTTATGTACGTTATATATATAAAGGGTAGTTAAATTTTAAAGGCCGATGTTGATTTTGAATAAAACACAAATTATTAAGGAAATTATTGTCATTTCTTTTTATTATGATAATATTGGTATGGTGCAATTATGCATGGAACAAAATATCGGCTAAATGGCCGCCGCGACCTCGGCGGCACACCTCCATCCGATGGCCCAAATTTTCGATGACGCCGAGGCATAAGTGAGGTTCTATGCCGTTAATGTGCCGAATTGGTGGGGTGCAATAAGGCCAACGGCAATAAGGCCGAATTGGCTTTATTTCCTTTTCAAAGAGAAATAAGGCCGAAATTGTGAATTTGGTTTTATTTCCATTTGAAAAGGAAATAAAGCCTAAAAAAAAATTTAGCAAAATGGTAATAAGGCCGAAAAATAATTTTTGCAAAGTAAGGATTATTTTTTATAATTATTTTTAATAAAAAATACGCACCCTGTAGTCTGTTGTTTGAAAAGTTACTGGACTCAGCGTAGGTACTCAATTTGCAAGAGAACAGTATCAACGCGAAAAATTTATTAGTAGTAGTTCAATAGTGAAGGTGAAGAAGTTTTAATATTATAAGGAATGAGCGCCGCAGGCAAAAAATTTTTATTAAAAATCGCGGCGATTTATTATAAACCTTGCGGCGCTCATTCTTTATAATATTAAAGCTTCATTAAAAATTTTAGTAAAAATCGCGCATATTTTATAAATTTTCATTCATAACTTTTTCGTTTATATTTTACATTTTTTTCTCGACCACTAACAAAAAGATGTATGTTCTTTAGCATTTAAACGATCATATTTTTCGCTTTAAACGGATATATATTTCTATTATTAGAATAAGATATCCTAGTCTTCTCAATAAAAAATATGTAAATTTTACAGACGAATTCGGCCTTATTGCACCCCGCCGCCGAATTATCTCATCCTTTAGCTTTTGAATTGTTGCTGGCTTATCGACGTACACCTTTTCTTTCAAATAACCCCAAAGAAAGAAGTCAAACGGTGTCAAATCACATGATTGGTGGCCAAATGACATCGCCACCACGTGAGATAACACGGCCATTGAATTTGTCGCGCAAAAGAGCCATTGTTTCGTTAGCTGTGTGGCAAGTGGCACCTTTCTGTTGAAACCACATATCGTCCACATCCATATCTTCCAATTCGGGCCATAAAAAGTTCGTTATCATCTCACGCTACCGAACACCATTCACAGTAACTGCCTGACCAGCCTCATTTTGGAAAAAAATACGGCCCGATGATGCCGCCAGCCCATAAACCGCACCAAACAGTCACTCTTTGTGGGTGCATTGGTTTTTCGACAATCACTCTTGGATTATCATTCGCCCAAATGCGGTAATTCTGCTTATTGAGGAATCCACTGAGGTGAAAATGTGCCTCATCCCTGAAGATGATTTTCTTCGAAAATTGATCATCCACTGTTGCCATTTCTTGCCACCATTCTGACCGTGTAAATGCAAGTCTTTATGCTTAATGTTCATCAACGACGAACGTGAGAGGTGCAATTGTTGGGCACGACGACGAGTTGAGGTGGACGGCTCTTCAGCCACACTATCGCGAACAGCAGCAATATTTTCTGCAGTACGAGCATGCACTGTGGCGTCCGTGGCGTAGTTGGTTAAAGTGCGTGGCCGCTATGTCAAAGAACTTTGGAAACCCAGGTTCGAACCCCAGCAGCGACAGAAAATTATTTGAATTAAAATAATTTTTCTGTACGGCCGCCACCTCTCTGCAGACAATGGCAAACCTCAGAGAGTAATCAAAATGCCATGTAAAGCTTCTTGAGAACGAGAACTTTCCGTTCATCGCCGTTCGGAGTCGGCGTTAAACATGTAGGTCCGGTTCTCGGTCAATTGTGTACAAACTTAATAACACGCACAACACAATTGATCATAAGAAGCTAGGTCAAAGTCCTGTCAAGGGCTGAAATGGCCAGTTATTTATTTTTTATTTTTTACGAGCATGCACTGGTGTTTTCACATCTCCTACAGACCTGGTTTGTTCAAATTTTTGCACGATTTTTCCGATTGTACGCACATTAGGACGATTAAATTGACCGAAAAAATCACGAAGTGCTCGATATGCATTTTGATTTGAAAGCCCATTTTCATAATAAGCCTGAATAACTTTAACGGTTCAAATTGAGTTAGTCTGAAATTGAGAAATGTCAAATGAAATGCAGAAAAAAAGTTGACATTTAGGTGTGGTTTATATTCAACATCGGCCCTTAAAATTCAACCACCCTTTATATACATTAGAGCGGGTTAATTTTTTTTTCTAAAAAATCGTAGGCGTGGGAAGAAACCGTTAGTCTTAAATCTATTTCGAGCCTCTGGTTTTTCAAAAGAAGGTTATAATTTGTGTTTTGCTGCAATATGTGAAAAAATTATTCCACATATTGGAAAAAACTTTGCTACGAAAAAAATAGCCATCCACATTTCACTCCATATTCACTCCATATGATTGTGTGGTGCTCAGGATTATTTTTTTGTGTTAAATACCACAAGCTGACGCTGGGGTGAAGATAATTATAATAATAAAAGTGATTTCTCTGTTTATTTGACTCGAATACAAATATTAAAGGCCAAGATAAAACCAACATCAAAATAAATAAAAACTACAAAAACCGGAATTTTTCTCCATTACTGTATAAAAAGGAATTTTACGTCAAACTACAAAAACCGAAATTTTTCTCCATTACTGTATAAAAAAGAATTTTAAGTCTACACTTTCGATACTATCGAAACTGTGGGTTTTTAAATTAAGACTGTGCGGTGTTTGGATATATTTTATCCAAAAAATGCGGTGTTTTTGTGATTTCAGGTTAAGATTGTATGTGTGACTGTTTACAGTTACAAGCGCAATATTGCAAAAACAAACAAAAACTGGAACAGAATTCAGTATTTTAGCAATACGTGTAGAAACAGCTACAAACGTTTACAGCATAGGGGTGTGAATATTTAAAGTAAATTATAAAAAACCAATTTTTTTTTTCTTTTTGGTACTCTTAGCCCACATAATAAACATCAGTACATCACATTTAAATACAGGTTCTTTTAAAATTTCGGGGGGGGTTTGAACCCCCAAAACCCCCCCTGGATCCGCGCCTGCCTGTAGCCACTACTGCATAAGCAAGACAATCTAAGTGCTGCAATCGATATCAAATATGCAAAAATAATAAATTTTTGCATGTCTGCGATGCAGACAGACAAATTTTATATGTTATGTGATAATTGAACAATAACAAAGCCAACAACATAAATAACAGCTGTTATTTATTTTTAAATTTTTTTGTTTTTTTTTTTTTTGTTTTTTATTTGTTGGCTGTTCTGGTATTGGTTGATATAGCCAATAAATGTTGGCATTTCAAGATTGATTGAGAAAAAAACAACACTAAAACCCGTTTGAAAATTAACATTTATTTTTTGTTTTTATTTATTTTTCTTATTTACCAATATTAATTATTTTTTTTTAATTAAAATAAAAAAACTTATAGCAAAAGCTATAAAAACGCGTTATTACAGCTACTTTTATTTGCATGTTTTTTTTCTTTAAAAAAAAAATTGATAGAAACATTTTGCCCTGATCTGTTACATGTATAAAATTAACACAGTTATTTGATTGGCTACCAAAGCAACATAAAATCGCTTGATTAATTTTCGATACGATTTCAAGTTGCGCAAGTTTTTGCGTTACGCCAAATTGACCCACTTGTTGGCACCCATGGCGGCTAAATCTTATAATTAGTTTATAATGCCTCGCCATCGAAAGTCTATAATTATAAATTTAATTAAAACAACAAAAGAGGAAAATAAAAAAAAAACAACTGTTTTGCTTTTTGGTCAATCACTAAGCAGAATGAATGAGCAATCTTTTTGGTTTTGTAATCTTAAATTTGAGAATGGTTTTAACTTCCTTATAACAAATGTATCTAGTTACCTACTTATTTGCCCTTGAAACTAATATTGAGCTTAGCTGAGGCGTTTAGAAAAAGAAAAAGGGGAAAAAAAGAATTGGCACACTCGCTGCTGATTTAGCTTGTTGCTTACAAAACTGCTGCTGTTGTTGTTAGAAGGTGTGCCAGGTAATGGTGTTGTTATTCCTAGAATGAATGGTTGTTTGAATTTTGCAGATCAAAGATTGGTTTTTGTCGAAAAAAAAAGGTCGAGACCTAATTGCGATCAAGTTGGTCTCTGATATTGCAAGATTCCGACAAATCCAAGAAAAACCTAAGCTTCAATAGATTCAACGGTCAAGCGTTCTAGATATTGCTGCTGCTGAATTTAAAAGAATATCGAAGCAGAACATGAGTTATTTCCATGAGAGTAATTTTAGTTCATTGGATAAAATGAAAACATCAAACCTTTTCCCATTTATCTCTCGGATAAGATTTACAAGTTTTGTTCTTTGAATTTCTAAAACTAAAGCCGTTCGGTTTACAAACAATTAGGAAGAAAGCTTTATCTGTGTTATCAAAAAGCAAGGATTTTTTGTGATGTCTACCACTGTACAACAACAAGGTAGATGCATAGGAGAGAGCGTGGACTCAGAACTGTCAAACCGAAATTATTTCAATTGGAATCATTTGAATTTTACTTTCTATCTTTTGCTATTTTGACAGTTATGATTGACAAGCAGTCCTGCATCTACCATGTTAATTCTACCACGGGTAGACATCTGCTTATAAACTACCCGAAATTTTTCATTCAAACAAACCACTCTTGAGATATCATCAAAATCTCTTTTTGACAATTGAATAAAGTTCTTTTCTGGGTTGGTACATCCTGGTGCTCAAATATCTGTTTGTTACTTTGTCTGAAACTCTGAAGCTTGTCTGAAATTTTGTGTCTCTAACCAAATATTATGTGGAGAATTGTGGAGAAATTTCAGAATTGAGGGAAAACAACTCGTGGTTTTTTCAACAACTCACACATCTCCCATCTTGTACGCGACTATTTGACCAAAAATAACGTTCATATCGTTCTGCAAACTCCAAATTCACCCGACATGGCTCAGTGTGACTTTTTCCTTATGCCACGACTCGGAGTTTTCACATCGCGGAAAGCGTTTTGACACTTTTATATCAATAAAGGAGAACTCGCAGACGGCTGAAGACGTTACCAAAATTCCAAAGCCTATAAAAAGTGTTTTCAAGATTGGAGGAAGCGTTGGAGTATGTGTATTGATTGCAATGGAGATTACTTTAAATAAAATAAAATTAATATCGATGAATAATTGCATCGTTTTCGCTTTATTGAAGAATTCCGGGTATTTTTTCGATAATAAAATACTTTTCCTAAACCAATGAATCGATTTTGACGATCTAGATGTCATTATATCTCGATTTGGCCTAAGATATATAAAATTTTTTAAAATGGCTTAACTTGCAGGAGTTTCTAAAATCTGAAGAAAAGAAGGAGATAGAGAGAGAGAGTTAGGTAATTTTTATGTAGAGAGTAGCTTACAACGCTCATTGGGACGATTTTACAGATTTATGAGACGATTTGCTCCCAGCCGAGATGAAACGTGCATGGACCATGGAAATTTTTTCAATTGAAATTAATTTCACTGATCGATCCTCACCTCTCTGCAATCGATGGAAAACCACAGAGAGCAAATAAATTCGTTTTTTTTTGTGACAATTTGGAATAGTGTGCCCAAATCCTTCTTATATTCCTTATCCTAGCCTCATCCTCTTTTTAATCTTAACCTAAATATGGCTGAATGGTCTTATGACGCCATTTATTTTTGCTTTATTTTTATATAATGATTGATATTCTCAGCTATACTGTCGTTTCAGAAAATTTACCGTAGCGCCTATAGTCACAGAGTTATAATTTACTGCATTCATCGGTTGCCAATGTGGTGTCGTGGCCCAAATAAAATTTTTTTTTATTCTCGTTATGAGGTCAAAGACTCACTTTTTGTTGTCGTAAAATACAATTGTTCGTAGCACTTCTACTGAGTGAGCAATAATTCCATTCAACAATTTTGCATTTTTGTCGCATAAGTATCCTCTTGTGACGACATCATATTTTTTTTTATTTTTATCGTAAAGCCAAGTACAAATTCTTCATTTGCATTTTATAAAATTTACCGTAGAGCATATATTCGAGTAAAAATTCCATACAATGCCGTTATGAGGTCACTAATTTTTCGTTTATTTTTCTCATAAGAGCTAGGTACCTGCCTTGGCTGGAATACCGGTCAGGCCTTGGTGCTACGTTTTCAATTTCCAATCAACTGAAATTAAAAACTCAATTTTTACGGCTTGAAGTCATAATACCCATAAACTTCTCAAGCACTAATATAATCAACACTTTGTGGATGAGGTTGCCTTATAACTTGAATTGACTGATGTAAAGGCATAACACTTGCCTCAGATTCAAATTCACAATTCGCTTTCCACCACGTTTAGAACATCCTACACATATTTCACTTAATAACCCTTGCTTCGCACTAATCTATCTCCCCATTTCGAACCAAGACAGACATGACTGAATAGGTATTACACCTGAAATACTTAGTTCAAAGCATAAAAAAAAAATGATCACTAAAACAAATTTTGAGTTGCGTTACTTGGACAGCTCCCTTCGCGTCCAGAAGACGTCTTTAATTTTGTTTTTATATATGTCATAAATTGAAAAATTTAACCGTTACTATTGTACCATTATTTTTGTCATAGCACCTATACTTAATGAGTAACAATTTCATGCAACGCCGATGCATTTTGAAAAAATGTATTTTTCAACTATTTTGGAAACCTAAGCGATAAAACGTAACGTTGTCACGTCAAAAGCTTAGAAATATAGGCGATAAAGAGGAATAAAATGAGTTGTATTTACAAGGGAGTAAAGGCTAAAGAGGTAACCCTTCTATTCACAGTACCTATTTTATTTCTGAAGATAACGAACTTTATCTCAGTTAGTACCTTGGCAAGCCCGGGTAGATCAGTTAGTATCTAAATAAAAGTAGAGTTATTAAACATTTTAAGCGCTATAATAATGATAATCGAGTTTCAAAGAAGATTAACAGCTAATGGCGGGATTATCACAATCTTACCTTCTTCTTATTTTTTTTATTACAATTTTGAGAAAAAATGTTGCGTTTTTTAAATCACCTGCAATGAAAAGAAAATTTTATAATAAGTCAATTGTTTTAGAGCTCGTTATCCAGTAATATAGTTAGTTATACATTATAATAAATTTAATATAATTTATAAGGTATACGTAAAATGTTTTAATTATGGATTATTAACCTTTAGTATTAACAAAGTACAAAGTCGATTTGTAAAAATACTATTTTTCCCATAGCTTCATATTTTTTGGTGGCGTCCGTGGCGTAGTTGGTTAAAGTGCGTGTCCGCTATGTCAAAGAACCTTGGAGACTCAGGTTCGAACCCCAGCAGCGACAGAAAATTATTCGAATTAAAATAATTTTTCTGTACGGCCACCACCTCTCTGCAGACAATGGCAAACCTCAGAGAGTAATCAAAATGCCATGTAAAGCTTCTTGAAAACGAGAACATTCCGTTCATCGCCGTTCGGAGTCGGCGTTAAGCATGTAGGTCCGGTTCTCGGTCAATTGTGTACAAACTTAATAACACGCACAACACAATTGATCATAAGAAGCTAGGTCAAAGTCCTTTTAAGGGCTGAAATGGCCAGTTATTTATTTTATTTTTTTTTATATCTTTTAAAGGATTTATAAAGGAAAAAAGAAATTGGCTATTACAGCCCTTTTGGTTTAATTCATAATTTGTAAGTTTAATCAACTAACCAATGCTAAATATTTATTCTTTTGCGTGAAAAATGTCCTAGACGTGTAATTTCTCGAAATTCACACAGCAATTTGCCATCAATATGGTGCGATCTTAGATCATTAGACTTTCTTCTTTTGGGTCTTTAGAATATTATAGATAAGATCAATATAGAAGAATCAAGCGCTCAAAGAAAACTTCTAGAATACTTCGAGTATGCTAGAATGTGATGAAAAATTGCACCAATGGAAAGATATAAGAGAAGGAGGACATTGGTAGAATATAGTCTTAGAGTTTACATTTTAGATTTAAATAAAAATATCACCGCTTTTAACAAAAATACTCTCTTTTACTCTTAACTTGAAGTTAAACCTCTGGCTGAAAGACCCCGTATATATTTGAAGACTTCAGATTATGAAATCGCTTAGGCAAATATACTTCTACTCGTATTTAGGTAACCTTTCAAAATACAGATGCATACGATAATATTTTATTAATTATACATCCGTTATGAATACGATATGAAGAGACTTTATCTTAGAGCTGAGTTTAATGAGCTTAGGCCAACTTTAAAGATTACCTTTAACCCAATAAAACCAAAGGCCATGGTTTACTAAGCAACATATGTGTGCATAAAAGTGCAAAAACAAAACAAAAGCAATTAAAATGAAAACAACAAAACTGTGCTGTAGAAAAATATTGTTTTTATTTATTTTTTGTTTTTGCCAAACATAATAACAACGATTAAGTACTGACCAGCGGTTGAAAATATTGTTGGTAACGGTTTTGTTAACCGTTATGCACACATTATGGCTTTAAACGCTAGAGGGCTATACTTCTTAACTGTGTACATAAACTTGGCTTAAACTGTATGCACAGATATTAAAGCGGGCAAAAAATTAAAAAAAAAAATAAATCCAAGCTGAGTGTGTGGCTGGTTAAGCTTCAAGCTTTTGTTGTAGTTGTTATTGTTGGTGTTTTTGCTGCTGCTGACTTTGGTGTTGGGCAAAATGTTAAAAGAATAAAACTTAAATATTCTCATATTTTACTTGGTTAAGCGCTGAAAATGGTACAGAGCTTAACGAGCTTTTATTATAACAACCAATTTTTGCAGAATTCTGAGCTTTGTGTTTTGACGGTTTTATGTGGTTTTATGATATTTTGGACACGTTAAAGAGCTCGTTGATCATAAAACTCTGTTGCTGTTGAAATAATTTAATTTGTCGAAAAACGCATGACGCATCCATGGCTGAAGAATGACCAATTGAGGAATTGAGTGAGCAAAAAAAAAAAATCATTGGTAAAATTTTGACTTACCACAAGACAGTCTTTCACTTTGTCAAACTTTACTTCAGGTGAGCCAAGTTTGGTATTTTATGATTTTTTTATTTTAATTTTTTTCAAGTTTTCTGTATGACACGTTTTTAATTTTAAGTATTTTTTCTTATTATGTTTTGGCTGATTTTATAGTTTTTGTCAATATTTTTATGGTGTTTGCACATTAACTGTTATGAATTTTTTTAGTTTTTTTTTCGAACAGTCATGAACTTTTACAGGTCATTTCTGTCATGTTCAATATTTGACACTTTCTTTTTAAAAACTTTTGCACTCTTTAAGTTGTAAATAAAGCATTTCACCGGCTATAAGGTTTTATAACTTAATTGAACTTGTTGTTGTTGTTGTTGTTTTTAGTTAGTTTTTATTGTCATTGCAGACTAACTACAGTTAATCATCTTGTTTTTTCGCAGTTGGCTGTCATGACACTCAACAAAATCATGTGAACAAAGTTGCCAACTTAATATTTTTACATCTGCTTTTAATGTTAATGTCTTGTGTTTTTTTTTTTTTTTACTTAAGCAAATATTTCTTCATAAAATTATCGCTATTTCCATCAATGTCATGCACTTTATTTATAAATTTTTGTTTTTAATATTTTTTTGTTTTTTTTTTCTCATTAGCTACTTAAGAGTTACTGACAACATGTTCACAAAAACAAAAAAAAACAAACTGCTTGTCTCTTTACAGCTTCACAGTGGCTTAAAACACTTTCTCCACTGCTGATTAGCTTTTCAAACATAAGCTTAACTTTAGAAAATTTGGTGCGCAACAAGATGAGTATTAAGCTCAGCTAATCTTTTACAAGCACCTTTGCACCAAGCACTCCATCTGAGCTTTTAAAAATTTTAAATTTCTTTTGTGAACGCACTAAAATTCATTTTGTGTAGGTAACAAAAATTTCACATTGGAAAATAACGAGAAATCTTTTTTTTTAGCGCATAAATCTTTTCTTGCTCAACCTACCGAACACCCGCCCTAATGCAATTTTTCTGAATTCTTGTATAAATATATCCCTGGGCTACCACATCAACCTTTTTTTTTTTTAATTAAATATTTTTTTTTTCTTTTTTGTTATAAAAACTTTTTTAAGAAAATTATTAATCTATTGCATATTCTGTAAATGTAAAATGCAAATGTTTTCCGTCTCAATCAACTACGTACTTTTGTTACCAATCATCGTGGCCTTATTTATCTATATTCCCATATATTCCCACTGTGTGACACCACTTATCTGTCACAGATTTACATGAATTGATATCGGCTCTACGATACTCGAGAGGAAGCGCACTTGACTGCTACCCCATCGGTCCCGGGTTCAAATCCTGATCAAGCCATGAACCTACGCTTAGACCTATACGCATTTTTTTCCTCCGTTTTAATCAACTCAAATTAAAATTCATCTATGTTTTCTGCTTAAAGTTGGAGTTGGAGTTAAAGATGTTTTCGGATGCCTTTCAACTAGAACTGTACAGGAATAACACTTACCTCATATTCTTAATCACACATTTCTACGAACGACTTTCCGTCACGCTTAGAACATCCTACACATATTTGATGTCCCTTTTTTTCCACTAATCCATCACCTCATTTCGAGCCAAGGCAAACTTGACAGAATAGATGTAGCACCTGAAGTCCTTGATTCAAAGCTTCCTATATGTACTTGGCGAAAACCAAAGAATTGGCGTAAACTTCTATATATCTCCTATAACGGGTTATATCTAAAAATCTGCACTTAGTTTATTCACGTCAGAAATTCAAAATATAGTATAAACATATACTGAAACAATACTTTCTAGTTAAATTATAATATTATAAATACATTTTAATTAATGAACTTCAATAAATGTGCTTTTGTCGGCCACTTGTCGTATTTTTGACCGTAGTTGTAAGAAAACACTTTGTAACATATGTCATTTGTAATGATTTCCTTCAGGTACTTTCGGATACCACGTATCGCCTTGAAAGCTTAAGTCTTTCAGCTATTGTTGTAGACTTAACTTTTAAGTTCTCCGAAGAAATCTTCAATTGGTCGGCATTGTGGTAATTTAGTGGGGTTCCTATCTTTAGGTACAAAATTTATATTTTTGCTGACCAACAACTCTCATGTCGTATTTGCATAATTCGAGGAGGCTTAAATACATAATCATCATCCTGATAATATTTATGAATAAATGGAACTAAACTTTAGCTTAAGGGGGACTATATACCCAGAGGCCGAAAAAAAGGTCATGTTTGTGCATTTTTTTACGGAAACCTAAAGGATATTTTTAAATGAGGTTTTTTATACCTTAAAATATACACATTTAAGAGTATGTGTTAAGTGTTAAGTATTTTTTTATTAAAAAAAAATTTCATATTATGGTAGATACAGCATTTTTTGTAGAACGCTCTGAAAATGCGGTGACCAAGATTCCGCCTCCTAAATTCAACTGAAACAAAAAAATGAAAAATATTATTAAACTAGATACTTAAAACTCGCACTTGTCATAGGCGATTTTGAAAATATTGATTTTTTCACAAAATGGCGGACTTCCGAACGTAAATAACCGATTTTCGACCAAAAATTCGTCATTATTTTGCCTATAAAAATTGAACGAAGCTACGAAAAAAAAATCCTATGACAACAAGATTATTATAAACAAAATAAGCCTACAAAAAAATCAAAACAATCGGTTCACTGAGTTTCGAGAAATCTTGGTCACCGACTTTGAAAACATGGTTTCGAGAAAAACGCGTTTTAAAATAAGGGCTGCGCGCTGTGGAAGGCGGTTCACTGACTAGGCTATAACTTTTTTAGTTTTTGAGATATCGACTTGAAATTTTCACCACATATTCTTGAGACGTAAAGCTTTAAGAAAATTTAAAAAATGTATATAAAAAGTTCTGGGTATATAACGCCCCTTAAGGAATAATCTTGATATATCACTATATTTATTATCAGTCCATTTGCCTTGTAGTATGGCTCCGAAATTCCTTTGCCAGAGACATATAAATCATATAAATCATAAGTTTTTGTTCAACCAATTTTCTTGTATTTATATTTTACATCAGGAGAACTTGGAAATATATCATTTGCTTAAAATGTACCGATTTCTGGCGTTTGTGGTATACTTAGTATGCAATAACTCTCATTATCCAAAATGAACGATTTTCCAATGTAATTTTTGACCAAGCACCGAAATTGAAATTTAACTTTCAGAATTTGCTTTTCAGTGTATTCTAGAAATCGCTGGTTCGTTCTGACTTTAATATTGAATGATTTTAATGTTTTACAAATATGTACATATATGGCTGCGAGTATTTTAATTTTCGAACGGTTTCATTTCAACTTATGTCATCTTTGCTGTTAAAAGCAGTTATAAGCTCTTTAATGTTTTTTTTAGTCATAATAATCGGTTTTCTTTCGAAATGAGGTTGCCTATGAATTTTTAAAGTACTCAGGATAGAATATATCGCCCTTTTAGACACGCCCTTCGCCATAAAATGTCCGCATGTTTTTTCCCTTCTCTAAATGCTGCTGATAAAATTTTACAATACGCTCGCGGATATGTTGATGCGGTGAAGGCATTTTAAAGACTAATGAAACAAGTACGCTGCCATCAATCATATAATAAAAGGACGATGCAATAAATCATTTACAGATCGATTCTGTGCGTTACCGGTAACAGCAATATTGTTACCAAAACTCGTTACCGGTCTTATAAATCGGTATTCTGTGCACTCGGTAACACTGTCAAATGTCGTAAACTCACCTTATAGAAATGAAGCTCGCTCTTTTGTGTGGTGAAATATAAACAATGGAAAGTGAGAAGTAAATACATAGAATGAATTGCATTATGTTAAATTTTTATATAATATTTGTTTTTTTTGGCAGGAAATATGCAAGCACTACGCCGGCGCAGCTGCGGTGTTATCTAAATTTAATTTATATAATAATTTTATGTAAATTAATAAATATTACACAGTGAATTTCTATAAATTTTTATCATTCAAAAGTGCTGAAGAAGCAGCAACAGTGAATTTAACATCGTTTTTTATTTTAATTTGCTCCGATTTCAATTTGAGGATTTTAAAATTAGATTAATTACTCAAAATGCGAGCTATTTTTTGTAATGCAAGCTAAAAAATGTCTTCTGTTTTGCTTGTTACCACCTAAAGAGATGGTAACAATATTCACCGGTAACGCTTGGTCGCAGAATACCAACAGAGTGTTCAAGTTACTAAAAGTTGAATTTCTACGGTAACAAGATTAATGTTACCGCGACAGAATTGATCTGTTAGTAATTCTTTTTTTTTAAGGAATACTCCAGATATGGTCTTTATCATTAACCTTCATAGTTTGAGACCCCCATTGAAAATCAGAAACATTAATAGTTGTATTTTCACTTCATCAACAGGAAATCCCACAAAAACAAATTTTTAAAGCTGATTTTAAAGTGTTCAATGTCAATTGTGGATTCTTTTCACTTTAAAAAAGTAAAAACTGAATAAAGCAAAGTAAAACTGAATAAGACAAAATATTGCCATTGCATCATTTGCACTCAATTTGCATCAATTGCGAGCATATTTGCAGTTTTGAGTTTAAAACTGGATATATTTTGTTTTTGTGAATGTCACAAATTTACTACGAATATCAAATACATCACAAAACTAGTAAGTAATGATCTTCGACTGGGCCGAAGTTAAAATACCCCCACGGCCGAACCAAAGTATAATCAAAATCTTAAGCAATCAATAAAATGTGTATTTGTAAAAACATTTTCGTTATAGTAAGAAAATATGTAGAAAATATTCGTCTTTTGTTTTTTGATAAAGTCACTTTGTATGGAGGGTAGGCGTCGTTTTCATCCGATTTGGTTGAAATTTATACTCAGAGTGTATATTAAATAGTAAGGACCCTATTTCGAATAGATATATTAAATTTTATGGAATTCTAAGAGATTATACCGTTTTTTAAAGTCACTTTGTATAGGAGGTAGGCGTGGTATTCATCCGATTTGGCTCATTTTCGAACTTGACCTTTATTTTTAAGTTAAAAGTTTAAATATCGAATTTCGTGATGAAATTGCGGCTGTAATCGTAATCACAGACAGACAGACAGACAGACGGACAGACGGACAGACGGACAGACGGACATGGCTAAATCGACTCCGGTGGTGATTCTGATCAAGAATATATACACTTTTCTATACCTACCACGCATCCTTATGGGCGTTACAAAGGGAGTGACAAAATTAATATTAAACGTGGAGGTATAACAAGCTTTAAACGTGGGGGTATAACAAGTTCAAATTCACTAAAAAGTGAATACCCCTAACGTAAAAATACTTACAGTCATAAATGAGTTGAAAATTACATAATAGTCACTACCCTAATATATATTCCTTTGTAGCAAAAACAATCTCCACCATTTTTTTTTTTTTTTTTATCTACTGAATCTAGTTTTTAAATGTTGGCATGATTTACTTTCGGAAAATTAAAGCAACAATAAAAGCATGTATCAGAAATTTGACCTCCAACTCTGCATGTGTGCCGACCATAAGCATTCGTCCGTCTGTCTGTGGACCATTTCGTTTTTTGTGTTTTGTTACAGCTTTTTTGTTATAGTTTTTTTGTTATAGTTTGTTCCTTGTCTTAAGGTGTTGGCAACCCTAAGTAGCGATTGTCAAGTTATTCTCAGATAGAGAGAGGTAAACATCAAAAGCTAGTTAATGCAATTTTATTGCATTAAATATGATGTTGTTGTTGTTGTTGATGTTGTTGTTGTTGTTGTTGTTGTTTTTATTGTAATATTTGTAATATTTGCTGTTGCTGTTGCTGTAGTTGTTGTTATTATTTTCCACATCAGCAAACACGGAATTAAATGCATGGCTTGAGCTCACTTGCCTAGCCTGTCTCTTGTTAGCCAAGTTAAGTTAGCCTACAATGCATATGTTTCTTGGGCTCAATAATGTTGTTTTTATTGTTGTTCTTTAGGTTGGGTGTTTTCTATTGTAGTTGAGTTGCTGCTGTCAGAGGTGATGGCTTTTCTATTAACATTTTTTTTTTGTTTTTTGTCCAGTGGTTATTCGGTCCGATGGCTGTTTAGTTCGATAGCAACAAACAATGCCACGCTTTGCAGCTAACAAACGACTGACTGCCAATCAAATGATTAGACAGATGGACTGACTGACAGCATGACAGACACTCAAGCAGCGGCTATCTGCTAGTCGGCATAAATAAACTTTTTAAGTCTCTGTTTCTTTTGGCGAATTGGTGTGCTTAACAATGTGGAGTGTGTCATGAGGTGTTGTTTGGGTAGCAGTGTATTGTGTCTTTTTGGTTTTTCATTTTTGTTTTTTTTTTATTTTACGTATCGATTGTTTTTTTTTATTCTTCGTATCGATTGTTTTTTTTTATTGTTTTCCACTTCTTGGCTAAATCGCTTCATTGCTACAATCATTGATGGATTTGAACGTTGAAGTTTCACTGGAATTTATGCCAGAAATTGGTAAATTATTGTTGTTGTTGTTGTTGTTGTTGTTGTTGTTGTTGTTGTTGTTGTTGTTGTTGGTGTTGTTGTTGTTATTGATGTGGTTGCTGTAGTAGGTTGTTGTTGCCCAAATAGATATGTTAAGCAAATTGAATTATTGCCTCGCGGCCTTGTTGAAATCTATACAAAAATCACTACTTAAGTAGTTGAGAAATTGCAAAATGGAAAATTTATGATCACTAAGAACTCTGACTGCATTCATGCCAAATTTTTCCTTAACAAGCTTGATTGGTGTCTTGAGAAAAAGTTTGGGTTGGGCATCCAGTTGTAGAAAAACTCAAGAGCTAACGGCAATAAATGCTTGAGCAGTAATTAATTACAGTGAAGTCTTAAAAATGATGACTAATGAAAGTTTTTTTTTAAAAAACAAAAACCACTTTTTCAAAAATATCGAAAAGAGAAATGGAGAGAAACGGAAAATTGAAATTATAAGAAGCTTAGAGAAAAACAAATTATTTTAAAGAAAAAGTTATTTGGGACGCATTTCAAGAAATATACATAGACCAGTGTGGCTAGAGTTATAATAAGGAAAATATCAATTATCGCATGAAGGGGAAAAAGTGACAGAAAGGGAAAGGGAGAGAGAGAGAGAGAGTGAATAAGGTGGACTTAATAAAGAAGTTGATTTTAAAAAAATAAATTTTTCAAACTTCTTGTTATCCACTTCCCACTTCTTATAAACCATCCACCTTAAACTAAAAAATAAAAAAGAAGTTTTTCGTTTCGCACTACAATGAACATGTTTTGTATTTTGAAGTCAATATTTGTATTATTTGGAATATTTTGTTTTGGAAACATCAAAAATTAACTTCAAACATAAATTTTATTTCAAAAACACAGCATAAATGTCTTGGCACACAGCAATTACATCACACGTCGTGAATACCCCTATTATGTAAAAATAAATCTAAGAATTATCTCTTTTTTTTGTTATGTTTGGGCGATTTTAAACTCCTGTAATTGTTCATCGATTTATTATGAAACCAAATTAATTTGAGACAAATCCTTATAAAAGAGGTATTCACGATGTGGTGAATTCGTATGATGAGAACGAACGACTGAGTCATACTACTAGTTAGTATGAAAAGTCGTAGCGTCTGAGGCCCCTATTATGTTGTCATGAAATAATTTTTTCACGTGACAACGATGCATTTTACCGTACAGGCTTCCAAAAAGTTAAAAAAAGAGTTTATTCGAACGAAACGACCACAACAATGGAGTTATAACTCCATGACTACTGGGGTTATGGTAAATTTCATTGAATGACAGTAAAGCTGACGTTTTCGGTAAAAAATAAAAAATAAAAAATTTTTCGGATGATAAAAATAAAATAATAATTGGGATTCAAAATTAAAATAAGGACAAGTATTAGAATAAGAATAAGTGGCGTCCGTGGCTTAGTTGATTAAAGTGCGTGGCTGCTATGTCAACGAACTTGGAGACCCAGGTTCGAACCCCAGCAGCGACAGAAAATTATTTGAATTTAAATAATTTTTCTGTACGGCCGCCACCTCTCTGCAGACAATGGAAAACCTCAGAGAGTATTCAAAATGCCATATAAAGCTTCTTGAGAACAAGAACATTCCGTTCATCGCCGTTCGGAGTCGGCGTTAAGCATGTAGGTCCGGTTCTCGGTCAATTGTGTACAAACTTAATAACACGCACAACACAATTGATCATAAGAAGCTACGTCAAAGTCCTTTCAAGGGCTGAAATGGCCAGTTTTTTTATTTTTTTTTTTATTAGAATAAGAATTTGGATAATGATAAGGACAATGATTGGAAAAAGGATGAGAGAAGAGATTAAGAACAGGAATAAGACAAGAAGTACGACAATAATTAGGTCAAGATTTCAGACAATGAAGACAAAAATTGGTCTAAGGAAAAGAACAAAGATCTATTTTTAGACACACCTTTAACAAAATTCAAGATAAGATTGGGAAATGGAAAAGGAATAGAACAATGATTTGGACCCAAGATTCCAAAGATTTAGAACCAAGTTTAGAAAAAGATACGGAACAAAGATGAGAAAGGGGAAACGAACAAGAATAAGAACAATGATAAAGAAACGCTGTCACGTCAAAACTTACGGGTGTGTTCACGATACAGCCAACTCCTTTTTTTGTAAAAAACAAAAATACAATACATATGTTATAAAATTGTGGCATTTTTTTATAAGTTTATTTCTTTTATAATTCTTATTTGGCATTAAGCTCACAATATAATTCTTAAAAAATATGTTTTTTAAGAATTATAAAAGAAATAAACAATACATATTTGTTTCGAGAAAAAAAAATGTTTTCATAAGAAAAAACAAATACTATGAATTCAATGGAACTTTTAAGTTTTAAGACTCAGATTCAATAGGGCTTATCCTTAAGATTCTCAAACTAGGCTTTATGCAAAATACTATGCTTATGCTGGTTGTAGTATTGTGGAAAACCCAAATGAGTCGATTGGTCGAAATTTTGTCGTCAAAAATGAACTTCCAGGATAATCTAACCCGAGTGAACTGCGGCAGCCACATGCCCGAAATCTATATTCCTTCGATAGTCAACTTTTTTACTACGAATAAAAGCAACGGTGGCAGCCGTGGCGCAATGGGTATAGTGCGTGGCCCCACGCCAGAGAACTCTGGTTCAATTTCCACCTGGCACAGAAAGTTTTTTCAATTGAATTCATTTTTCTATTCGGCCGTCACCTCTCTACAGACAATGGCAAAGCTCAGAGAGTAAAAAATGCCATGTAAAGTTTCTTGAGAACATGCACAGTAGGCGTTCGGAGTCAGCATAAAACTAGTAGGTTAAGTTCTCTATCAATTGTGTACAGACATTTAATAACACGCACAACACAATTTTATCCAATTGATCATAATAAGTTCGGTCAAAGTCCTTTCAAGAGCTGAAATGGCCAGTTTATTATTATTATTATTATTACTATTATTAAAAGCAGTGGTATGTTGTTTTTGTAATTGTCAAAAATTGACAACAACTATCAAATTTATTACAAAAACAATACCAAATGAATACAATATAAAATACATCACATCGAGAATACCCCTATATTTTTATAGGGATATAAGAAATTTACAAAAATATAAATTGCATCGATTAGTTTTCATCTGCTACAGTGCACCGTGGCTTATAAGGTTAAAGATTAGTGGGAAAGAAGGAACAATCAAGTGAAACATGTGTAGGACGTTCTAAGCGTGATAGAAACACACGTAGAAACAGATGAATTTGAATCTGAGGCGAGTTTTATGCCTTCGTCTCAGTCATTTCAAGTCACATAGCGATCCCCTCCACAAACATTCTCTACATCAACTATTTAACAATTTAAGGGGCGTAACTATTGATGAATTTTTATTTTCAGATTATATGAAATGAGCAAAATAGTGAAAAAAAATGGGGTGTAGAGCCATGGCTGACCGATATTCGAATCCGGGACCTCTGGGATGGCTGTCAAGTTGCTTACATACTGTCTACACTTGCAATATTTGATCTCATGAAATATTTCATCACATCGATATTGCAAGTGTAGACCGCTTATTTCGTGAAATTGCTCATCGCATTAAATTTATCTCTTGAAATATTTCTTGAGAGATATTTCATGAAATAAGTAAGCTGTCATTTTTTTCAGTAAAATATGTATGTGTGTGCATTGTTCAAGTCCAGCAACAGCAAAAACTGAGAGCAAAAGTATAATATGGAGTATGGATAAAATCATGAAGTTAAGCACATTTTCAACTACAAGCGAATTGACTTAAAAATCTTTGACTTTCAGAGCTGGAGATGAAATGCCCACTTAAAAATTATTGCATAAAATCTGGATTTCATAAAATTTAATTTGACAGTTCGCAGACGATCAAATATTGCAAGTGTAGACCGCATGTTACAACTCACTTTCAGGGCTGCGCGATGTCTCTTAAAGCCGCTTTACGTTGTCCTACAGTGTGTTACGACATGTCAAAATTTTCATGTATGATAGAATGTAGAATGGTGTAAACAACGAAAAGCAAAGTGTGTTCCAACCTGTTTTGATGTTTTTGACATTTCGTTCTACATTTTAATTGTTAGGTTTGTTTCTAATTTCATCACACATTCTTTTCGACCAGAGATGAGTTTTATAAGATTTCTTCGAATTTAATTTATTGGAAATCACCAAGCTGCAAGTTACATTTCATCAAATGTTTAAAAGCAAGCAAAATAATGACTGCTTCTATTTTTAATGCACAATTGGCCCTTATAATGCTTACAATAGCTGCTATGTCCCGATTCATTTTAAGAATTTTCAATTTTTAAATTTTTATTGAATGAAAGTGCAATGTGACTCTGTGAGATAGTCTAAAAGAGAAAAAATAATTTCTTTATACAAAATTTAAAAAATGACAGTGTGATAAGATTTGGTTATACTTTCTCACATGTCGTAACACACAGTAGGACAATGTAAAGCGGCTTTTAGAAATGAGAATAAGTAGTATGCTTAAGACACATTAGTTACATGTCGCATCCGTGACGTAAGTTATAAGCATTTTAAAAAATTTTTAAAATTATTCCGATATATTTCCATTTCTCAAAGCTTTAAACAAAAATTATACTCCTTGGGCTAAAAAAAAACAAAAACAACAAAAGCTGTAGCATTCAGTGTCACATCCGTTACAGTGAATCTATTAAATCAATGATGTTAACGAGCATTGAATTTATTTGCCCTTGTGTCGCATTGCTGAGCATTTTTCCGGTATATCGTGCAAAATCCTTACAAAATAGAAAATAAAATATAAATAAAGAAACCTCAAGCATAACACGCCAACATAAAATCAATAGATTACAATAAAATTTATATGGCCAAGACTGTATTTATTGTAAAGGGTGATTTTTTTGAGGTTATGATTTTCATGCATTAGTATTTGACAGATCACGTGGGATTTCAGACATGGTGTCAAAGAGAAAGATGCTCAGTATACTTTGACATTTCATCATGAATAGACTTACTAACGAGCAACGCTTGCAAATCATTGAATTTTATTACCAAAATCAGTGTTCGGTTCGAAATGTTTTTTATCGACAAATTTTGTTCAGCGATGAGGCTCATTTCTGGTTGAATGGCTACGTAAATAAGCAAAATTGCCGCATTTGGAGTGAAGAGCAACCAGAAGCCGTTCAAGAACTGGCCATGCATCCCGAAAAATGCACTGTTTGGTGTGGTTTGTACGCTGGTGGAATCATTGGACCGTATTTTTTCAAAGATGCTGTTGGACGCAACGTTACGGTGAATGGTGATCGCTATCGTTCGATGCTAACAAACTTTTTATTGCCAAAAATGGAAGAACTGAACTTGGTTGACATGTGGTTTCAACAAGATGGCGCTACATGCCACACATCTCGCGATTCTATGGCCATTTTGAGGGAAAACTTCGGAGAACAATTAATCTCAAGAAATGGACCGGTAAGTTGGCCACCAAGATCATGCGATTTGACGCCTTTAGACTATTTTTTGTGGGGCTACGTCAAGTCTAAAGTCTACAGAAATAAGCCAGCAACTATTCCAGCTTTGGAAGACAACATTTCCGAAGAAATTCGGGCTATTCCGGCCGAAATGCTCGAAAAAGTTGCCCAAAATTGGACTTTCCGAATGGACCACCTAAGACGCAGCCGCGGTCAACATTTAAATGAAATTATCTTCAAAAAGTAAATGTCATGGACCAATCTAACGTTTCAAATAAAGAACCGATGAGATTTTGCAAATTTTATGCGTTTTTTTTAAAAAAAAAGTTATCAGGCACTTAAAAAATCACTCTTTACAATTAGCATATCGTACGTTGTCGAGATAATCTTAAAAGCGACACAACAATACCAACAACAACAGAGCAATCATCAATTACACTAACAACAACAAGAGAAAAAATGCCTCAACATGACATTCCTAGAGCTGACATTTCTGCAGCGCATGTAAAACGCAGAAAAATGGCGTATTTTTATGGCACCTGATTTCTTGAGTTGACAGCTCAGTACGTTAGTGTCTTTGTTGTTGTTGTTATTGTGGTTTGAAGAAGTAAGTGGCTTTAACGTCTTCATTACGCATGCTTGACGCATAGCAAAATAAATTTTTCACAAGAATTTCAAATTCGCATTTAAGTGATTTTACAAAAACAAAAAAAAAAACAGAAGTGATTTACATACATTGTCAAACCTGAGCATTTTGCTAAGGATAGAATTATTCAATTATATCATTAAGTTAAATAATAATGAATGCAATATAACTTTTTATAAATTATAACTTTGTTTTTCACATAATTAATTGAATTAGCATAAATCGTGCTACAGTCGTGGCTGGCATTAAAAGAAAACTTTTTAAATGCAGTTAAATTGTTAATTTAACTGCCTGTTTGCAACAAAGACTATGCATTATGCACTTTACAAGAACAATGTGAAAAGAAAAACAAATAAATTAGATAAAAATTTTCGCGCTGCTTTTCCGCCTCATAAAGACGACTGAGCTGTTAGGCTTTGTGTTGAAATTATGCAGCATTCGTTTTTTTTTTTCCCCCTCTTTTGTATCTTTCTTATCTATAACTTTTCTACAATTAGTTTTTATTTTAATTTTTTTTTTCTTTCATCTCATCGTTGTTATTGCTATTGTATGATTTATTTTCTAGCGCAAAAAATAATGAAAATTTATTGCACACTCACTTCATGTAGACTGCATAAAAGTGGCGCGCCTGCGCAGTCATTGCGTTAACATCACGTTCGTAGGCATATTTTTATGGCCCGTACTGTAATTAGCGCTGCTGACAATGATGGCTTGACTGCACATTAAGGTAGGTTTTGGCAGCGTCTAATCGACCACGCATGAGTTGGCCAAGCTTTCAAAAGAAAAAAATACATAAATAAAAGAAAAATTTGGCAGTTGGCGAGCCTAAGCGTGCAGCGTGTTTAAAGCGATCTTAATGGTTCTGCGGGTGTTGGTACAGCGTGTATTGCGTTAAGTTTTAATAATGGCTTTGTTACAAGAAAATTGCTTTCAAAACTTTTGTTTCCAAAAACCAAAAAAAAAAAAATAAAAAAAATTAAGTTTCGTTTTCTTGCATTTTGGATCTTGTTATCAGTAGTTTTTATCGATATATTTAGGCACACTTTCATACACACAAAAAAAAAATAAATTTTATTTTCTAAAGACTAATTTGTCTTTGACTTATAATATTGCTGAATACTAATCCGTGAAATGAGTATATTTCAAAGCAAAGTAGCAAATTCAAGTCTGAAAATAATTAACTTATAAGCTCATAAATAACTAGTGATAACCCCCAAGTATCGAGTGAGCAAGATATTGGGTGTTCAATAGGGTGTTTTGACGTGGTAACGTTGCATTTTACCGAGCAGGTTTCCAAAAAAGTTGAAAAAAGCATTTTTCCAAAATGCATCGGCGTTGCATGGAATTGTTACTCTATGAGTATAAGTGCTATGATAAAAGTTATGGTACGACAGTTAAGCTTAATTATTTGGCATTATAAGAAAAATAAAAAAACAAATAAAAATGCCATTGGGACAAGTAGGCTTAAGTAATGTAACTGAAAATTTGTTGCATAGAATTATTACCTGCTAAGTCAATGAGCTAAAGTTACAAATATTATACGCCAGTAGAAGGTTGGTCCTTATTCGTTATAACAAAAATAGATCAAAAATTTATGACGTCGCACAGTGGAGTATCCAGAACAATTTAGTTGGACAAAATTATTTTATGATTTTAAGCTAAAGGGAATGCAAAAACAAGCCAAAAAAATGTAGGGCAAGTGGGGGTCTATATTGACCCCCTGGGCAACTATGGTTTAATTTGTAGGTTATGGGTGGTTGTTTCACTAAAAATGCTCTAGCAACGAACGTTTTTGATGCAAAACATTCTTCAAAGACAAGATATTTTCATGAACTTTCCAACGATATACATTACTAGCAGAAATTTTATTGAAAAATATAATTTTTTTGTGGTCAAACCAGGAAATTTTGGAGAAAATTCACAATTTTTGTGTTAAAAGCCTTTTTTGTCAAAAAAAAAAAATACTTTGTGAGTCTATATTTTTTATTTAAAATTATAATTCCTGTTAAAATTTCATTAAAAAAAGTATCATTACAACAATTATTATTATTGAAAAAAGTGTTTAATGGATGATTGAATATTCAAATTAAATGAAAATCGATTTAGAAATAAAACAATAGAAATGAAAATGATTCGTCTTCCTCAGATGACTCTCTTTCAATTTCGATAGCATGTAAGTGCTCCACGAGCAAAAGAATTTCCAAAGTTTCCTTAAGAAATGGTTTTGTTTTTTTCCTCGGCATGGTTCTTATTCAGCTAAAAGAGGATCGGAAGTTAAGAACAATCGATTAAGTATATCAGTATTGCAATATTCTTTTGAAGCTTTCCTTGCATAGCTTTGACGATATTCTCGAAAATGTTTATTTCTTGCTTCAGCTGGTTCTTCTGAAAGCTGTCCAATAGGAAGAATAGCATTCTCAATAACAATTGGTGGTGTCATCGGAGGAAAAAGTGGTTTTTGTCAGATTTTGACAGTTTTTTACATTGACTTTAGAGAAAAAAGATAGTTTCAGATTTTGATAGTTTTTAACATTGACTTTAAAGAAAAAAATGTATGCGTCAAGTTTCAAGTTGATATCTTAAAAATTATGGGATTTATAAATATTTTACCATGTTGATGACGTCACTTTATATGCGAGGTAGACGCCGTTTTTATCCGATTTTTTTCATTTTTAAACCTGATATTAAAATATAAGAAATAAACTTATGCATTAAGTTTCATGGCGATATCATGAAAACTTTAGGATTTATGAAGGTTTTACCAGTTTTTTTGGGTTTAAACGGTTTTTTAAAAAATTCAGCACTTTTCGGAACGAAGCGGACAACGAGTTTATATTTTTTTAAGATGTAAACACCTGTAGTGTTAAGTTTATGAAGAAAAATGTACAGCCACGGACAGCCGCATATAACAAACCCCTTTGGATATCCAAACATTTTTTAAAAACAATCCTCAAAAAACACCCATTTTTAAAATACAACTACAAATTTTAAATAAATACAATACCATCCAACCCACTTTACATTTATTTTTACATACCTGCTTCATTACAAACCATTTATATGAACTTCTTAAAAAAATTGGGGAAAAAATATGAAATTTTAAGTATGCACTCTTCTAAACATCTAGCAATCCAAAGAAAAGTTCAACTAAAAATGACAAAGTTCAGAGAGCTAAAAAAAAATGTTTGAGCAAGGCACGGTAAAACTACTCATTGTTCGTTGTTCTTACACTATTCAACAAAGTTAAAAAAATATATATTATTTTTTATATCGGTGTTTGACAAAATTGAATACTGTCCAGCTAAATCGAAGAAAAACTCCACAGTGCGTCGTGAGACTGCGAAGAGAGTCGCTGCAAGATCGAAAATGACGCAATCATTTAACGGCGTTGAATGGAATTATTACTAAAAGAGTTTATGCCTAACGGTCAATATTATAAAAAAGAAAGCAAGGATTTATACTTTGTCTTAAGACATACAATATTTAAAAACGAATTATGACGTCATCAGGTCGCGTAGGAAGCAGTCAAAATATAATATAGCATTTTTGTTGCATGGAATTAGTACTCGCTGACTGGAATTGCTATGGAAAATTTTATTCTAGGACAGCAAAAAATAGTTCTTTGGCCTCATAACGACAATGAAAAAACACAGAAAATGTTGAAGCCACGTCACCTTGAAGGCAACCCCATAATGCAGTAAAAATGCAACAAAATTGAAAAAACGTTCCATGGAATTATAACTCCGCGACTTTTGGCACTACGGTAAACTTTATGGAACGCCAGCAAAGCTGAGGTTTTTGGTTACATGATAAAAATAAAAAGAAAAAATAATGGCTTCATGGGGTCTCTTAGGGAACTCCGTAAAGTAACCTTAATGCACCAAATACAAAAGCAAAAACAAAAATTAAAATTATAATAAAAAAAAATTTAATTAAATTTAAAATAAAGGATAAGCTCTATCCTCAATGAGGACAAGAACTTGGTGAAAGTTAAGGTCAGGAATAAGATTAGTAGTAGGACAAATATCTGAATAAATGAAATTGGACAAGAATAGGTCAAGAATTCAGACAAAGATTTGGGTAAGACTATGACTATGACTATGAAAAACATTGGGACAACGATGAGGACAAAAATTTAGAGACTCATCTAAGGCCATGTTATGGACAATATTAGCAAAGGACAAGAAATGGGTCAAAGAATAAAACAAGAATTTGCACACACTAAGGACAAGATTTAGGACAATGATTACGAAAAAAGTGGGACAAGTGTTAGAGAAGTATTCGAACATGTTTAAGGTCAGGAATTTGGACAGAGATTAACTCAAGAGTTTGAAAAAGAATAAAGGCAATAATTATTAGAACAAATATAAAAAAAATGAGAACTAGTTTTGGAACAAAGGAAAGGGTAGGATCTTGTTCCCTTCACAAGAAGGGAAAAAAATGCATGGCGAGCGTTTTTCTATGCCCGAACAGGCCTTTGAGTTCATCAAAACCCTGGTTTCGAAGGTACCAACTTCCGAGTGGCAAAACTTTTTCGAAAATTGATTCAAACGAATGCAAAAGTGTATTGATCATCTTGGAGAATACCAAGGAAAACAATAAAAGCATTTTCACTGATTAACCACTGTTTTTTCATTGTTAAGCGCAAGACTCAAAAGGCAACCCTCGTAATTGTAGATTTTTAATTTCAAATACAATCTTTTCCAAATCAAATCCAATTTTTTAAAAGCCTAAAAGAATTATTTCCATTGAATATTTTTTAACATTTCAAATTCAAACCTTTACAGTTAAAAACAAAAACTTTCCCTTTCAAATGCAACTTTTAAATTTCAAATTTAACTTTTGGAAAAAGAGAAAGATATATGTTAGGTCTTTATCATTTCTTTTCTCCAAACAAAAAAAAAAACGTCGAAGGTGTTACAATTAATTTTCGAAACATAATATTTATAATTTTTTAGTTTTTTTTCTGAGAATTTATTACATAATTTATTTTATAATTTATCTCGAGTCAACTAAAATCTACTTTTTTGACATGATATTTTATCCTGACAGTTTTTTATTATTCCTTTGGTGGGTATACATAGTGTGGGTAAAGAAGTCATAATGAAGTGCTTTTATAACTAAGGCATTTTAAACCCAAGCTCCGTATTATATCCTCTATAGAAGGATATATTCAATAAATATATAGCAAATATGAGAAATAAAAAATATGTACATAAAAATATTTTTAATTTTTTTATTTTATTAAATTTTAAAAAACGGCCAAAACTTTTTCCCTTTAGACTATAATACTGCCTTAAAAGTTCATACCATAAACAGATGGTACCACCTTCATACAAGATATAAGATCTTAGGTTAGGTAAGGTTATATGGGTTGTTTACCATTGGCTATGTTGCTTTAACGGGAGCCTTATGGTCTATCGTGATTCTCTTTAACTGTTGTTATAAGTATTCACCTTCTAACTTACGATCCTCCACTCACCACAATAGTCCACAGTTACAATTTCTTTATCTTTGGATCAAAGAATTAATCCTCCAAAGAAGAATCCTCCCCATATTAGACAGACAGAGATTGTTGCTAACTAATTTGTAACAATTTTTTCCATGCTATGTTAAGAGAGACTTAAGCTCATATGTGCCACCAACTTGACCGGAGTAAAAAGAAAAAAAAATAATTAAGTAATTAGTTCTAGAGCAAAATTAGCCCATTAAATTACAAATCTCAGCACAACATAAAATAATATTAATGATTACATTATTTTTTTTTCAATTATAAAACACAATGAATGCAATAAAAGATTAACAAATAACGGTGCAATTAACGGTGTTGCAAAGAATTTCAATTAAAACAATTATTGCCGGCATTTGCAGTCAGTGGTTGAAGTCAACAATTTGGACATAATTGGCTGATATATGCTATGCAATCTATGAGTATGTGTATGTGTGTGTGTGTGTGAGTATGTCTGTTGCAAATGTTGCAATTTCAATTGCAACAGGTTGACATAGAAGACCACCAACCGTGTGACCCTCAAATGTGTTCCCATTCATAGTATTCTAGAATTGTAATGATTGCAATAGCAATTGTAGCTGACTGTCTAGCAACAATTGCCGTTCGACCGTCATGAAGTCTAGAGTGAAATTCATGTCATTGCATAGAGTTGCCTTTGAGCTCAATACACGTCGTTCGTTGCATTTCTATAAGTTATGTGCATTAAATACTAACACCAAAAAATGCAAAAAAAAAATAAAAAACTAATACAAAAACAACAAAAAAAAAGCGAACACAAAAAATTAACTGTACAGAAAAATTAGCTACTTTTCAACCTGTGCGCAATTGTTAATTAGATAGAAATTGCGTTGTTTCGACGTTGCAGTCGAGTGCACAGCATGAACAACAGCAACAACAACAATAGCAACAATAACAACAAATTCAATTATAATGCATTGCAATTCAAAGCAATAATTTTTGAAAATGTAAAAATTCAACAATTGTATTGAAGGTAAGTCGAAATGTGAACGGGATTTTGGCGTTGAGCAACAATGGAAGAATGAGGAGTTTGAAGAACAAAATTTTATGAAATCAATGGAAATATAACAGAGTTTATGTGCTATAATTAAGGCACTACATACATGTAAATATGGGAATGCACAATAAAGGGTTAAGTAGAAAGTGCAAGGGTTTAATTTGAACTTGTTATTGCTTAAATGAATGTATTTCCTGATCTTAAAACGGTTCAAAGACTAGATTCTTCTAAAAAATTTATTGCTTTTCAATACAAAGTTCAAAAAATTTGTTTATTCTGTAATGGTGCCACACAAAATTTTTTTGTGCCTATAGCTACCAATTTATTTTAGACTTTCTATACCTCAACTTAAATATTGAGCTTATTTTAACTCAAATGTTAAAAACCACACTTAAATCGGTTCAATAGTTTTTAAGTTATTTTAGTTTTAATTTCAGATTATCATAATATTCATTAAAAAAAACGGGTTGCACAAGAAACACACAAATGCCAACCAGCAAATATAATGCCAAAATATTAATATTCAAATTATAAACATTAGATACACAAAAAAAAATAAACTTTTTATGAGTAATTCTTTTTTAAGTTTTCTATACCTCGGTATTATTACTGAACATTAGTTAGCTCCCGTACAGAAATTCACACTCAAATCGAACCAATAGCCTTAAACTTATTTTAATAGTTATATAAAATACATAAAAAACAAAAAACACATAAAATACACAAAATACATAATATTTAAAACACAAAATTGAAGAGTTCCCAAATTATGCTATAAAACAGAACTAATTTTGGCAAAATGTAAATTTCGAGTTTTGATAATCATTGTTTTTAATGGGCAAAAAAAGTACGAAAACAAAAAGAAATGGATGGACGAATGTTATGACCAATCTGTTCAACCGAAAGATTGTTGCAAGATGGGTACTACGTGTGTTATTAATCGACCAAACAAAATAACGAGTTCGTGATTCCAAGCATTATTAAGCTATGTTTAGGCCTGATCCCTAAGTTTTTGTACATCGATTAGTGACCAGTATTGAAACTTGGATTCACCAGGATTCAGCTATTACATCTAAATCGGATATACAAACATAAAAATGGGCTGGGCCAAACAGAAATGCTCCGAGGCGGCCAAAGACACAACAATCGGCCGTATAGATTTTGGACGGTATTTATTATAACTCTTACGGCATATTATTGATCGACGAACTTAAAAAAATTATTATTTAATATAATGCAGCCCGTGTGAATAAACCCCTAATAACCACATTTAAAATAGAAGTTATTTTTTTTACAAAACAATGCACCTTATCTCACAAGAGATTGAAAGCAATGGCAAAACTCAACGGATTACGCTTTGAATTAATTCCCCATATATCGTATTCTCCAGATAACACCCTAAGCGACTATTATTTTTCCCAATCTCAAAAGATGGTACACGGAAAAAAAATTAAATCAAATTAAGAAGTTGAAATCGAAAAATTGAATGGATATGTATTTTGAGATTTGTACAAACATTTCTATCGCTGAATTAAATGTTAAAAGATCACAAATTAAGGTATTAACCTAAAAGAAAAGTGAGTAATATAACTGAATTATACCACAAAATAACGTTTTTCTTAACTATACGAAGGTCTTATTGATTATTTGCGTATATGACAAAATATTGACAAACATGTTCTTATTATTTGTACTTTTGAGAAAGAAATATCAAAATTAAAAATATATCTGTTCTTCAGTGAAGCTTCACTTTTGAGTTTTCTCTACATTAGTTCGAATACTGAGCAAATTTAAAATCAAATGCCGAAAACTACAATCAAATCGGTGCCGTAGTTTTTAAATTATTTTAGTTCGTAGTTTTGGTTTTTTTTTATGCCTTTCCCAAAATCAAATAGTTCTTTAACATATAACACACAACAAAGCTAATAATGAAATAATATTGACTTGCAGCTAATTTACGCTTGTTTTTACAAAGAAAAACCGAAATTAAATTTTTAAATTTTTGGGTTCAACTTTTTTTTTAGCTTTCTATGCCTTACTTCAAATTCTTAGTATACCTTAACTCAAATGCTGAAAACCAAACTGAAATGGGTGTATTGGTTCTTGAGTTATTTTAGTTTTAATTTTTTTTTTCTAATTCTTATCATAAAATCAAATAGTTATATAACATATAATATGCAACAGAGCAAAATAATAAAAAATATTGACAAGCAGCTACTTTGCAGTTTTCCTAAAAAAAACTCTTCAAAAACAAATTATTAATAATTTTCACTTGAACTTTCTTTCGAGCTTCCTATATTTTATTTTGAATACTAACAACATTTGAATTCTAATTTAAAAAATCAAACTGAAATCTATTCATTAAATATTAAGTTATTTTAGTTCGTAGTTTATGATATTTAAAACTTTAAGCGAAAAATCGAATATCACTGAAGTTAAATACCATTAAACATTGGAAATATTACAACAAATATAGCTTCGTTAATAGCTGCATTTTAAAGAAAAATTCCTAAAAAAATAATGATATTTTTCAAGTTTTCTGAGGTCAGTTTTTCTTTAGAACTTCCTGTGCCTTACTTCAACTGCTAAATATATTTAAACTCTAATATTAAAAACCAAACTAAAGTCGATGCATTGTTTTTAAGTTATTTTAGTTATAAGTTTATGATTTTATTAACTTTTTTCGTAAAATCTTGTATCACTGTAAATTAATGTCATTTCGCAAGGGTAAATATGACAAAATTTCAGATATTCAACTTTTCTGATGTTTCTTTATTTTTTTCATATTTTTTTATTTTTTTTTTTTTTTTTTTTTGAGCTTCCTATGCCTTACTTCAAATTCTAAGTGTATTTTGATTCAAGACCTAAAAACCAAACTGAAATCGGTACTTTCGTTTTTGGGTTATTTTAGTTTTTAGCTTATGATATTTTCAAGTTTAATCGTAAAATCGAATATCACTCAAATCAAATGCCATGAAACATTGGAAAACTGACAAAAAACTGAAAAATCACTTAATTAACAGCTGCAGTTTGGAAGAAAAAACCTTAAAAAATTTATAAAATTCACAACATGCCTGAGTTAAAAATTTCATATGTGTTTTCTATATTCTCGCTCAAATACTAAAAAAATTTAAACATTAATGCCGAAAACCAAACTCAAATCATTTTATTACTTTTAGAGTTATATTAGTTTTTAATTTTAAATATTTTAAATTTTAATCATTATACTGAAGAGTTCTATAAATGCACGACTTCCGATTTGATATGTATAAAAATAATAATTTTGAATTCTTCAACACATTCTCAATAGCAACCCTGTGAGATACCAACTGTTCACCATTTCAAAGGCATCTCTAAGCCATATTTTTTTTCATTTCCGGTTTATTAATTAGTACTATGAATTTTCATTGAGTGTGGCCAAGCTAAAAAATGTGGCTTTAAGCAAATAAAACGAGTTATTTCTTAAATAAATACAAGCAAAATAGTTGTTGACAGTAATATATAGGTTGTTTTTATTTTCGAAATTTTTATATTATCCACACACACACACTCGCAGGCAGCACAACGCGACAGCTCAAAAATGAGTTATTTATTAAGAGCAAAACATGAAAAAAAAAACTTTAACAAGGGAACAAATGTGGGAATTTACAAACAAGCTATTAATCAGCTTAATGTGGCTTAAACAAAAACAATGCAAAAAAAAAACAAACAGTTAGCACTGGCGCTCAATGTCAAGAGCACAATGAGCGTGTGCGCGCCTATAAAATAAGCTACCCTCGACCTTGGCGCCTGGCATAAAACGGTTTATTTAGCACCTTCTTCGAAGTAATTAATTTAAAGTAAAGCCAAACGTTTCAGGGTTAAAATAAGCCATTAAAATAAAATAATGGCTTTATTAATTAAATTGTGTTAAATTTATGAGCAAAATAATGGATTATATAGAAAAAAACTTCCGATTATTTATAATGGCTATAAAAAAAGCTGTTAAATTTAAAGAAGAATAAAAGAATAAAAATTCACCATTCAACATATGACGTTGTGAATGACAAGAGTGGTATTAAATGTTTGTAAGTTTGTTTGTTTGACGGTATGCAAGTGCGTGCAGGCTTGAGTGTGTAATTGTGCGTGCGTGTGTGTGTGCATTTCTGTTGGCCTAGTCACCTAAAAACAAAAGATCGTTAAAAACTGTTTATTTCTGCGTTTTCTTTGTTGTACTTTTATTAATTTTCTCTACCTTACCTAACTTAAATTTTGTTTATATCGTGGTTTTTTCCACACATTGCATTCTTTCTCTTTTTTCCTTTTTTTTTTTTTTCTTTTTGTCTACTGTTCGTTGGTAATTATTGACGTTTAGTTGTAGATATTGCATTTTATGTTTATCTACCGCACTTTTATCAGACACTTACATATTGTCACTTAGACCGTTTTGAATATAAAAATTGCGTTTTAAGGGATTATACCCAGTCAGGAGAATAACCAAGTTTTATTTTAGTTTGATAATAAAAATAATAAAATAAAGTTCAAAGTTTTCACAATAAGAATTAAGTATAAGTGTAAGTATATATATAAAAAAAAAACTTATTTTCATTAAAAAAACAAGTATTTTTTATTATTACCTCATAGTGATCATCTTATTTTGGGTTTTCTGATCGTCAAATTTAATTCTGAGCTAATTTTGGCTAAATTGCTGAAAACTGCATTAAAATCGCTGCATTATTTTTCGAGTTATTTTGTTTCAAAATTTGGAAAATAGCAATTTTTTTTAGTTCTAAGAACATAAAAAGTTACTAGACTAAAACGACAAAAATTACTATTAAAGACAATATTTTGCGATTTAATTACTTTTTAATTCAAAATTATATTTAATTAAATGACAAAAATAATGACTTACTTCGTTTTATATGTAACAGTAGTTAATTAGTTAAATAAGTTCATTAGTTTTTCAATTATTTTCATTAATCGAAAGCTATTGTTTAAATTGTTTCATATCAATAGCATATTATCGACAGGATATAAGATAAAGCCTGAAAATTGAGTTTCAACAAAAAAAAACAAATTTTCAGCCAAAAAAATAGGTATTTTCTCTATTATTAGCTCATAGTGATCATGCTATTTTGGGTTTTCTGATCGTCAAATTTAATTCTGAGCTAATTTTGGCTAAACTGTTGAAAACCGCCATGAAATCGCTGCATTATTTTTCGAGTTATTTTGTTTCAAAGTTTTCAAAACAGCAATTTTTTTAGTTCTAGGTACATCAAAAATTGCTAGACTAAAATGACAAAAATAACTATTTAAGATAATATTTTGCGATTTAATTACTTTTTAATTCAAAATTAAATTTAATGAGATAACAAAAAGAATGGTTCACTAAGTATTATTTATAGCAGAAATTATGTAGGTGCTTTAATTTGGAAAAATCTAAACCAATTGCTTATAAAAATTTATACCACAATCATATGCACCCCAAAACCGTTTCATAATCTATCCGGGCTATCCGTACATTAAAACTAATAGTCAATTAATTTTGGTTCAATTACTTTACTCAAATTGGTTCATTATTTTTAGAGTTATTGATGAAAGTTTTTAGTTTTTGATTGAGTTGAATTTGAAATTATGCATAAATAATAACTAAACTTAAAAGAAATTAGCATTAGAATAGTTATCAAAATCAATAATGATTTAATTTTTAACAAAATTTAAGCATACGACACTACAAATTTTATACTGGTATCATAAGCAGCTATAGCGATCTAAAGTTTTTTGACTTTCTTGACGTTAAATCAAATAATAAATAATTTTCGGTTCAAACGCTAAAAACCAAACGTAAAACGATTCTATATTTCTTAAGTTATTTCGTTTCATAGTTCTCAATTGATTAATTGTATTAGTTAAAGATCGAAAATACCTAACAAAAAGAAAATTAGCACTTCAAATTGACATGCAAACGACAGTAAGACGGTAATTTCGATAGGGAAAAATTCCTTTCGAATCCACCATATGGACCATAACCAGCTATGGGCAGAGAGAGCTCTTGGAGCGGTGCGAGCAAGAATTGAGAGTAAAGGCTTATGTAGCAACACAAAATGCAACAACAAACAACAAAGACAAAAGACAAACACAGAAACAACACAGAAGTTTTAAATGTAGTGGTGCCCATACCTGACCATAACATACGACTTATTTGAAGATTTTTATGCATTGAACTTAAATTTAGTCTTATTTTAGCTAAACTGCTGGTAACCTCACTCATGTCGGTTCATTAGTTTTTATATGTTTTATTTTTTTTTTAATATTTGGTAAAGTGCATTTACACAAAAAAAAATAAAAAAAAAATTAAGAACAAAAAATAAAAAACATCAAAACCAGCTGACTTCAATAAATATTACGACTAATTTGATATGATATCGTGATTCCGGATATCGCGATTCTATATACATAGACAGTAGTAAAAATTTCGCTCTATAATGGTATACATCTATAATGGGATCTTTATTTTGAGCTTTCTATACAGCGAAGTCAATTTTGAGTGAGTTTTATGTTGAATGCCAAAAACCGCACTTAAATCGGTTCATTTGTTTTCGAGTTATTTTAGTTTTAAGTTTATGATTTAGTAAATTTTTAAGAAAATCATTAAAAATTCATTCTTAAAGTCAAAACATTACTCACCAATTGACTATTTATAGGTTATTAGTCAATAATGATTGCTCACCAATTACTGAAATACATTATTTTTTTACTAGTAAACGGAATTCATATTTCGGAAAATGACTAAGAAAATTAACATATATTTCTAACTCCAAAATGTCAGAGTGTTTTTCTCTAAAATATTCTCACAGATACTTAAAGCTGCAATAAATTTTCAATTCTTGTTACACTACAAAAGATGTAGTAGCTATTGTATAATAATTTCTGGTTTGTCGCTCGTCTGTTCGTTACCAAACTCGTTCTTCTACCTACCGCGAGTAGATTTCGTTTTCATTTCATTATAAACTGATAACCTGATAACCGTTGCAGGCAAAGCACGTTGGGTTAAAACACAAAAACAAAATAAATGTTTGGTTTTGAGAAAACCGCAACAATTTTTTTTTATCACATTCCAAGGCAATCAGAAAAACATAAAAACTAAAATTCATTGGAATTTAATACCTCATCAAAGCCTTTAGAAATGTAAACAAACTGAGCCCAACGCCTGTAAAGCACAGCAAGTTTTCATCGAGTCTTTTTTAAACTATGCATTTTTTTAAAACATTTTAATGTTTATTTTTTTATTATAAAAAGCGGTTTATTTGCATATTTATATTGGTTTTTGGATGCCTATTCTTTCAATTGCATTGTTGCCAGACAATTTTTTTTTGGCGTCTTATAGCCAAAGCAAAATAGGAAATGCACTTTCTACGCCATTTTGGGACAACTCGGTCGGTTAAGGTTGTTTATTTTGTTTTATTTGAATTTTTTATTTGGTTTTTATGCAAATTGATTTCACTTGTCTCGTCTTGTTTGACTGGTGAAATCAACACGTGTGTAAATTCACAAAAACATCATTCAACAGCAAGTAAGGAACGTCAATGAAAAAAGGTGTTTCTTACTGTTTTAAGTTATGTACGTAATAATGTGTTATTTTTAATTTGTCATACGTCAAACTATTTGCGGTTATTTTCAATTAAGCAGTTATAAATACTTAATGGGTAGTCACAGAATAGTGGTGGAAATAAGCAAAAGTGGAATTCAATGGAGGTTTTCTTTTCAAGTTTTATCTATTTTATTTACTTTTAAATAATATTTTAACATTAATTTAAAAAGCAATTATGTACTCACAGTTATGTATTATTTTTGCTGAATAAATTTCAATTAATTCCTGCTATACTTGAATCTGAAAAGAAAACAAGAAAGGTACGGTTAAAAAAAAACGTTTATAACAAAGTTTACTTTGACAATTTATAATAAAAGAAAATTTATAATAGATGAAGGGTGTCCCAAAAGTAACTGACATTTTAATTTCTTTAATAAAATAAAATGCATTGTTTTGTTGAAATGTCTGTGAGTTTTTATTGAAGCGAGACATAAAGTAAAGACATGGAGTTTATTAATGAAGTATAATATCGCTTAAATGGCGGCCTCAACCTTGCTCGCACACGCGAGCCCTTTTCTTAAAATTATCCCATGACATTCTGGCATAATTGGTCAGCATGTCGCGATATCGGGCACCACTCACAGTTACTGGATTTCCAGCTGTATTTTCAAAGAAGAATGGCTCGATGACACCGCCAGGCCAAAATCCACACCAAACAGTGCACTATTGTGGTTACATGGGAAGTTCTTGGGAAGTGTGCGGGTTTTCAGAACCATCTCCGCAACATTCACTACTTTTGTAGTGAATTAAACCTCCGTGTGCTTGTTGTTGGCAACTGTTATAGTTTTAGTACTCTACACTTGTCATGCAAAAGTAGCACCTGAATCAAAATATCAGTTATTTTTTGGAACTTTTGGAACATTCCAAGAGGTTGCACGGCAAGATCACCCAAAAAAAATTAAAAAAAGGATGTCTTCCGCTCCCACAAGGTCAATTGTTTTTGAGAAAAGCATTAAAAATAACGATATGTTGGGAGATCTTGACAACCCCATGCAACTTTTGATTCTTTTCTTGAGACCTCTTAGCATACGATCTAAATTTTTCGATACGCTTTAATGGACATTTAAAATAAATTAAATTTGGTCAAAAAATTTTAATAGAAAGAATATGTTTAAAAACCATTCAGATGGTAAAAAAACAAAAATTGGTAACTTTGCCTTTACACCCCTGGAAAACGAATTTAAAACATGTACGAATTTGAATAGTAATGACTCAGTAGGGTACCCAACAATAATAAAAAAATTAGAAATTTACAAAATTCAGATTCAAGGTAAAAACACGCTCTTTATATAATTAATAACATGAAATGCAATATAAGAATCTACAAAATTCCAACATTTTTCAGATATCTTTTTTCATTGATTTTTTTATCAAAGTTGTATCCGCCATTTGGAATGCAGTTATTTCTGAATTTGGATTTCAGATGCGTGATCGGCGACTCACATAATCTTCAAAATTCAAAAGTCTTTTCGATTTCCATATCCGCCATTTTGAAGTTATAAGGTTCAACTGAACTAAATGAGTTCCTGACCTTTTAAATTCTTAAAGGGTTTTTCAGTGTCATTATTATTTTAACGTCGGTGTTTTGTACATGATCAACGAGGCATAAATATATACGTAAGATTTCTAATGGATATGAAGAATATAGGGTACCTAACTAAACATCAAAAAAGAGACATTTCACTCAAAGCGAACAAGAAATGCCTCTTAAAGTGGTTTTTGTTACTTTTTTGCTGTTTTTCTAACTTGCGTCGGCCAAAGTCAAAATATACCTTTTTTTAAATACGATTTAATCAAATTTATATAATATATATATATATATAAATATATAATACATATTTAATCTTTTGTGTTAAATATCAAGTCAATACATTCACTTTTGGTAAATTTATGAAGGTTTTACTATTTTGAAGACGTCACTTTGTAGGGGATGTAGGCCAATTTTTCATTCGATTTTGACAAATTTTAAGCCAAGAGTGCGTTTCATTTTGCAAAATATCATTATCAATATTAAAAAAAAATCACAATGAAGTTAAAGAAATTTCTAAGTTTCTCAGGAGGACGTTAAAGAATAACTCAGATATCCAACTTTTTACTTTGTTCCAATAGTTTAGGGATTATTGGATGGTACTAATCTTATATTCGTCAGATTAAATTAATTTTCACCTGTTGACAATTGTTCTCGAGCCGTAACAGTTTCATGAGCAAAAGGTTGGCAACACGTGGTGCGTGGTTCAAATCCCATTTGACAAAGAATATTTTTTCAAATTGAAATAAAGTTTTCTTATAGGCCATAAGCCTGGAAATTTCCTTCGATGGAAATTCATATTCATTAAATTAAATGGTACACCAAATATCGGAACCTTCAGATTCTGGAGAATTCAATCCACCTTAATCTGGGGACTATCCTGCCGGAATGAAGCAATTTAGAGAAACAGCAGTTTTGACTATGTTGTAACAAAAGACGTAGAATTATATAATACTTAAATTAGAAACAATCGAGTTATACACTTCTTATTGATACTAAAACAGAAAAAGTTGGTACAGTTTTGATTTTTTTTTTCCATATTATTGGTCAAAAGATAGTACAATTCATTACATAACATTTTAAGTACTAAAGGCTTTTTTATACAGTACAAGATGAAATTTGATTATAATTATTGAAAATTTTTATTAAAATTGGCAACGATGATCCCCAACGTTATTGAAGATATTTCAGACAAGAGGTTCAAGTTGTTATTTAAATTCATAAAACGTAAAAACTTCTCATTGTCCGGTTGTGATACATCTAAGTTGAAATTTCATATTAGAATGATCGTTATAGACTCAAAACCACTCTTTGCCGATAAGGGACAAATTTTGCTGACGTCTTTACTATAAGCGAGTAAGTTTAAAGATACAAAATTTTGACTCTACACTGTGTGGAATTATATGCCGCGGAATTTTCGTTTCTACAGCATACTCAAGAATGATAGAAACCAGATTACGCGTTCCGCAGTCCCGTTATCTAATGCTCTCTTTCTCAACTGAGTGCATAACATCACATGTACTTTTGCTTGAGAAAAACGTATGCAAATGTGCGATCTCTTAGGCAAATTGACGAAATTGAAAATAAATTCTTTCGAAAAAGTAAAGTAAAAATATCTACTCTTCTGTATAAAAATATGAATATTTTCGGATATGAAAAATATGAATTTTTTAAACTTTCAAGATTTTTATCTCCTAAACTATTCGAGACTGACCAAATTTTATCCAATGGGTTAAGGAGGTCCATATACATATTATAAAAATAAGAAAAAAAATATTTAGGCGTGGGTGTGGGAGTAAAACTAATCCAAAGTCTGACAATATCGCTTGTGGCGTCATGCTCTCACTATCTCATTAGCGGAACGCGTAATCTGGTTTCTATCATTCTTGCAGCATACTAAGCTTTAAACAAAAACCATGCGCAAAGCAAACAGAAACATCGAATGGTGGTTTTATATATTATTTTAACTGGCAGTGCCCTCTTGCTTTAATCATCAACACTCAGTACATACATATATTCTATTATATACAAGAACCAATGCAGTCGATAAATAAGTAGCCACCTTAAACAAGAACCATGCTCTAAGCAAACAGAAACATCAAATGTTGGATTTATATTTTATGTAAAAAAAATAAAAATAAATAAATAACTGGCCATTTCAGCCCTTGAAAGGACTTTGACCTAGCTTCTTATGATCAATTGTGTTGTGCGTGTTATTAAGTTTGTACACAATTGACCGAGAACCGGACCTATATGTTTAACGCCGACTCCGAACGGCGATGAACAGAATGTTCTTGTTCTCAAGAAGCTTTACATGGCTTTTTTGATTACTCTCTGAGGTTTGCCATTGCCTGCAGAGAGGTGGCGACCGTACAGAAAAATTATTTAAATTCAAATAATTTTCTGTCGCTGCTGGGATTCGAACACCTGGGTCTCTAGGTTCGTTGACATAGCGGCCACGCACTTTAACCAACTACGCCACGGGCGCCACTTGTAATTTCATGTAATTGTGTAAAATTTATATAAATTTATTTAAATATATCATGTTAAAGAGTTCAAACATGAATTTTTCTCCCAGTGAGGATCAAGCAGACCAACAAGTGATTACATCAACATTGTACGATCAGTACTTTAGCCACACCAAAGGCTCAAAGTATGACCTAAAAACGCTATCAACCGCCGCTTGATCATTATCAACCGCCCTACTAACCTCCGAGAATGACGTAATTCTACGTCAAAAGTAACTTTTCTATCTGAGCGTATGAGAAAAGCTCATCTTGAGATGGAATATTGAAACAATTCTCTCTTCTTTGCTTCAGTGGTGGCCGTGGCAGAGTGCGTTAAAAAGTGCGTGAACCATTCAATTCCAATTCGAGACCCCACGGAAGGTTTTCACCAGGTTTTCTTGACACGGAAAATTTTTCCAATTGAAATTAATTTTCTGATTGGCGAGCAAGCACACTGCCAGGTAAAGCTTCTTGAGAACATGAAATTTTACCTTTCGGAGTCGGTATAAAACTAGTAGGTTCAGTTCTACATCATTTCTGTACAAACATTACTAATTTCATCGTAAGAAGTTTGGTCCAAAATGACCAAATTTTTTTTATTTGTATTTGTATTTTGTATTTATATTTTTTATTTTTTTTTTTTATAGATAATGTTTTTTCTAAGTGACTGGACTGAATGTCAGTGAATGAAATTTTACAAGATATATTTCTATCCAATATTTTTACTCTGAGTGACTAATTTTAATGATATTTTTTAACAATTTTTGAAAAGGGACGTAATAGACCCTACAGATGCCTCTATAGGATTTAAATAGTTTACTAAAAAATTTTTTCATAAAATTGTTTTATATTGGCCTGTGAACACAATAACTATATCAAACACATAAATTAAGAAGTTTTCTTAGAAAATTTCGACACGCTTAATTTTATTTTTTTTTTTTCTTTTCTTTTTCTTCTGCCGGAATCCATTGATAAAACTGGCCTCGATAGTCAAGAGGTAGCGCGCTTGACTACCAAACTCGTAGAGATCCCGGGCTCGAGTCCGGGCCAGGTCATGGACCTACGGTTTACCATTTCTGCATTTTCTTTCCTTATTTCTAATCAACTGAATTTGAAAAATCATGAATGCTTACAACTTCAAAGATCTTATTGATGTTAGAAAAATTGGTGGAGGGGATCGTTAAATAACTAGTACTGACTGCAGTCATAATGCCTTTACCTACTTTACCTTGCTTTAGATTGTAACGCAAATTTTTCTACGCCTTATTGCCACGCTTAGAACCTCCTAAGCCTGTTTCACTTGATTGAACCTTCTTTCTCACTAATCTGTCATCCCATTTCGCACCAGGGCAGACTTGAATGAATAGGCTTAGCACCTGAAATCCTTGCTTGGCCGGGAAAAGAAAATAAAAAGTTAAGACACCACTACTTTTATCTATTAAGTTTTAACTTCTAACAAAAGTAGATTTTCCCCTAACAGTAGAGATCAACAAACGCACATAAAATTCATTGACTGGTCTTTGAAATTGTGTGAAAAACATTTTACATAAAGTTATGAATATTTTAATAGACAATTATAAAATTATTAGATAAAATCTTGCATTTTTTATCAACAAAAAAGTTCATTCCATCTTCTTGCAAGCTGCAGTTCGTTAATAAAATAATTAAAATTTACCCGCTGCGGTAATGAGCGGAAAAATTAAAATTGCACTTAAACCGTTTTCAAACTAAATTCAATACAAATTTCATATTTTTAGTTATTGGTAATCAATTTTATTGTTGGAATTTTTATCTCATTATTTAATGTAAAAAACAAACAACGGCTTAGGGCGATCCGCTCTGTACAGGATCTAGCCATACCACCTGCTATGCTGCCAACGATTGATAAAAACGTTGGCACTGAAAGTTGTTAATAAAATGCAGAATATACAGCAATTATGGCTAACAGATCGACTATACAGCAATGATTTGACTGGAATAGCCGCAGGAGTACGCTGTTACCAACATAAAACTAAGATCTTAACCAAGGTAGCAACGGCATAAAAATTAGATTCCAGTCTTGTTCAATGTGCTTTAAGAATTTGAAAAATGTAAGAAAATTTTGTGTTCATTTTTATAGCCGGACATTGAATGGAGTTCATTAAATTACACTTAAAAAAATCAGTTTCCTCAACATGCTCCTAATGGAGCAGAATTTCAAGTCCACATCAAAATAAATGCCAAAGCATGCCAATGTGCGAACAAAGGTCTTTCGTAATTGCCAAGCATGCAGCAACAAGAAACAACCGGCAACAACAAAACATATAGCAACAATTTTGGCGAAAGGCCACTTCGACCGGTACTCATATCATTACCACAAAATGCATTCCACACAAGGCAACAGCAGAACTGTAATGATGCGATTCCTATGTGAAGTGGAGGAATAAAATATTGTCCAAGACAAGAGGCGAAAAATCTTGCTGTAGCCACTTTGGCAACTGTGATGCAAGTTGAAACTAAAAACTGCTTAAAAAAGAAAATTGAAAATAAAAGCAACAAAAAAAAAATTGATGCGAAAGATTTTACCGTTCTTCATTGAAGCCGCCAAGTTGCGGTGCTATGCGGTGCCTGTTGATGATGGAATGCATCAAGAACGCCTAGCTAGGGGAGTATCCCAAGCCATCTCAACCAGCATCAAGGTGCATAGAATAATAGCATGACTCAGACACGTGCCACACCGTGTAGCACCTTCTTTGCGTTACATGTACAAGAAGGTTTAACACAATTAGACTCAAACTCGCGTCTTAAGCTGATCGATGGATGGTTGTATAGCTGTGTGTATAGCTGATGTATGGTTGGGTGCGAGTCTTGCCTGAGCTTTTCACAGAAAGCAGCTGTAGCACGGGATCAGCTGGAGCAGCTAGAAAAATTTGGCATTCAATGCCACAGATTGAGTCATTATTCATCCATTGGGAGCGATAAAAATGACAGCAGTCTGTGGCAAAGGCCTTACCTGAATTCTTTGCTGAAGTATTTGTGGTTTCATGACTTGGCAACAATTTTTATGCAGCAATCAAGTTGTTTTTATTTTCTAATCTCATAACATAGTTTGGTAGATTTTGAGTTGATTTTTGCAAAGGAAGAAATAAAAATCAAATCAATTTCTAAGAATTCATTCTAAAGTAAAGACAACTAAAAATTTGGTTGTTTTTTCATCCAATTGAACGAATTGAACACGATTAATTTATTTTATTAACGTAAATAGCCTTCGAGCATTTTGCTTTTCGTGAATAAATTCTCGCTTTGAAAATTTTTCTTATTTTTGGAGCAACCGATATTTCGCTACAGCCCGTGCAAGACCGGTTACACTAGTTAGTATTTCCTTCAAAAATTCTTAAGAAGACGTAAATGTTGGTTTTTTGAGATATTTGTTACACTTTGTGAGAAATTTGCTCTTTTGAGGTGACGAAGTTGCGTTTTACAGCGCAGGTTTCCAAAAAAATTGAAAAATGAATTTTTTCAAAAATCATGAGCGTTGCATTGAATTGTTACTCGCTGAGTATAAGAGCTATGAATAAAAAGGTGGTACGACCGTAAAGATTAGTTCTTTGACTTCATTATAAAACGAAACAAAAATTCAAAACATCATCGGGACGCGGTGGGAACTGCTTAAGCAACACAACTGAACATTTGTTACATGCAATTATTACTCGCTGAGTATTAGTGCTAGGACTAAAATTATGATACACCAATAAAGACCTGCTCTAAACCGTCACAACAAAATTAGACATGAAATTTTTATCCTCATGGGGACACAGAGAGAGCCGCTCAAAGATCGACAATGCAACATTCAGACAGCGGCGTTGCATTGAATTTTTACTCAGTGAGTATATAAGCTACGATAAATGCTTAGAAAGGAAAATGAAGGATTTATGCTTGGCCTTACGATAAAAATAAAAAAAAATTCTTACGTCACCAGGTCGTGAATATGGCGCATGAGTAACAGAAATGTAATATCGTTGCATGGAATTATTACTCACTGAGAAGACGAGCTGCGGTAAATTTTGTTTTACGGTTCACAACTGAAATACAAAAACAATCCTTATCGTCATGATTTCAGGATGGCAACCACTAAAGCAGTGAAAATTCCACAACCATGAAAAGCGTTGCATGGAATTTTTACTCTGTGACTACTAGCGTAACGGTAAATTTTAAGGATCGAAAATGAGGGTGAGGTCTTCGGGCACATGATAATAATACAAAAAAAATTAACGGCGTCATTAGGCCTCTCATGAAACCGCCCAAAGTGACGCATATTCATTCACTTTTGCTGGATTAATTGCATGTAGCTAAGGAAAAGTTAATGCACCAAGGAAAAGCACAACCAATGGAGAAGCAAATAAAAAAAGCAATAGAAAAAGCAAAAACACCAACACTAAAAACAACAACAACAAACACCGTCACGTCAAAACCTACGGGTGCGTACACGACACAGCCAACTCTTTTTTTAAAGCAAAAACTTTAAATAGGGAATAACAACGAATAGAATGAGATGTCAGGATATGTTATCATAGTAGTTTTGAATTTTGTGGCACAAAGTGGAAATTAAAATAATTGTTTAGTATTCTTCAGAAATCAGTAAAAACAGCATCATCACTCCATAGTTTTTTGCTTATATCATGTATAATTCTGTTATGAAAAAGTGCTAAATTGAAAACTAAGAATTGGCATAACTCGAAAACTAATCCACCGATTTGAGCGTAGTTTTCAGATTTAGAACCATAATTGTCTCCGTACTAGATTTGATCTAGAGAAAGTTCAAAAAAATATAACGACAATAGGTACATATGGCTTATTTTTTTACTATTTAAAACAAAAATTATAGTTTCAATCATTGTAAGCAAAAATGACTAGACTTTCATTAATTTACAGCATGGATTAATCCACCCAAAAGCGACCCTTCCATTAGAAGACAAAAACACGTCAATATCGAAAATTGGAACTTAGATTTTAAAAAAATATTTTGGTTTTTTTATTTTCATTTTTAGTTATTTTCGAATCAATTTTACAAAGCTTCTTAAGGCAAATGGGTCCAGTGGGTAAATTTTCTAAAGGTTAACGATAAAATTCGTTTTAGCTTTTGCTAATAAACGATACCGAAAATCTTTGATAAAGCATTTAACAGTTGTGCTACAGTCATCAGAAAGTTGAGCTTTTATCGTATTTCCCCATTTTTGATTCTAGTAGATTTTGAAATGCACCAAATTTTGACCAAACTTATGCGAACTGAGATACATTCCATTAGCATTTCATATTAACACCAACACTACCACCTTTAATCATAGCGTCTTTGCTAACTGCTGTATCCACCTTTTTCTGACCGTTGTTTATGATCAAACTTAATCAGATATGACGTAGCTCAAGAAGCCAGAGCACTATGTTGGCTGGTTTACTGGGTGGCGGGAGCTTTTCGAAAGAAGTGGGCTGCTATGCAAACCGCAAATGCGGAGAAGGTTGTTTTAGCTCAAGAAAGAGCAAGAATAATGTTACACTTGGAAAAATTTGTTAACCACGCCAAGACAAACCGGCTGCTGCAGCTGATTAGACTGGCAATTTTTCACTGTTCCGTTGTTGTTGTTATTGTTGGAATTTTTTTTTGTTGTTGTTTTTTTTCTTTGTTTTTGTTGTTGTTCATTTGTTGCTTTTGTTGTGTAGAATTCACTTTTTGCTGCAAGTGAATTAAAGCTTTTTCAGCACTGCTTGATTAGAGAGTTTCCTCAACATGCCCATGATTTATGTTGTTTGGTTGGATGCATGTTGCTGTTGTTTTTGTTGTTTCGTTGTTATCATGAATAACAGTTAGTGCATTTTTTTAAATATTTTGTTTTTTTCGTTGTTTAGAGATCATGCGTTAATAGTGTGTGTTGTAGTGTTTAGTAGTATTTCTTTTCGAATGTGTGTGTGTTTATTTTTTTAAATGCGTTTTAGAGTGACCAGATTTCGATTATTTTTATTTATATTTTTAGACCAGATTTAGAGATTGTATTTTAAAAAAAAATATTATTTCTCATATTTACATCTTCGAATTTGATAACGTTGTCGAAAATTATTGCAGTGAAATTTATGTTCAAAATTGCTTCATTACTTAAATTTTGAGTGAAATATTTTATGAGGAGCTAACGAGTTTTTAACGATTTTTTTTAAATTTTCGTACGCAAATTTGAGCCATGTTCAATAAAAACTGACAGACAAAGCTGGCAGGTCATTTCAGTCAGTGTCAGAAAGCGTAAATGTGACAGCAGCTCTAGCAAGTTTTAGCCAAAAATGGCAGGCTTCAAGAAAGTGTGAATTATAATTTCTATTAATGCTTAAATCTTGCAGGATGACGCATCTTCATTTAAGAAAAAAAAAATATTAATTAATATTCATTACAACTTAATAAAATTGTTATCATGAAGTCATCAAACAAAGCAGGTACAGCATGTCAAACAAGTTATTTGTCTAAGTTTAAGTTAATACGAGCTGCGTTTAACTTAATGTTTTGTGTCAAAAACTAATGGCATTTTTTATTTTTTTTTTTTTTTTGTCATATTTTGAGTCATATACTTCATAAACTTGTTTCCATTCAAATTTATGTCTTATAGAAAAGAGGTGATGATTTTAATTTGAACTGTCAAAACTTGTCAAATGGACTCTCCGCTTTATCCGCTAACAATCTTTTAATGATCATTAAGAATTAGCGTTTATTTTTGTAATGACATTAAGAGAATAAATTTATTAATTGTTGTGTTAATTCCATGGAAAATAATGACTAGTGAAATTTTGAGAAAATAGTCGTGAACAACAGGAAGCTTTGTATAAATAAAAAACATTATGAATGAAATTGTCTTATAAAGGACAATGTATCCCTCTACGTAGTTGAATACGCAATTCTTTTATATATACTCCACATCACATACAGAATTAACATTCAGAATTGACATACAGGTGTGACTAGCATGAAAACAAGATCATATGTATAGATTAATTTGCAGCGAATATAGCAAATATTTACAAAATTGTTTGTGAACTATTTGGACTATAAGTCGACTATTGCCGAAACTATGTAACCCTAATGACGGGAATATGGCTTTATTCTCTAAAGTACACAGTCAGAATTATTGACTTATCTTAAAAAAAATTTAAAGTTAATACTCGTGGCTTTGTCTACACGGTCAGAACTTTTGACTTATCTTAGAAAACAATTTAAAGTTAAAACGCGTAGCCTTGTCTTCCCAAAATTTTAGAAGACTGTAGTGCAACAATGATAATAAATGTGCATTATTTATTCCCAATGACCACAACGCCTGTTAAATTAGAAAACACGGAGCCGATATCATACACCGAGGGAAAAAAATCGTAAAACCAAAGAAAATACACTTTCCCACAAAGACTTTTATTGATTAAATTGTGCCCAAAGATAAAAAATCGTTACGTCAAAGTCACAAAGGCTGTTAAATTTCCATCAAAAATGTACTTAAATTCAAAGACTTAAGTTCTTGTGGCAAAGGCTTAAATTCTTGTGGCAAAGACCCAAAATTAAAAATTTGATTAAATGTTCGCTTTTTCTTTCTATTACCCACCTCCGCATTCCCATTTCTCCTTCCCATCCCCTTAGTATTTAATCCAGTGATAATTTTAACTTATAAAAATTGCCTTATATAGGACATTTTGTCCACAAAGTAACTGCGAACTATAAGCTTGTGTTTTTAAGAAAAATATGATTTTGAAGAAAAAATTCTTTAAAGCTACAGACGTTGTCTTTGAAACAAAGATGCTAACCTTAAAAAAATAAAGGAAAGTTGTTGATTTGAAGTACTTTTTTCAAACTCAAGATTTTTTCCTTGATTTAGCTTCAAAGAACTTCAGTCTTTTGTTTCAAAGATGCAGCGCTTGGTAAATTAGAGAATAAATCCTTAGTGCAACGATCTTTTCTTTGTGGCAAAAATATTTTGGTTACAGTTTAACAAGAACTTTATTCTTTGATTTAAAGGTCTTCCGTTTTCTCATTGTACGTTAGATTACAATGACCCAAAAAAAAAAACATAACCGAGAGTTTTAACTCTTAGACATTATAAAAATATAAGGAGGTTAGATAATGCTTATGTGAAATGCTTATGTCAACCAAGTTGATTTTTGTGTAGATAAAGTCTTGCCATTTTACAATATGGAACACCGAACAATACGTTAAGGGGGAATTCTAGTGTAGAATTTTGAAAAAATCTATTATTTTTCTTTTTTTGTTCCCATATTTTCGAAGATTAGACCTATAAGAATGTTTTTCCAAAGAAATTTTTTAAATTTGGATTATTTATTTAAAGTTATAAGCTATTAAGCTATTAAGGAGAGTTATAGCTATTCTAGTGACGTAGCGACCGGTTCTGCCATAGCTCAAATCTTTAAACGCGTTTTTCTCGAAACTACTTTTTCCAACACGTTTGACATGATACCCTTAAGTTCCAATGGATCGATTAACTAAAAATTTGGTGTGGACCTTTCTTATATATCCCTCTACGACCCAGACTGGAATTATGTAAAAGTTTTGTTTTTTCAATTTATTTTAAAAACTCAAAACTTTGAAAAAAAGTCAAAAAATTAATTTTTCCAAACAGTGGCCATTGCTCGAAAAAAATTTTCTTTCACTAGTCCGGGAAAGATTCCAATCAAGAATCTTTTTTTTTCAGATGACTAGAAGAGTTTTTGCCAAGGTACCTTTTTTAACTGCCTCCCACCCTCCAATCTTCCAGCCTGCAATTTAAAAAAAAATTTTTTTTTTAATTTTTCTGTGTTATTGAAAAATTAATAAACATATAAAAAAATAAAAATGGATACTAAAAATATTTTAAGTTTTTGTTTTTCTTGAATTTTTAGAAAACGCCCAAATTTTTTCCCTTTAGACTAGAATACTGCCTTGAAATTTTTAAATTGTTCTACAAAAATGGTGACTCTGCGCTGGTCACGTCCTACTGAGCAAATAATTTCCAAAATAGTGAAGTATTTTGAAGAAAGTGGATCGGTCACAGAGATGAACATCATCGTCATGTACGCTCTACCGAAAATATCACTGCTTTTAGAGAAAGTGTGGCTGAAGACACAAATTTTTCAATTCCATGGCGAGGCAATTGGGATTGTCTTACGACCTAACTCCGCCTGTTCTCACGAGCAGCCTATCCAACGCCAAGTTAAAGGAAGATGGTTGCAAGCAACGGGTTTGCCCTATCCTGTGTAAATGTAAGAGGGACTACCCAGATCCTGGAGTTGGTCGCCCAATCTGTAGAGTAGGTGGACCGTTGACTTGATCAATGATAGCGTATGTCTATGAAGGAATAGCAATGATCCTTAAAATTTGATAGCACGGGGATAGTCGATACTCTGGGCAGACGTGCGATCATAATTCACTGGCACATTGGCACTGGTCTTTTTTAAGGCTGGTTAAAATTATGATAATAATGGTGTTATAACGTCCGTGGCGTCCGTGGCGTCCGTGGCGTAGTTGGTTAAAGTGCGTGGCCGCTATGTCACCGAACCTGGTGACCCAGCGACAGCGACAGAAAATTATTTGAATAAAATGATTTTTCTGTACGGCCGCCACCTCTCTGCAGACAATGGCAAACCTCAGAGAGTAATCAAAATGCCATGTAAAGCTTCTTGAGAATAAGAACATTTCGTTCATCGCCGTTCGGAGTCGGCGTTAAGCCTGTAGGTCCATTTCTCGGTCAATTGTGTACAAACTTAATAACACGCACAACACAATTGATCATAAGAAGCTAGGTCAAAGTCCTTTCAAGGGCTGAAATGACCAGTTATTTATTTATTTTTTTTTTATGGTGTTATAACTGATGTACAAGAGGTGACAGAGTTGGGTACTCCACGGTGAAAAGTATATCTTGTAACCTCGGAGTGCCAGAGTTGAAAAGGTGCAATGTAGTGGTGACCATGTGTCACACACAGTCAAATGCAAGTCCAATGGTGGTGGCTTTTGTCCCCCTTTTGTTGAGAGTATCATGCTGGTTTTTGGATTTATCTGTTGGGTGTCTATTCCATGAACCTCGACTCCATTGCCATGGGGCAACGTCAAATGAAGCTCATACGGCAGGTGTTCACATTTAACAAATGGAATTTCAATCTGTCTTACGGCCTGAAATTGAAGATATGGATCTGACCGATATATGATTTCAACAAGATGTGGGCACAACCACAGAACAGCATCCATTGGGTCTTTGTTGCAACAGAAATTTCCAGGACAACTACTTCGAAATTTTGCGATGTAAATTGGCCTCCGAAATCGTGCTATTCGGCACCCCTGGGGCTACGCAAAGGGTCGTGCTTACGTGAATAAACCTGAAACTCTTGAGCGATTAAAAACCAACATTCGTCAAGTTATGGCCGAGTTAGTACCCGAGTTGTGCACAAAAATCATCAAAAATTACCTCAAACGGATTGAGTACTGCAAAAACTACCATGGAGGACATTGGAATGATATTGTATTTCACGTATAATGGCGGAGTAGTCCAAACATTATAACGAAATAAAAATTAAATCGAAATCTGCATTTTTAGTATATTTTTCTAAACTTTACTTTCCGAAGGAGAAAATGGATAACCCCTTATCACTTAAGTTTTCAAATGAGGGGCGGACTCAGCAAACTTCTTTTTTACCCACCTTAGTACGCGAATAAAACAAAAAAAAACAAAAAAATAAAAAAAAATTTAAAAATTGTGTTATATTTAAAAGCTTTCTAACTATTGAAAGTTTTAAAGCTATTATAAAATATTTTTATAAATATGGCTGTTAGTTTAAATATAAAATTCAGGTTTAACAAACCCCACTACCGTAAGAAAGACGGGGTTACACGAGCTATTTTGTGTCTGAGAGATGCCACGCCAAATATAACACCATTTTGCTTTTGCAATTAAGACTTTTGAAAGTTTTTTTAGTGTTGCACGGCTTTCCACCGTTCTTAGAACATCCTACAAATGTTTCACTTAATAACCCCTTTCTTCTCACCAATCTATCGCCCCATTTTCGAACCAAGGCAGCATTACCAAGGCAACCTTTCGAAGCAAGGCAGCCTCTGAATAGGTATAAAACTTTAAATCTTTGGCGGCCTCGGTAGTCGAGTAGGTAGCGTGCTCGACTGCCTTCCCTTAGGTCCCGAGTTCGAATCAAGGCCAAACCATGGTCCAACGATTTAACCTTTCGCATTTGCAATTTTCTTTCCTTATTTCTAATCAGCTGAAATTGAAAACTCATCAATAATTAGGACTTAAAAGTAGTTGGTGGTAGAGAACTTTGTAGATGATATTGCCTTATAACTTGAAATGACTGAGGTAAAGTCATAACACTTGCCTCAGATTCAAATTCACATGTTTCTACAGCTTTCCACCACACTATAAACATCCTACATATGTTTCACTTGCTTACCCTTTCCCTCCCACTAATCTATCAACCCATTTTCGAACCAAGGCAGACTTGACTGAATAGGTATTACACCAGAAGTCTTTAGTTCAAAGCTAAAAACCAAATTTCATGATTTGTTAATTCTATACAAACTGTCTTTTTCTATTTGAAAAAAATCGATATATCAGTGGAAATCCAAATTTTTTTCACAAGTTTCGATTTTATATAAATACAAGCCATTTATATTTTCCTAACTTTTGGCTTTTTTTACGTTTATATACACCCCCTTTCATTTTTTTGAACTGTCATTTGTAATAGCTGTCATATTTTTATTAATGTTAAAAACATAAATAAATATAAAATAGGATTTTTTTTTTTGTGGGGTTCCTAACCTTTCATATTTCCTCTCTATACTTTTAATCAAAAGTATCAAAAAGTGAAAACCATTTCACTTTCTACCCATATGAATTTGCTAAGATTTTCAATGGTTTCCATTACTTTCACACTCAAAAAAAAAAAAAAAAAAAAAAAATAATAACAAAGCAATTAATTTCGGTTGAACTGAACATTTATAAAAATATAAAAAATCATATGTTAGGAAAACTTCATACAAATCATTAATTATAATATAGTGTGGAAAACTATGAAAACTCTAAACGAACGAACGCTGAATACAATTCACTTCAAATTGATGATCGTTAAATATCGGTTGTATTGTAAATAATCGCTACATAACGGCATTGTAATAAATCTCGTTTACTTAAATTAATCAGTCAAAATAATTATTATATCCAAGCTCTCGATTAGAAAATTAAATAAAACAATACTCGCATAAAAGAAAACTCAAACCTGTCTCTAGAGATAAACCAAAACGTTTAAAAGCAGCAATGAAGTGGGCAACAACAAAAGTTCATTGATAATAAACAATAATTTGAGCAACATTTTATTACAACAAAAACAAAACAAAAAAAAAAAAATAAATAAAAAGTATAAAAAACAACCAAAAACCGTTAAAGCACAAACGCTTTATTAAGAGTTAAATAAAATTGTCAGTCCCTGTCATGAGCCGAGAACCGTCATTATTAAACCTGATCGATCACAGCAGCAGCCAGTCAGTCGTCTAGTCTCTGGACATCGATCAACCAACTGAAAAGCCTTAAAAGCTACACAACAAAAGCCGCTTTATTGTCGTTTTAACAGCTTCTGCTGACAATGTTGAGAGAGGATGTAGGTGATTATTGACCGGTGTATGTTTTGTTGATGATCGTTTTATCACAAACGTTTGATCACTACATACAAAAATGTTAATATAAAGTTAAGCTTTGCAAATAGCTGTCAGTCTGGAAAAAACATAACCATTTGGCCAACAATGTCGACCTAAACTACAGCATATTTTTTAATCTGGTATCTTTAATAACTGGTTGTATAGCGAAATGTTTGGAAGATCAATATATTTAATCTGAAGAGTGATGAAGTTGGAAATTGTTCCATTGCAGTTGCTTAATAGAATAACGAGTGTATCAACAAGAGGTGCAGGACTTGTATTTCGAATACAACAAAGAATTGTTGGGATGTTTTCTAAATTTTTATTGGATTATAAAGTAGATACTTATTAAAAAAAATATATAAAATAAAAATAAATAACTGGCCATTTCAGCCCTTGAAAGGATTTTGACCTAGCTTCTTATGATCAATTGTGTTGTGCGTGTTATTAAGTTTGTACACAATTGACCGAGAACCGGACCTACATGATTAACGCCGACTCCGAACGGCGATGAACGAAATGTTCTCGTTCTCAAGAAGCTTTACATGGCATTTTGATTAGTCTCTGAGGTTTGCCATTGTCTGCAGAGAGGTGGCGGCCGTACAGAAAAATTATTTTAATTCAAATAATTTTCTGTCGCTGCTGGGGTTCGAACCTGGGCTTCCGGTTCGTTGACATAGCGGCCACGCACTTTAACCAACTACGCCACGGACGCCACAATTAGATGGCGTAAGTATCTGTAGATACTTATTACAGACATAAATGCTATTACACACATTTTATGCGATTAAATCAGAACTTCAAAGTATTTTTTTTTTTCAAATTTATGTTTTATTTACTGAAACCTAGGATGATACTTATATTTCGGGATCTGGCATCTCTAAGTACTTCAATGGATAACTGACTTTTCCATCGGTTCGTTTTTTTTTTTTTGCAAAAATCACCGTTACCCTTCATGTTTTCCAAGATCCAATCAAAGGACGTATCGTGTAATTGGAACGTGCAGAGCCATTTTTCATCAATATTCGCTGCGGTGTCGAAGAGGAGAAGTCGAGACCTTCAACACGGTGACGCATTGAGATGCTTGGGTCGTTTTCAACACTTTAATATATTTCGGTCCATCATTTCGTTGCATTGTCTTTGCAGCTTGCACTGATCCAGTCTCTTGGAAATTTTTGATAACTGTGCGCACCCACATCGCAAAAGTCACACAATTACGAGGAAATTTTTTTCAAATTTTGCGCATCGTAACTGCGATTAAACGCGAATTTTCGTAATAAAATTCAACGAATACTTTTCTTATTTTTCACGTGTAGCATTGTATAGTATGGTAAAGTTCCCGCATTTAAAAATGACAAGAGCTAAAATTTGACAACTGTCAAGTAACCAATTCTTAAATGACATGCCTTTGCAACCTCACATCTCTCAATGATACACCTCTTATTTTGATCTTTATTCTGTCATTTCGAATTATTGCATATCCTCCTATTTGCATAATCACAGGTTTTCATATCTTTATTTGTGTTAAATATCATTTCATCAGTACATATATAGAAAATATACATTTGATCAGATACCAACTAATTGTTAATTCAATAACATCGTTCTTATCGTTTTCACCGTAAAAAAATCAGAGTTTTATTTGAAAAATAACAACAACTAATCATGTATTTAAGCTAATTCAGACAGCGTATAGCCTAGTTCAATTTCAACCTAGTGCCTGAAATGAATTGGTCTGAATTGCTGCTAGCTCTCCATACCGTACACTTTCTGGCAGTGTCTATAGTAAAGGGCTTTGGACTGGTGAGTTTCTCTAGAAATAGTCTATTTCAAACAGTCATGAAATTTTTTTTAAGAAAACTTCTCCAGATTATCTAATCGAACCGTTATATTATAAGAATGTGCCCGGTGCAGTAGAAACCATTGCCGACTTTACACACTGGAATGTTAAAAATATCAATCGTACCCTCTATCTTGAGGGCAATTATACGTTCACAAAGGATATGGACAACACATTTGTGGTAAGTTATACACATTCATTCCTCCCTTTATCATTCCTCCTTCAATCATCATTAAATTTTTTTTTTCATTTAAATCTATTTCCAGCGTGGCATTGAAAGTGCCTATAGTTCCAAGGGCAATAACAAATTTGAGAAACTTCCTTTTCGTCTGCCAGAGACTCCTATGTGTGTATATTATAATGTCTCATATAGGAAATATATCGAGCCACACTTTATTGGAAAGACAAATTTTCCTACTCTACCTCCGGGTGGCTTGTGTCCTATACCAAAGGTAAGCTTGTCCTTTTTTAAATTAAATGTATTTAATTGTGACCAACTACTTTTTATACAACAGGGCAACTACTGGGCTAAGGGCGTTATAATCAAAGAGGAAGTTTTACCATTGCATGTGCCACGCGGTCTATGGCGTCTTGAAGAGTTATTTTATCGTATTAAGCCAAAACGCGAGTTGGTAGGTGGCTTGCAAGTTTTTGCAAGAGTTTATGATAAATATGGTTAAGAATGTAATTTTTAATAAAAATTAAAAAAAAAAAAAAAAAAAAAAGAATGTAATTAAATGAATTACGTTGCAATTGAGTAAAAGTTTTCGTCCTACCATGATCTATGAATATTATTTAAACTTACTCGTTAACTTCTTATGAGCCTAAGAAATAGCCGTCCATGGTTAAAAACATACCTGAAAAGATAAACAGAAATCCTTATTAACAAATATTTAATAAAAAAGAATAATATTTATTTACTCCTATGCTATTTAATAAAAATAAAATAAATAAACTTTCTTAGGACTATATTTTATAAAACTTTTTTAATTAAAAAGTGGTAAAATATTTTCCACAGGTGAAATTTAGACTTTTGTTGTTAAAGAGCTAAGAATGTAGTTATGCATTTAAGATTATCTTATTTCAGTTCAATTTTTTACTATAAATATGCCTGGATGGATCAAAATAAATTTAAAACTTATTTAATTTCCTAAATTAACTTAAATATTCGCCATTTCATTATATTATATAACATTATAAGTGAAAGATATACTTAGAACGATAAGACTATTTCCAAAATTGATATTTTTGAATATTTTATTTAAAGCATATCCCGTACTAATATAAATCCATACTATAACATTATTACATCTGACTCTTGTAGTTGTAAAACGATGGCATTAATATTTGTAAAACGTATGTCGGGAAATGTTTTGATATTTTTCTATATATTCGACAATTATTGTTCAGAAGCTATTGCTATACGAATCTGACATCTAATTCGTATAGCAACATTATCATTATTTTATTATTATTGACATCTTAAAGCATATGCTTCGGATTGTTAATATGATAAAATTTCAAACTTTTTTGCACTTGCCACTTTAACTCGAATCCAACTCAAGCATTAATTTTTGAATTTCCAAAAAGTTTTAAAAAAATACTCCTGTGCAAAATCTTTTTTTATAACTGTAGGAGTAAGTATTCCTTTATGAAACTTGATTGATCTACTTAATGTTTTCCAGAATCGTTTTAAGCTTATCGCCAATTAAATCGAATACGCACTAGGCAAGTCAATCCCAGGGCCCAGGACGATTTCTTTCTCCCTAAATTCGAGTAGACTTAAATTTATAAGGGGCGTACTACATATATTTCGGGAATAAATATAAAGACCGGTTCTTCTTTATTTTGAACAAAAGACAAAATTTTTCAATTTTTGCCACGGTACAACTTGAGACACGTAGAAAAATAAGAAATATTCCGTAAAATAAAGAAAACAAACAAGCGCCGAAGAATTATTCTTCATCCAGTCAATGCGACATTGAAGCGTTTTTGAGCACTCAAAACATCGATCATCCACCGCACAGTCCTAATTTGGTGCCTAATGACTTATTTTTGTTATGGCACATCAAGGACAAACTGTGCGAAGAAAGATTTTCAGAAGAATGCGTTTAAAAATTATATTTGGGAGGTGTTTCAAGGGGAATGGTAAACGTTATGACAAGTGGTTCAAGCGCATGCTGTTGATCAAAAATTTGTTGATCAAGATGGAGGATAAAACAATAAAAAAAAAAAAATCAGTCTCTATGTATCTTCCCGAAATATATAACCCTCGTATTATAATTATTATCATTATTATCATTATTATCATTATTATCGTTATTGTCATTCTTACCATTATTATCACTATTATCACTATTATGATTGTTATCATTATTATCATTACTATCGTTATTATCATTATTATCATTATAATTATTATTATCATTATTATCATTATTATCATTATTATCATTATTATCTTTATTATCATTATTATCATTATTATCATTATTATCATTATATCATTATTATCATAATTATCATTATTATCATTATTATCACTATTATCACTATTATGATTGTTATCATTATTATCCTTATTATCATTATTATCATTATTATTGTTATCATTATTACCATTATTATCACTATTATCACTATTATAATTGTTATCATTATTATCATTATTATTATTATTATCATTGTTATCATTATCATTATTATCATTATTATGATTATTGTCATTATTATCATTATTGTCATTATTATGATTATTGTCATTATTATCATTATCATCATTATTATCATTATTAGTATTATTATTAGTATTATTATTATTATTATTATTATTATTATTATTATTATTATTACTATTATTATTATTATTATGATTATAATTATTATAATTTTTATTATTATTTTCATTATTATTATCATTATTATTATTATTATTATTATTATTATTATTATTATTATTATTATTATTATTATTATTATTATTATTATTATTATTATTATTATTATTATTATTATTATTATTATTATTATTATTATTATTATTATTATTATTATTATTATTATTATTGTTATTATTATTATTATTATTATTATTTTTATTATTATTATTATTATTATTATTATTATTATTATTATTATTATTATTATTATTATTATTACTATTTTCATTATTATTATCATTATTATTATTATTATTATTATTATTATTATTATTATTATTATTATTATTATTAATATTATTATTTTTATTTTCTTTATTTTTGTTATTATTTTTATTTATATTATAATTTTTATTTTCTTTACTTTTATTATTTTTACTATAATTTTTTTTTGTAATTAGTATTGTATGACATTCTATTGCTTTTATTCAAAGACAATTCTCAATTTAGAAAATATATTTACTTTTTTCGTTTTGAGCTTTTATTCTATTGTGTTTTTTTTTGTATTCTATTTTTAGTTTGTTAAGAAACAAAATCAACATATTACTAACAGGTTTTCTGCAAACATGAAAAGTATTTTTTGGTTTAAACAAGCCTATTTTACTTTGCTCGGATGGCTTTATTCTGCGATAAGCAACATGCTTTCGCAGAGCACACAAGAAGCTTTGGCTCCTGTTTATAAGCACAAGCACAGCGCTGTTGTTTACACAACAAAGCAGCTCCATTTTTTATTTGCTCTTGCAGAACACGTGCTATAAGCTTAAAAATCTTCACTTAACTCAATTTTGAGAACAACATGTAAGCTTTTGAGTTGAGCAACATTTTTGGTGAGCTCTGAAAATTGCTTGTCTCATGAATCCCTTATTTTTAAGGAAATACATACTACAAGCACTGCATTGCAATCTTTCATTATTGGTGTATAAATACCATTTTATTCGGGTCGGAGTCACGGGTCTAAAAAACATTGTTATTTACAACGGCTGATAAGCGTAGCAGTTTTTCTCAGTAAACAAGTTAATATTAAGCTTTCGAAGTAATAACCACGACTTTATGGTTTTCTAAAATCTATCCTAGATCGAACTGTGTTAAAAGATTCTCAAAAATTACGACATAGAGCCTATTTATGGTCAAGCACCTTTGTGCTCGTTTCAGTGTGTTAAATGCTTGTTCACCCTTTATCTGTGGAACAACCTTAGCTTTTATCTATGGCAAATATTTGTGTCTTTTTGCAAATTTATCTTAAGCGATAACAAGAATAATAGTTAACTTTGCAATAACAGAGCTAAAGCGAAAAATAAACACGTTATCGCAGAGTACCTGAGAAGGTCGTTGCCTATCTTATGCATAAACAAAAAAGAAGAAAAAAAAGAAATGACACAAAAATAAATAACAATAATCTTTAAGAAGAATAGCAAAAATAGTCATGGTTTTCTTTGTTTTGTTCAGATAAGAAACGAAGGAGTATAAAAAGATTTTGTCAGAAAGATAAGCAGCAACACGCTGAGGTTCTTATAATTATCTACTTAACTTTTATTAGCAATCAGTGATAGAATTGATAAGCAGCGGCAAAGAAAAACTAAGCTATATAAAGTTTTTTTATTTAATCAAGTGATTTCTCTAAACTGAAAAACAGCGAAAAGAACATTAAGCTGTGACGTACACTTTTTAAGGTAATCAATAAAGACCCTCCTTTAGTCATGCATGACTATAGCTTGGTGGTATTTTTTGCCTTTGTAGAACATCTACGAGTCAATATGAGTCAATAAAACAAAATTTTAGCGACATTCCAAACGAACAACAGAAGAATTTAACGCTGCTAACGAAAAATAAAAATTAACATCAAACAGTGTCAGAAGAACAGAAAGCAAGGAATTCAAAAAAAATTTCAGAAAGCTATATCTCAGAACCCCAAAAATTTAAGTCGCACAATAAGATGAACTGTTCTCGCATCTTCAAAAGATGCGTACCAGAAATTTATGATCATCCCAGATTTCAAGGTGTGGTATCAACCACAACAACATCAACAACAACAACAACAACAACAACATCGACTACAAACAAAGAACGTGATTTAACCCAAAAAAACGCATGCAAATTTCGCTCAACATTCGTTGAAAAAAAAAAACAATGTTTACCCATGCATACATACATACATATTTTTGAAAATATTTGTGAAATTCTTAAACACTCCAGCTGAATTTATCTTTGCGATAATTTATTTCTTTTTGTTTTGCGTACTTACGTTCCGAAAGATAAGCACAATAAATGGCAAAAACGCAAATCAAAAAAATCAAAAAACCGCGTTACTCCGACAACTACGACGATTTCCTCGATCAGCAACGATAGAGGAAGAAGAATAAAAGTTAACCGTGCCATTTGCATTCATACAAAAGTACGTGTATTTTATTTATTTTAGCGGTTATTTACGCTTACGAAAATATTTCGTAAAATTAACATAGTAAATTATCTTCCGTATGCAAAAGCTCCATGATTTAACATGTATGACATACTTCAGATATATTTTTGTCAACTTGTCAGTTGAGCAGCGAACAAATTGGGAAGCAACCATTTTTGTTTTTTTTTTTGGGTACCCTTAATATTAGGTACTGCTTTAAATCTGGGTGCAGCTTATATAAAGAGAGTTTAAAATGATTGCTCTTTGAACAGGCATATAGCGCTGTTTAATTCCTTATGTAATACATTAATATTTGTCCATTTGCCATACGCAGTGTTAATTAATATTAAACAATGCGTTGGAAACCCGGTCCCACATGTTAATCTGTTGATTTTATCCTAATTGCCAAACGTGAGTAAGATTTAAAAAAAAATGGAATGTGGTTAACTGATGCTACTCCGTTTATTTGAGTCTATTTTGGTGTGAGTTAAAATTCGAGGAATATTGAAACGCAGAGGTGTTTTATATGCGCTCAAAGCTCAAGGCAATGCACATACTTGCAGCGGAATTAACGTAAGAAGCAAGCCGTTGACGTCATCCGCATTCATTAACGTTCTTCAATTAGCATTGATTCATCCGTTTTATTCGTATTAATCACTTTTGTATACATTGAAATTTTAAAAAATATGAACTTTGATTCAAACAAATTTCAGACACTTCTAAAGGTTGACCTGAATGCAATGATTGTTTTGACGTAGAATACGTCATTCTCGGAGGTAAGTAGGGTGGTTGATAGTGATCAGGTGTCGGTATTTATATCACTTTTTGAGCCTTTGGTGGGCCTAAAGTACAGATCGTACAATGTTGATGTTAGCACTTGTTGGTCTGCTTGATCCTCAATGCGACAAAAATTTATGTTAGAACTCTCTAACTTATATAAATTTTACACAATTACATGAAATATAAAGCCAACATTTGATGTTTTTCTTTGCTTAAACTTGCTACCTATTTATCGACAGTTTCCGGTTTTATCGACAAAACCGTAAAATTTGTATGGGAGCCCCCCTAAGGAGTGGTCTGAGGGAATAGGTGTCAAAGGCAAAAATGTTCCTTTTGCAAAAGTAATGGGGGTTGGTGATACATATTAACCCTTTCCGACACTCTTTTATAGGTCATATGCTCAGGTGTATGGAATAAATATACAAAAACCATAAAATTTGTATGGGAGCCCCCCTAAGGAGTGGTCGGAGGAAATAGGTGTTAAAGGCAAAAATGTTCCTTTTGCAAAAGTAATGAGGGTCGGTGATACACATAAACCCTTGCCGGCACTCTTTTAAAGGTTATATGCTCAGGTGTATGGCATAAATATACAAAAACCATAAAATTTGTATAGGAGCCCCCCTAAGGAGTGGTCGGAGGGAATAGGTGTTAAAGTAAAAAATACTCCTTTTGCAAAAGTAATGGGGTCGGTGATACATATAAACCCTCTCCGACACTCTCATAAAGGTCGTATGCTCAGGTGTATGGCATAAATATACAAAAACCATAAAATTTGTATGGGAGCCCCCCTAAGGAGTGATCGGAGGAAATAGGTGTTAAAGGCAAAAATGTTCCTTTTGCAAAAGTAATGGGGATTGGTGATACATATTAACCCTTTCCGGCACAAACACAATAAAATTTGTATGAAAGCCCCCCTAAGGAGTGATCGGAGGAAATAGGTGTTAAAGGCAAAAATGTTCCTTTTGCAAAAGTAATGGGGGTTGGTGATACATATTAACCCTTTCCGACACTCTTTTATAGGTCATATGCTCAGGTGTATGGAATAAATATACAAAAACCATAAAATTTGTATGGGAGCCCCCCTAAGGAGTGGTCGGAGGAAATAGGTGTTAAAGGCAAAAATGTTCCTTTTGCAAAAGTAATGAGGGTCGGTGATACACATAAACCCTTGCCGGCACTCTTTTAAAGGTTATATGCTCAGGTGTATGGCATAAATATACAAAAACCATAAAATTTGTATAGGAGCCCCCCTAAGGAGTGGTCGGAGGGAATAGGTGTTAAAGTAAAAAATACTCCTTTTGCAAAAGTAATGGGGTCGGTGATACATATAAACCCTCTCCGACACTCTCATAAAGGTCGTATGCTCAGGTGTATGGCATAAATATACAAAAACCATAAAATTTGTATGGGAGCCCCCCTAAGGAGTGATCGGAGGAAATAGGTGTTAAAGGCAAAAATGTTCCTTTTGCAAAAGTAATGGGGATTGGTGATACATATTAACCCTTTCCGGCACAAACACAATAAAATTTGTATGAAAGCCCCCCTAAGGAGTGATCGGAGGAAATAGGTGTTAAAGGCAAAAATGTTCCTTTTGCAAAAGTAATGGGGGTTGGTGATACATATTAACCCTTTCCGACACTCTTTTATAGGTCATATGCTCAGGTGTATGGAATAAATAAACAAAAACCATAAAATTTGTATGGGAGCCCCCCTAAGGAGTGGTCGGAGGAAATAGGTGTTAAAGGCAAAAATGTTCCTTTTGCAAAAGTAATGAGGGTCGGTGATACACATAAACCCTTGCCGGCACTCTTTTAAAGGTTATATGCTCAGGTGTATGGCATAAATATACAAAAACCATAAAATTTGTATAGGAGCCCCCCTAAGGAGTGGTCGGAGGGAATAGGTGTTAAAGTAAAAAATACTCCTTTTGCAAAAGTAATGGGGTCGGTGATACATATAAACCCTCTCCGACACTCTCATAAAGGTCGTATGCTCAGGTGTATGGCATAAATATACAAAAACCATAAAATTTGTATGGGAGCCCCCCTAAGGAGTGATCGGAGGAAATAGGTGTTAAAGGCAAAAATGTTCCTTTTGCAAAAGTAATGGGGATTGGTGATACATATTAACCCTTTCCGGCACAAACACAATAAAATTTGTATGAAAGCCCCCCTAAGGAGTGATCGGAGGAAATAGGTGTTAAAGGCAAAAATGTTCCTTTTGCAAAAGTAATGGGGGTTGGTGATACATATTAACCCTTTCCGACACTCTTTTATAGGTCATATGCTCAGGTGTATGGAATAAATAAACAAAAACCATAAAATTTGTATGGGAGCCCCCCTAAGGAGTGGTCGGAGGAAATAGGTGTTAAAGGCAAAAATGTTTTTTTTGCAAAAATAATGGAGGTCGGTTATACATATCAACCCTCTCCTGCACTCTCTTAAAGGTCATATGCTCAGGTGTATGGCATAAATATACAAAAACCATAAAATTTGTATAGGAGCCCCCCTAAGGAGTAGTCGGAGGGAATAGGTATCAGAGGCAAAAATGTTCCTTTTGCAAAAGTAATGGGGGTTGGTGATACACATAAACCCTTTCCGGCACTGTTTTAAAGGTCATATGCTCAGGTGTATGGAATAAATATTTTGCTATATATTTTTTAAAAAAGATGTCATCAAAAGCAAATTGAATAATTCTGCGTCTTGTGTTTCGACACAGTCGAAACCACTGTATCTTTTTTGAAGCGAAGCTTTTTACGCCTCGTTCTGCGATTTGCTAGAGTGAAATCAGAAAAAACGACACTTTTTTCCGACACCTTTTTTCTTAGAATTGATATTGTTTTTTGCTTGCATCAATTGAACCAGAAAATGTTAAATTAAAAATAATTTCTGGCCCGCTGCAGGAATTGAACTCATGCCCGTTGGCTGATAGTTTAAAGCTTAAGCCATCGAGCCAAAACCCTTGGTTGGTAAATATTGCTGATTCAATATCAAGAATTAACTAAAGCTATGTTGCAGTAGATCAAAATAATCTATTAATAGGAATTGTATTGGCTACAAGCCTTCATCTCCTACAATAACCATTAGCCAATACACAATAACCACTATATATTGTGTATTTGCTATACAAACAAGAGTACTAAAAAACACAAATGTTGCTTCTACTTACTACTAGATGTCGTTACGCTACAAACAAATTTAATGATTTTTGTATATTTATTCCCTACAACTGAACAGGAGGGCCGGAGAGGGTTAATATGTATTATCAACCCCCATTATTTTTGCAAAGGGAACATTTTTCCCTTGAGGGCCTATCCCCTCCGACCTCTCCTTACGGGAGCACCCGTAATACAAAAACGAAAAACTTTGTTATTTTAAAGTTTTAAATTCAAAAATTATTTTAATCGAAAAAAGGCATTAAATTCTTAAATCTTTGAAATTGCGAAAATGCTTCGCTTCTCTCGTGTGTCCAGTGACGCACCTGTGTTTTTTTCAGTTGTTATATTTCAGCAGCTGTCAAAGCTACCAAGAATACCTAGTTGTCATATTATATATTATCGAAATTCCGGCTCAGTTTTTAATACGCAACGTGAATTCCGTCGTGCGATCGGTCGTCATCATGGCTTCAGTGATCGTGGAAAAATTTCAGCGTGAGTACCAGAGAACAACTTGATTGCATTCAAATGGCGTTTCGAATGTATCCTCAATATACGAGCAACGAATGTGCCTTCTGCATTAAAATTAATGCGCGAATACAATCGCTGCGGATACGAAGCGGTCGCGATTACGAATGCCTACGACACAAGAATACCCAACGAAGCGAAACATGAGCATCATTTGCCAAAATCAATGAACATCCATGGTTATATATCCATTCGCACAAAGAAAACAAAAATATGTTAAAGCAAAGGGAAACAAACAACACAAAGCGCTGCTAGACAACGATAGAGAAGTATCAAAACAACAAAAATTCATGCAGCAGCAAACACTTGAGTGTTAAGCGAAGCATCCGAATGTCTGCATTGTCTGGATGCTGCCTTTGTATACATTCGCAATCGTTACAAACTGTTACCGAATTCGAGCGGTATGGGTGCATTAATTTTTGTGTGCGATTGTGGCTGACGACGATTGTTATTCGAGTGGCAAAATATGGCGATTGGGCTTGTGCAAACCTCTGGTTTCGAAACCCTCATTTCGACCTCAAGCCACCAGATAGAGATTGATGCGAAGTGAAGAAAATTTAGCCGCCGTAGCGGCCAGTGTAGAAGAAGACCCAGAAAAGCCGATTCGGCGCCTAGTTGAATTGGGCATCACCAGAGAGTCAACCAGGCTTATTTTAAGGTTGGATTTGGGCGCCAGAATTGAAATCGGACCACCATAGGCATAGTCGTGAGTTCGCTAATTGGGCGCTGGAAATATTGGCCGGAGATCCGGATTTTGGCAAAAAAATCAGGTCCATTTTTGGCTCAGGGTCTATGTCAACAAGCTAAATTCTCATTATTGGAGCGACCACAATCCACATGTGTTCGACCAAGCACCAATACATATACAAAGATTCATCTTCGGATCTTATTTCTTTCGAAATGACGAAAGAGAAACCGTTACCGTCAATGATCCTCGATATAGAGCGAAGTTTACCAACTTTCTGTGGCCAGAGCTCAACAATATCGATATGATATGCGCTGTGGTTCCAACAAGACGGCGCTAACATGTCATACAAGCAAGGCAATGCTCGAAGTTGTGGAGAAAAAAGGAGAAATTTGTCGACGGGTCATCTTTATGCGAGCATTTATCCATTGGCCGCCGCAATTATGCGACTTGACACCTCTCGATTATTTTCTCTGGGGCTACATCAAGTCCTTGGTCTACGCCAACAAGCCAAACACTTTGAACGAGCTCAAGGCCAACATTCGAGAAGTTGGGCCTATACCAAATCAATTTGGTTTAGACCAAACGCAAAGGGCGTGGATCCTTTGCTGTTTTATTTAAATTTATTTATTTTATGTTTATTTCCCAATAGATTAGTGGCAATCAAGTGAAACATGTCTAGGATGTTCTTAGCGTGGCGAATCCGTTAAAAATATGTGCATTAGAATCTGAGGCAGTTCTTATGTCTTTACCTCTGTCAATTTTAGATAGTTCTAAGGTAATTCCATCCACAAACTTGTCTACCACCAGCTATATATTTAAATTGTAAATAATGACAACAATTCTATTTCAGTTGATTAGAAATGGGGAAAGGAATGAAGAAAGTTTAAAGCATCGGACCATAGCTTATCCGGGATTCGAACCCTGAAATCTCCTGGGACGGCAGTCAATCGTGCTTAACTACCGACGCCGCCATAATATTTTAAATATAAGCAATTCAATAAGTAAATTAATTATCTTTCAACTTCATTGAATTTGAAAATATGATTAAGAATCGACATTTCCTACCACGACAATAATGCTGCTAAAATAAATTAATCCCATCTTTTTCTTTCCATCAAAGATCTACAACTTCAAATTGCTCTTTCTTGACTCTTTTACAAAAAAGCTAGAAATACTCTTTCAAAGTATTTTTATAGCTTTATCAAATTTTGATGTCAATAAAAGACTTCAACAATTTTTTTTCAAAATAACTTTATTTTTATATTTCAAGTAAACAACACCTCAAAGATATTTTTTAAAAATAACTTCATGATTTCGTTGCGTCGCAAAAACAATGGAAGCAAGGGGACTGGCAAGGAAAGACCTCCGCTAAGAACTGCTGTTGTCTGTGCAGGCTACTCCATGACTGCCTTTTGCATAGCCATAAACTTAAGAAACTACTCTTACAACACTCAGGTAACATATTGTTTGATTAGAGATCGATCAGCAAACATAAACAAAAATCTTTATTTTTCACCAGGGTGCGAAGGTGTTAATTTAATTATGAACTTGCTGCTGATTGGAGAATGTTTGCCGGGTTTGAATGTTCAACATTGAAAAATCAACAGAACGGTAACAGTTTATATAAGGAACACATGCAAATGCAGTTTTATTTTTTGTAAACATGTTTTGCCTTGTGACGTGAGACAAAAAATGACAGTGTGTCAAAATGAGGTTAATGTAACGCATTTTATTTAAAACAGGCGGCAGCTCTACAAAAAAAAAAGGATTATAAAATCAAAATAAAATAACCATAAACTTTAATCAGAAAATATAAAATTCGATTTTAAATCTAATAAAATTGAAACGTAAGGAAATATACAACAAAACAACGACTTATATAAACGCTTTAACCCGTTGATTAGCGCATAGTACATGTATTTATACAGTTCAAAAGTTTTAATAATTTTTTTTTTTAACAAATATTTGTCAAGGTTTCGACATTCCTACCTACATAGCTATTTATTGTTATTATGTCGTTCATTGTTGTTGTTGTTGTTAACGTTGTTTTTGTTTAATATTATTTAGTCGTCGAACTAGTCTAAATAGCTAGCCACTTAATATTGTCGACATTGATACTGATGCTGATACTAATCGGCTTTATTCTACTTTTGGAATTAATTTTCTTACCTCTTACAGGCCTTTGAGAGTTATTTACGATTTTATTACGTATCGTAAAATTGTGCGATTCTCGTTACTTGTGTATATTTGTTTTGTATGTACGTACTTTGTTACGTATTTACTTTTCACAACTTGCAGCCGCGCCGATCCCATTTTTAAGCTAATGACATGTAATGAAGTTTTATTTGCGCGCCTTTTTATAGCCTCGCAATGCACAGTGATGGCTAAAATAGCAAAGTAAATATTTTTATAGTCCCACGATTACTGCGTAAGAAGTACATATCTAAACTTTGTCACTACCTTATTGGTTAGTAGTAATTAGAAACACCCTTAAGGAGGCGTTGTAGGTATAGAAAAGTATTTATTATTGATCAGTATCAACACCAGAGTCGATATAGCCAGGGTTCTCTGTTTGTCCGTCTCTCCGTCATCATAATTATAGGCTTCATTTGGAAGCTATTGTAAAGAAGTTTTATATATAAGCTTATTTTTCGAAGATCCAGTTTGAAAGTAGCCCATATCGCACGAAAATCACGCCTACCTCCCATACACATTGACTATATCAAAATTTAAAATCTCCAAAAATTCTCCCAAAATGAATCTATACACTTAGAATTGTACACATAAACTTTGATTTCAAATTTAAACTTTCTGCTTAAAATTGAGCTAAATCAGATGAAAACCACAAATACCTCCCATGCATAGTGACGTCATCAAAATAGTCAAACCTCTAAAAATTCCTCCAAAATTAATCAAATACTTGGTAAGTTTGCTTATAAGCTTTGATCGATTGAATACCATGCCTTTGCCCCACACAAAGTGAAGCCATCAACATAATAAAACCCTCATAACTTATATACGAGGGCAGTTCCAGAAGTACCTACCCGAACTAACAAAGAAAGCAGAAAAAATTTGGGAAAAAATATCCCAGGAATCCTTTTAGCTCGATACACTATTCCCAACGATGTTCAATAACCTTCGATACCCTGTTTATAGTGTAAACCATCGAGCTCTTCAAAATCCTCGACTCTACTTCTTCATTGCTGGTCAATCTTTTACCAATGAGCCATTTTTTCAAGTTAAGAAACAGAAAATAGTCCAAGGTGGCTACGTCTGACGAAAAAGATGCATAAGGAGCAATTTGAAAAGTAACTGATTGATTTAAGCCATGTAAATGGCTTCCGAAAATCCGAAAATGGATGGAACTTTGCATTGTCTTGATGAAACAAAACTTTCTTTTTCGCCAAATGCGGCCGTTTTTTCTCGACTTCATAACTCAAACACTGAATAAGTCCGCATAATCAACACGCCGTTAATTGTTTTTCCTTTCTGAAGATATTCAATGAAAATTAGTCCACCCGCTTCCCAAAAAACTGACGGCCTTACTTCGCCTGCAGATAGAACTAACTTTGCCTTCTTTTAAGCCTTCGATTCTCCGCTTTCAGTCCATTGTTTTGACTGTTTCTTCGTCTCATGTGTGAAGTGATGATTCATCCATAGTTATGAATCGACGCAAAACCTCTACTTTACTGCTGTGAATCTTCGCCAAATACTCGATGGAAACATCCAACATTAAATTGTGATTGATTAATCCCGGCACCTATCGTGCGGATAGTTTCTTATGTCCAAATTTTCAGTCAATCTGCTATGTACAGCACTTTTTGAAATGCCTTTCATGTCTGATATCTCGTGCACTATCAGTGGACGGTAATCCAATACAATTTTGTGGATTTTCTTCATAATTTCTGGCGTTGTCTCCTCATTTGGTCGACAACTTCGACAACTTGGTTCGTCTTGACAGCTCGTACGTTCTCGTTTTAACTCTGCCACACATTATTTGAATGTTATAAACCAAAGAACAGACTCCACCAGAGTAGAATCTAGCTCCGTTTTGAAGAGGTTAGGCCTTTGAAATTAAAGTATTGTATCAGACCACGATGACCAACTTCGAATTTCACGTGAACACGTTTTACACGTTTTCTCGTGTTTTTTAAAAAATCAAGTGAAAACACGAACCTGAACTACACCTGAACTACATGCGAAGTTGTTTAAGTTTGTTTTCACGTGATTTACATTCACGTGAATAGTTACGTGAATAGTTACGAATTCACGTATTTTACGGAAAAGCAACATTTAAAATTTCTTTTGAGCTTTGGAGAACAAAAGATTGCTATAAGATTTGGAAGACTTCCAGCGGCCTTACAAATCGCACAAGAATCTTTTGTTTATAGGAAATCAAAAGAAAAAGTTACGATTGCTTATGCCTAAGATACGTGAATACAATTCACGTGAATACAAAATAACGTGAATGCGAACTTTAACCACTTAAGGTGTAATTAGTGAATAAAGTACATACGTTGTTCAAGTTTGTGTTCTAAAAAACCAACTACACGGAGTTCGAACTTCCGTGAACACATGCAGTTCAAAACACGTGTTTGAGCTGAATTGCTACTTCAAAATTAACTTTAAAACGTTGGTAACGTTCTACCACAGTCATTCTTTTCAAACAACAAACGTCATCCATACTTCAGGTCGGGTACTTTTGGGGCTACCCTAGTATTATACATAACTCACGAGTGTGAGGTGTTTTGATTTCGGCCTTAATAGTTCTGAATATTTTAAGAAGAAAAAGCTGTTGCAATTTCCGTTCCAATTCCTGCTATGAACAGAAAAAGAACCTAATACATTACAATATCCTTAAGCAATGTTTAAGGACGAAAGCTTTAGTTTTATGCATTTTTCACATTTTACTTAAACTTCAAACGCGTTTTTACTCTTTACCTTATAATTCACAGTATATTTTTCTATAATTCTATGAGGACCTTTTACCACTTTGACCGAAATAAAAGCGCATATATGAAGGGTTTTATATGTCATATATGTTTTAGTGCTCATAGTCTTTTAATAGCTCATTTACCCATGAATAAATTTATTTTTTACACATTTTTATTCTTTATTCTTGTCAAATAAAGAATTTTTTATTTACAAAAATTAAAAGAATTCCACTCCGTTACAAAGTTATAGCAATAAATGTGACCGTACATCGGGTCGAGACGGCTACCTGGCCAACTGCCACACCCCTCTCGACAGCTGCATTTCGTATTTTTTGTTCGCCAAGCCTGGGTTTCTTAGAAAACAAGTTACTTGATAGGACGTTGAATTGTCATTAGTGAAGTTGAATATTTTAATTGAGAAGAGGTGTGCAGTTAACTAAGCTGGAATGGGACACTAGCCGTAAGTTCACATAGCATCTTCCATAAACTAAACAAACTATGTTTTTGGACAGTGCCAACTCAGTCAATATCCCATATTATTTAACTTTTTTTTTTTTAAACCTAATGATTATTATCTCTTTAGTCTGATGTCTGATTGTCTAGTTGAACAATTTTAAAAATTTTTTTCTTATAATTGAAAAATTTATAAAGAATTAACTATCAACAATTTTTCATATTTTCTTCACTTAGAGTTAATTTCATTGAGCCAACACCAAAGGAAAACGCGAAACGAAAATAGCTCATAATCTGCTACGCATTTATAAAAATTTTCCATTTAAACTTAATTAAATGCATAGACTAAGTACTCGTAAGTCACATAGTTTATGCATAGAAAAAACAAAAGGCAATATTTACTTTAGAGACGTGATAAGCCGCTTTGTTCGACTGTTGCAAATTCTTATATTGCTCCAGAAGTCACTTTAAGCCGATGAAACCATCCGCATTAGTAGCGATAAGCTTTTGTTTTTTCTTCTAATCGCAAAAATGCTGTGAAACCCCTCACGGCAAAACAAAATTAAAACAAAATAAAAACAAAAAACGGAATAAAATGCAACTCAACAGCAAGAGTTGTGATAGTAAAAACTAAAAAGAGGAAAGAGATTGCCATGCAGGATTATTTTTAGTACTAAGTTATATTACGAAACAATTATTATCTAGAGAGATTCTATATATATAGTATACTATATGTATATATATATTTTTGTTTTAATAACACCAGTAAACAAAAATTTAAATATGAAGCAGAGCCTTTTTTTAATTTTTGTTCGGAGTTGAGCTAACACACAACACATAGATACAAAATGGAATATTTGCCTGTGGGCTTTAGAAAATGATTATTTAGAAAAACACGCCTTTTATTATTTCAAAATTATCAAAATTTTAGCTCTGTTGAATTTTTTTTTATAATTTTAGTATTTTTGATTTGAGAAAAAGGTATGGGTACAGCATGGGTGTGGTATGACTATTTTAGGGTTTGAGTATAATATGTGCTGGTGTAATATGGATATGATAAGGGTATGAGTATGATATGGGCGGTATGGATTGGGTATGGGTTTGGCGTAGGTTTGATATGGGTACGATACGAGTATGGTATGGATGGGTATGGAATGGGTTGAAATGAGTATGGTATGTATATGTTTATATGTATGGTGGCGGCCGTGGCGTAGTTGGTTAAAGTACGTGGCCTCTATGTCAACGAACCTGGAGACCCGGGTTTGAATCCCAGCAGCGACAGAAAATTATTTGAATTAAAATAATTTTTCTGTACAACCGCCACCTCTCTGCAGACAATGGCAAACCTCAGAGAGTAATCAAATTGCCATGTAAAGCTTCTTGAGAATAAGAACATTCCGTTCATCGCCGTTCTGAGTCAGCGTTAAACATGTTGGTCCGTTTCTCGGTCAATTGTGTACAAACTTAATAACACACACAACACAATTGATCATAAGAAGCCAGGTCAAAGTACTTTCAAGGGCTGAAATAGCCAGTTATTTATTTTTTTACTTATGTATATATTTTGGGTATTGGTATGGTATGATTATGATAAGGGAGTGCATTTTATATGCAATAGTATGAATTGATTATGGGTATGAGATTGGTATGGTTATGGTATGATATGGGTGATGTGGGATTCGATATGGGTATGGCATGGGAATAGTATGAGTATAATATGAGTGTGGTCATGGTATTGGTATAGTATGGGTTTTGTGTGGCTATGTTATGGGTATAGTATGGTTATGGTATGGATATGGTATGGGTATGGACAGTGGCGGATCTACATATGGGCTGAAAGGGCTTTAGCCCTTCCCTTGGAGAATTTTTTGTATGGAAAAAAAATGAAAAAAGTCCAAAAAGACGTTTCAGTCCTCTCCCCCCCTTTGTCAAACAAAAGTATAGTTTCAGCCCTCCCTTTGGCGAATCCTAGATCCGCCACTGGGTGTGGGTATGATAGGGTGTGGTGAGGATATGATATGGGATGGTATGGATAGGGTTTGGGTGGTGGGTATGGGTATGATAGGGTGTGGTAGGGATATGATAATGGTATGGATATGATATGGGAAGGTATAGATAGGGTATGGGCTTGGCGTAGGTATGGTAAGGTACGAATGGGTATGGAATGGATTGATATGAGTATGATATGAATATAATAAGGGTATAGTTATAATATTGGATGATATGGAATTGGTTATGGGTATGAGTATAATAAGGATATGCATTTTATATGGGATAATAAGTATTGATTATGCGCATGCCATGAGAATTGTATAGGTATGATAAGGGTGCGGTTATGGCATTGGTATAGTATGAGTGTTGTATGTTAAGGGTTTGGTATATGTATAGTATGGATATGGAGTGGGTATGGGTATGATATGGGTGTGGTATGGATATGATATGGGATGGTATGGATTAGGTATGGGTTTGGCTTGGGTATTGTAGAGGTATAATATGGGTGTGATATGGATATGATTATATGGTATTTAATATCTTTTACGTATCTTGATATATTTTTCTCTTTTTTGGAAAATTTCACAGGTCTGAATTGTGAAAAAATAGATTTTGACTGTTCTTTGTTTATTTCTGTGCATATTGAGGGCTCGATAATTTAATTTGGTATTTTGGTGAGTAGGGTAGAGACAAACTTCTGCAAATATTAGAGTACAAAATATTTATGGCGTCAATTTTTCAGGCACATAGCATTACTTTAAAGGTAAAACTAGCTAGTGGGACTAGCTGATTTTTTTAAATTTTATCATATGTTTTACAAATCCCAAGATCCCAAGATTGAATAGAAATTTCACTAAAAACCAGGTTTTTGTACATCAAATTCAAGGCTCAATCACATTATCCTCAATAAGAAGTAGTTTGTCTCATTTATAATCCAGTCAGTGGGGGATATCGCCTCAAAAAAAGCGTTATGATGTAAAGGGGATACTGATCTTTGACTAAACAAATTTTTTTCTGTTTTTTTTTTTTAAACTACCCAGCCTTTTCTAAGTTTTCTTTTTGTATAAACAACTTCTTTTTTCTGTTTTTTTTTTTAACTACCCAGCCTTTTCTAAGTTTCCTTGGCGAAATCCCCCACTGACTGGACTATAAAAAAGATAAACTACTTCGTACAAGAACTTTACATTTGTTAAAATGCTATTTCTGCTCTTCAATGAGCTTGCAACTGAATCTATACTGCTATACACTTAATAACTGACTAGAATTTAATTACTTTTGCATTAACCTAGACTGGGTAGACAACATAAGTTCCATAATTTCCGGAGTGATATTAAAAAACATCATTTAAATGCTCTGCAATTTTCGTAGCAACTTTTATTCGCCAATATATCAGTGTCAACAAATAACATCCTTCGATGCATGCGTGAATGAGTATGTGTGTGTGTGTGTACATGACCAACTGTTTGTTACTGCTGTTGTTGTTGATGATATTGCACCATCAGACGCACTGCGGTTGCAACAGCAATTGACTGCACGCGCGTCTGCTATTACAAGGCAGATTAAAAGCGGCAACAACCACATCACAAACAATAACAACAACAACAACAACAACTTGAACAAAAACAATAATGCTGCAAATGACTATGCAACACTTGCCGGTTGTTGCATCGACGTCATATAAACCGACAGACACCGGCTTCAAAGAAAAGGCTAAAGGATGTGACTTGAAGGCCAAACGTTGTATTGCACGCGTGCGCAGTTTAACTTGCTGCGCATTTCCGTTCTGCTGCACAAGATTGCCAAGGTTGCTAGCAAAAAGAACATTGCCGCATGATGATCATGATGATGGCGATGATGAACATGATGTGCTGTTGCTGCTGCTTCTGCTGTTGCGAATGCGCCGAGAGTCTAAAACATGGCGTTGCCACATCGTATACTTGTGCCGTGTACATGTAATCAACTAAACTAGAATTAAATTCAAAAGTTGGCATTTTTAATGCCTCCGTTGTTGATGTTGATGTTCTTGATGCACTTGCAGCGGGCAGACTTGAGTGCGACTTTAGTTAAACAACAACAGCAGCAGCAGCATCAGCATCAGCAACATAATTATAGGATATTCACAATCGTTTGCAACATGTTAAAGGAAGTCATTCGTTCTTGTTGTTGCTGCTAGCTGCTTGCTAGTTACTAGTTGCCGGTTGTTGGTTTGTTAAGCGAACAACTTGACGTAGTTGGAACGCGCGCGGTTCACGGTTTTAAAAGCTTGTTCGACATTGAATTGATTAAGTTAAGTTCTGATTATTATATTTAATGGTCGTCATGGGCGTGGTAGAACAGACGGAAGGCGGAATGGTTTGATGATGATGGCAGCAAGTTTGTGCAGCAAGGTTGTCGCTGTGATTGCCAACCAACCAACCAACCAACCAACCAACCATCCAGCCAGCTATCCAGTCAGCCAGCCAGGCAGTTAGCGAAACAGGAAATTTTTAATTATGTTGACAGGATGAAAAGATGGTGGCTCAATAAATGCGATAAGAAGTGTAATGAAGCATTTAATGACTAGAATAGAAAACAATAAAACAAAGAGAAATGATAAGTAATGATTTTTTTTATTTAGTTCTTGTTTTAAACATCATAAATATGAAGCTTTTGAGAAGATTTACCCTGTAAATTGAGTGACTTCATACTTACTTCTAGACATGAATTCTTGGGGTGGTTAGTGGGTCTGTAGGTTACTGGATCTAAAAAAAATCCAGGTTATTCCCTTAGAAGCTTCCAGATTCCTAAGATTTTTAAAAATTCAGTTCAAAATCAGGAAAGCACAACATCTTTATTAAACAAAAATCGAAAAAATTGGTCATTTTGATAGAACTGAACTAGGGGGAGTGACACATTTTTAGCTTATGACATCTTAAAATATAGCTTTAGTCTTACAATAAAGAATATGACCAAATTTTCCAAAAATATGAACAAATTTTCTACGGGACTACGGGTTATATACCCTCCATGCACTTCCGGTGTTACTGAATCGGGGTAGTTTGAGGGATTCAAATAAAATCTGGTTTTAGGGGATTTTAGAGATATTTTATTCCAAGTCCATTATCGAAGTCGACTTATTATGTATAACCCTTAACCAGGTAGGACCCTGTTTTTTTTTAAAAAAAAGAACTGTTATTTCAAAAGAAACTTTCATATTTATTTTTTCATATCTTTTGTTAAATTCTCAATGAAGATCATGGATCAATTTACATAGATTGTAAAATATCATTGAATCGATCAATATTTTTTTGTTCTATAATTTTTTTTAGATTTTTTTTACATTTTCAGAACTTCTGAGATTTTCAATTTTAAGGCTTTAAGAGCCAATCAATTTGAATTGAATATAAAATGATAATTATATTATCATTTCATTAATTATATTATTAATGATATTAATTGGAATATTTAATAAGAGTTTTTTGAGAGTTCTTGAAATTTATGAATATTAAGATTATCAATGAATTGAAATTTTCTTCATTCAATAGGTCGAGGTTATGTTAAAGTCATTAAAAAACTAAAAACTTTGTCTAAAGTTTACCGTTAGAAAGTGGATAATATATGGTCAGTAGTTATATTGACGGTTTCTTACTAGCAAATAGGAATAAAAATCATTAAATTTTAGAACAGATCAAGACCCATGAATACCACAACGGGCCTAATTGGCCTTAGTGTGTCTCATAAGAGACAGTCGCGTCAACCTAAGACCCATGAAGATCTCTGAAATGAAATTAAACTACGTCTTATGCCAATGAAACTAGTATTTCTGGAAGCAACAAGGAAGATGGGACAAACGTAAAAAAAAAACAAAAATAGCTCAAAACAATTCTGGTATTGATTGGATATCGACTGATTTCAAGAAATTTATTTCTGAAAAAAAAATCCATTTTTAAAAATAATCGTATTTTTAAGATTTTATCCCCTTTGATGCTCCACGCCCTTTATAACCCATATAACCCATTAATTCTTAAATTTTCGTACTTTTATGATATATTTTTGATCACAGCCCTTGAATATCTGGGAGTAACAAGTAGCGAAATCTGCCTGGAATTACCCACAGTCTGTCCAAAGCCAGGAAAAAGAAGAATGGTTGCAGATGTAAAGAGGTGTTAACACCCAACTCCCTATATATGTGTAAAAAGAAAAAAGGCCCACCTTGAGCCTTGTGTGTCCAGCTAAATCTTGGAATAGGTGGAACTATTGTATATAACAATAGCAGCCTTATGCCTGCGAATGCAGTAGCAAATGCAACAAGTACAGGAATAGTCATCCACTTAGATGAACCACTGACATATCATTGACATCAGCGTTGGTGAAAAAAGAAGTCAAAAACTGTGCCAATACCACCGGATATAAGAGGCAAAAATGAAAAAAATGAAAGAATATTGATTCGCTGAATTTTGCATTATTTTGGCTGTGGGACAGCAGGAGAAACCCATGGGTACGCATTCAGTATTTTATACTGGTTTTGCTAAAATGTTTCTTTATCCTAGTCAAATACAATTTAGTGACAAAAAGTCACAGTCAAAGATAAATATTCTTCCTGAATATTTATCATTTATTTATCAACCTTACCCAGGTTGATGTTGGGTGGTATTAATGCTGGTTTTCTTTGTAGAACCTTTTGCCGAGGTGACTATTATGGGCTAACCCTTCAGGGAGTATCGTGCTGGCTGTGGTGGCACAATGTTGCGAGCATGACATATGGTGGTCAGCGTGAAGTTGCGCTTGTCTAAAACAGAGTTTCAATGTCCATAAATCGTCAGAGATTTTAAATCGATCTCAATACGTGATTACATTAGTTTTTTATTTAAAACTTGTATTAAACTCAAAAGACAACGTGGTTAACATCATTAGAGTAAACATCTCGTCTTTATTTGACTGATCATCGGGACGTTACCTGTTGATCTAAATTTTACATTTTGGTATAATTTATAAAGGAAGACGGTAACATATGCTACAGATTTAAATGCACATATTTCTACGGCTTAGATCATGCTACACCCAGTGAACCAAAACTACCGTTTTCGAATTCATTTATGAACCTTTTCGGGTAGAAATGTTCATTTTCGGCACTCATAAATGAAAATTTTTTATATCATTCTTCGGACTAAAATGTGTCTCAAAAATGAAACTTATTTTGTTCGGAAATGAGTTAAAAAAAGAACCATATAAAAGTTAAATTTCAGCACTCGGAAATTAACTCTTTTTGAATCAATAGCCAGACGAATATGCCTCTTAGAAACGAACCTTTTGCTTTTCTTGGGAAATTAGTTAAAAAATGAACCATAGAAATTAACCCTTTTTGTTTCAATCGCCGGACTGAATTGTCTTTCCAAAACAAATCTTTTTTTGTGCAGAAATGAGTTAAAAAATTAATCTTTTTGAATTATAAATTTTATTCTTACGTAATATTATTATTATGTATCGATAATTTGTATAAAAAGAATTGGTTATAATTAAGAAATTAATGTCGTTTTAGTTTATTATATGGGTAGCATAATTGCGTACTCTTTTAAGAATGCAAAAAAGAAACATTTATGATTCATTTCTGAACTAATTTATGAACAAAAATGGTTTATTTACGAGGAATTTTTACCTACTAAAATGATAAAAAAAATTATTCTTTTTCGAATAAGTTTTTTATGAATTTCGCAAAAGAAGTACAGTGTTTATTTATGGGAAAAGTTTTCACGAATTTAATCTTCTATAGCAATCACTTTTAAGCGACAGAATAAAAAATCGAATTAAAAAAAAATTCTAACCAAAAAACGTTCGCAAAACTCTCACCTTACGCAAAACTTTCGCATATGGTTCAGTGGGCATATGTTTCACTTCATTACTCTTTCTTTCCCATTATTCTGTCTCCCTATTTTGAACCAAGTCAGATTTGACTCAATATGTACAAGGTGGCGCAAAAATAACCTTCCGATGTTTTTTGGCTGTAATTTAAAAAAAAAATGAAAAACTTTCATTCTTCTTGTGGATTATTTTTATTTGGTCTTTTAATTTTTTTTACATCAAGTCGAGAATATGATGTCATGTAAATGGCCGCCGCCACAGTTGATTGTCATTTGAGCCCTTTTTATGGCATTTTCCATCACTTCGGCCAAAACTTCCGGCGATAGGTCCTCACATTCTTGACGGATATTGTCTTTAAGAGCTGCAAGAGTCTGAGGCTTGTTGACATAAACCCGCGACTCCAAAAAGCCCCACAAAAAGAAGTCTGGAGCGGTCAAATCAGGCGATCTTGCTGGCCAGTGCAAATCGCCAAATCGGGAGATTAGGCGCCCGGGAAATGCATCCTTCAGCATATCGGTTGTGGCACGTGCAGTGTGTGCCGTTGCACCGTCCTGTTGGAACCACATGTTTTCCAATCCCAATTCATCAAGTTGAGGCAAAAAGAACTCGTTGATCATTGCTCTGTAGCGCTCACCATTCACAGTAACCGTTTGGCCCGCGACGTCTTCGAAGAAAAAAGGTCCGATGACTCCTCCAGCGAAAACAGCACACCATACAGTGACTTTGAGCGGGTGTAATGGCTCTTCGTGGGTTACACGCGGATTTGCAGTGCCCCAGAAGCGTAAATTTTGCTTATTTACGTACCCGCTAAGATGGAAATGGGCCTCATCACTCATGATTATTTTTGATGAAAAATCATTTTAAATAAATAGTCAGCAATATTCCGCGTTCTGGAGCAGTGTAGCGTAACATTGTTTATTAACGTGTATTTCGCATGTGTTTATTACACAAATGTCAAAACAGAACTGACATTAGGGGCCAATCGCAAAATTTATAGCATTTTCTGATAGGAGGATTACTTTTGCGCCACCTTGTATAACACCTGAAATCCTTGCTTCAAAACAAAGAAAAAAAACGAACACGCCCTCAATAGTCCAATAGAAAGAATCTGATCAGGAAGACGTATATTCCTCAAAAAGATTTAAATTTGAAAAAATTATTAAAAAATATTTTTAAAAAAAAATCCTTTTTACGAGACCACATTTTTGTCCAAATATATAACTTCAACAACGTTACTTTTCAAATTCTCATAAGAAGTCAGTGCTTGGTACTCGAAAATTATTTCTTGAAAATTTTATCTTGAAGTTTTTCAAACCAACCTAAAACAAAGCTTTAATGACCAGACATATCCACATATATTAGAAGAACAATTTGTTGAGTTCGGTACAACAATGAATATATCACTAAATGACTCCATTCCAAACTATTTCACTCTTCGGTTGTTATTAATTTTTTTATAGTTAACTTGTTATCAACGGAAAACAGAGCAACCCACTTTACATTAAAAATAGCTACAACGATACTGCTATACTGAGCGGAAGCCATACTGTTCAAGGGTATTTTTTTTTTTTATAAAAGATTTCTTCATACTTCCTCTTGAGCATTGTTCATCGGTTTATCAGAATTAAAAATAATAATGTGAAAAAATATTCAACCCAAACAAACTCTCTGCTGCAGGGGCAGACACTCAACAACTTATCATCGATTCAACAAAAATTGAGTAAATATTTCATAATCGAAAGTGAAAATCGACTGAATCCCACCCAAGATACGTTTAAAAGATACGTAACGAAAATGAAAGCGTTAAAATAACAAGAACGAAAATAAACAAGAAAAACTTATTTCCTAAATTAACGATAAAAAGTGCACTTTGCGGGACAGCGTTTTTTTTTTAATGACAACGAAAAACGAAGAGCACAACAAAATAAATAAAAATAATTACAACAACTATAAGAAAAGATTGAAGATAAGCAATAACTGTAGCCAAGTTTAAGTTAAGAAAAAAAAAAAAAAATAAATAGTTGTTGCTGGGCAGCAGCCAATATGAGTGCAAGTGATGTACTTTGACATCAAGCCAAAAACAAAATGAAAAAAAAAGTAAATAAACAAAAATAAAATAAAACTAAAAACAAAAATAAAGTGCATGCCGACAGAGACCACAACGACAACGACGACAAAAAAAAAATGGCTCAGACAGAAGAAGGCCGGTGGACAGCAGCAGCAAACTCATCATAAGTCAAGACAAGTCAGTCAAGTCAAGTCAACGTAAAAGTCAAAGCAAGTCAAGTTAAGCTAATGTGAGCGAGTTTAAAGCGAACGCGCCATAAAAGTCAAACAGGCAGGCAGAGAGACAGACAGACAGTTAGCAGTAGCCAACATACATATAAAGTCTATATTATGCACTAGTACAGACAGAGAGACATGTGCGGACAGACACACCAGCGGACAGACAGCTCTAAGCCACAAGCTCTTTTTATGTTGCTTTTTTTTCCAATTTTTCAACCAAGTCCAAACAACTTTGGTCACCGAACTAGTTCGACCACTTGCAGCTAGCCCAACGGCAAAGTTGTACACAATTTTACCATTTTTTTGGAAATAACTGCAACAAGTGTGGCTTTAAGTGCACCAATACACCAAACAGCATTAACACGCACACACACAAACAAACAGCGTAGATATGTAATTACAAAAACAAATCACTCTTGAAGGCTAACAACAATTTGTTGTTGTTGTTGTTTTTTGAGCAGATATTGCATAAATGATCGTAAAGCAATGAAATTAAAAACAAAACAAGAAAATTTTACCGCAACCAATTTAATTGTGAGACGTTTGAACTTTTACCCTTAACCCACTCATGACCCAAGGTGTAATTTTAATAAAGGTTATAGTTATGATAGTAAAAGTATTACCACATGATAGTAAAATGTATGTATTCAAATTCATATTCATATTCATATTCATATTCATATTCATATTCATATTCATATTCATATTCATATTCATATTCATATTCATATTCATATTCATATTCATATTCATATTCATATTCATATTCATATTTATATTTATATTCATATTCATATTCATATTCATATTCATATTCATATTCATATTCATATTCATATTCATATTCATATTCATATTCATATTCATATTCATATTCATATTCATATTCATATTCATATTCATATTTATATTCATATTCATATTCATATTCATATTCATATTCACATTCATATTCATATTCATATTCATTCATATTCATATTCATATTCATATTCATATTCATATTCATATTCATATTGATATTCATATTCATATTCATATTCATATTCATATTCATATTCATATTCATATTCATATTCATATTCATATTCATATTCATATTCATATTCATATTCATATTCATATTCATATTCATATTCATATTCATATTCATATTCATATTAATATTCATATTCATATTCATATTCATATTCATATTCATATTCATATTCATATTCATATTCATATTCATATTCATATTCATATTCATATTCATATTCATATTCATATTCATATTCATATTCATATTCATATTCATATTCATATTCATATTCATATTCATATTCATTTTCATTTTCATATTCATATTCATATTCATATTCATATTCATATTCATATTCATATTCATATTCATATTCATATTCATATTCATATTCATATTCATATTCATATTCATATTCATATTCATATTCATATTCATATTCATATTCATATTCATATTCATATTCATATTCATATTCATATTCATATTCATATTTATATTTATATTCATATTCATATTCATATTCATATTCATATTCATATTCATATTCATATTCATATTCATATTCATATTCACTCGCTTAAGCTCCCTCCTTGTTCTTTATAACTTTTAATTTGTTGTTTTTTCATAAAAATTTTTTATAAAAATGTTCGAACAATTTTTCTTAGTAATATCGAACTTTCAATGCGACCTTTGGAATCGCCTGGGAAGTGTACAATTTTTCTGTTGTGTCTGTCGTGGATCACCTTCATTGGAACCTTTTGAATGATTTCAGATGAGTTCTTTTTGTGATTTCAACTTGTAATTCCAATTTCGAAACACTTAACATATTACAAAGAGTCTGAACTTTTAATTATATAAGATTCAGAAATAGATCTCCGAAGACTTATAATATTTTTTACATGATAATGTGGAGATAATTGATGTTTTCGTGTAATATCTCCTTCCACCCAACAAATTGAATACTGGAAAATGGTCACTATTGCTTGTACAGGTATTGTTAATCATTTCCAATATGATTTCCAAATGATATAAAGACGTTCAATCACGAAGCCAACTTGGTTTTTTGAAAATAGATCAGTTAAATATTATCTGAAACTAAAAGAGCCGTTCTTTCTTTCTAAAACTTCAAAACTTCTTCACCTATTTATACAAAAATTGTTTCAACTTCATCTTTGTCGAGCCAACATTTAATCTATCTACAGTGAAGTGCATTCCACATATCATAAAGAAAAATTATGTATCATGAATTAATTTTTTGCTCATAGTTCTTATTCTTTGCAAGTCTTATCCAATGCATGCAAATATCATTGACCCGTAACGGTACAGCCACAGCAACAATTATATCGCAATTTTTATCGAGCACTTAGCCCAAATAGAACTAAGTGCGATCGTTAGCAGTTATTAGCGATCGTATTGTTGTTATTTCTAGCGCTGACTACTATGTTTTATAAACATTTATATGCGCAAATAATCAACGTTCAGCGTTCTGACGATCATGCAGCCAATCAACATGATGATCAACATTAATGATCGCCGTCCGACCGTTCCACCCATTTATAACGAAACCATACAAAATGATCAGTTCCAAAGCCGATACGAATCATCATGATAAGTACCGACAACAATGGTGATTTGAAATGCATGACGCATTCACAATTTGTTTGGACCGATATGAAACACGTTAGCTGCTGGCCAAAACTACAACAAGCTACAAATGAGTACCAACATCCATCCAATAAGTTGAAATCACTTTTCATGGAATAGAATCGCAAACGCCTCGTAAGTATCTGACGGAATAAAACATAAAAAAAAAAACCGATAATGTTAAAATAAAAATATGGGGAAAAAAACAACTTAAACAAGAACAAAATCAACAACACCAACGACATAAACGCACTAAGCGCTGTTTTGCAAAGAATAAAAAATAGCAAATAGCTGCTTAAAGTAAAGTGGCAAAGCGTCAACGCCGTCTTCAACATCATCGCCATCCACTTCTTCATCAACAGCAACACAATCATCATCATCATCATTATCATCATCATTATTATCACCATCATCAACGTCGCCGTCGTTGTCGGTCTTTAGACCCAGTTTAAATGTTCTGACCAGCACCGCATAGCACGTTTTGCGAGTTAAGTCAAGAGAGCTGCTATGGCAAACATAGCAGCAACAACATCAACAATTACAAGAGCAACAAGAACAACAACAAGAACGACAACAAGAGCAAGAGTATGGTATAAGAACAACAACAAGAACAACATGTACAATGATCACAAAAGAAATTTATTAAAACTGGAGCTCACCCAAGGTCCACATTATGGCGAGCAAAACAAAAAAAAAGAAACAAAGCTCTCCATGTTTGACGACCAGTTCGAGCATCAGCAACACTGATCAGCTGCAACAACCACTACCAAGAAAAAAAAATTTTCGAGACACAAGCAAGCTTCTACCAATACAAAGCACTCATGTCGATGATCAACAACGTCTTTTGGAGTAGCTCATAGCTTTTAGTCTTATCTAGCGACATTTAAGTGTGTTCTGCAGGCGGTTTTTTTTTATGATCGCACTGGTGAGCTGTTGATGGTGCAATAATTGATGAATTATTTTTATAATTTTTAGCCACACATCATTATTTTGAAATAACTTATTAGAAGATGCTTGGGTTAAGTTTTGATTTAAAAAATTATCGTGAATTTGAGATGATCAAAAATTTTAAATGATCGAGATTACTCGAGATGATCGCAGAATGATGAACTAACTCTCTTTAAAATGTTGTCGACTTTTATGTTAAGAACTTCGAAAGACAACGACCTCGAACTCAAGGTCAAGAACAGAAACATGCTGATCATCGAGGATCGATGCAGTCATTCAATTTTTGCTTTAAGAAAGAGACAGAATGACAGTATGAGCTTAATAGAAATTAAAGTTTTAAGAGATCAACAATAGAGAATCAATAAACCAATCAATTGATTCAAATTTATTAAAACTGGTTTAAAAAAAAACGAATTGGTTAAGAATTGTCAAGTTAAAAGGATATCTTGAATCATTTCTTAACTCCAATTGTTGTATATATAGTATATTTAACTATACCGATCCTCATTGCATAGGCATTGTTTGATAATCGAATTATCTCTGTAGGAACTTTTATAAATACTACATAAAGATACTTCTAAGAAAATTTTTTAAAAATTAATCAATAATCAAAAGAGTATTTCAAAAAGATCTCAAAATTTCCTGACTGATCCTCACCTTCAAGAAATTTATTTCAATTTGAGATATCTGTGTAATATATGACGTTCTCAAAAGAAAATCTCAAATATTTCCAATTGATCCTCAACTGCTAGGAACTTGCTTCAATTTTAAATATTTGTGTAATATATAATAAGATCCCAAAATTTCTGACTGATCCTCTCCTTATAGGAACTTCTTTCAATTTGAGGTATCTGAGTAATAGATGACGTTCTCAAAAGATCTCCAAACTGCCTGACTCATTCTCAACTTTTGGGACCACGTTTTAGTTTAAAATGTCTGAGGAATATATGAAGCTCTCAAAGATCTCCAAACTGCCTGATTGATTTAAGTGATTTAACTGATTTTGGTGAGCATACTGCCACTAGCGATCAAAATGCGATCTCTAGTGCCGTAAGAAACGAAGTATTGCAAGCTCTCTGTCCGTAAGCGACAGAATTCAGGGTAATTCTTTACAACAACCCAACTTAGCCTCGTTACTTGGGATGTGTTCTAAGTTTCAATGATCGAATGCTTCAATTAATCCTCTTTACATAGCCGCTTTTCCTTATATTTTAAATGATCGCTGAAATTGTTTGAATTTATCCACTGATATGCTGATCATGCCTACTTCAGTCTCTACTTTATGAAAATACTTATCTAGAAATATTCTCAGTGCCAGTACAGTACTCAGTATTCATGGACCAGGTTGACTGATCCTCAGACTTAAGACTTTGTATTTAGTTGAGTAAATCGAATAATAGCGAGCTTAAATGATCTGCTTGGCAGGATATTTTTTTGTTTTTTTGTTGTTTTATTTTTTATCCAAACAATTTTGATAAGAAACAATTTAGAAATATTAAGGGTAGTCTTGTCAGACATTTAATTTTTCCAACTGATCCTAGTAGCATAGAGTTGTGTTTAAATTTGCAATGATCACTAAAATCCTAGAAACCACAGTAGACTTTCGATTATAACAACTGATTACAATACTCTTGCCTTGTTTTGAGTGGTAATGTTCGGAGAAGTCCTGATGAACTAAAAAACAGCCTGATTTGTTCTAAATAATACTTAGACATTGTCTTAAATGCGATTTTTTTCTGAAATTGTCTGTATTCACAGATCACAGGATGCTCAAGAGATGATAACTTAGGAATTTTAATTTCGTAACTCTTTTTATGGCCGAATGCTCACTTGATCTGACACGGACTAATGCTTTTTAACTGATCCAATGCATTTATAACTACCACAGAATACTCGAAAGAAATAATTATTGACTTAACATTAATATTCATCACTACCTTCGGTAATTCCGACTGATCCTCGATCCATGTTTGAACCTTATTCTTGGTTTGAACTCACTCACTACCATCTTAAGACAAATATTTTGCAGACCTTAGATCTTTCAACTGATACTCATTTGACTTTATTTAAAAAAAGATCAAATCATTTGACTTTGATACTTTGACTTTGTTTATAAGTTCAAATGATCTCTGTAATAATTTGATCCGATCAAGATCTATGGATATATAACTAAAATAGACTATTCAGATTATTCTATACCTGATTCTCGTCACGATCCTTGGACATATTTTAAGCTTTCCACAGAAGCTTGAACTCTTTTAAAAGGTGCTTGATTGAAAATTTAGAATGAGTTTCGTTAAAAATTGACATCAGGCAAACACATTACAAAAAGCATTCCCACAGGGTTATCTCATAAAAAGAGAACAAGTTCATTGGCTTACTCAGAAAAAGTTCAATATTTTATTTTTAACCCGAAAATTTGGTTTATTTTGCAACTATTTAAACTCTCATTAATACTAGAACAGCCAGTTTCACTCTTTAGAACTTCAACTTCTCGATCTTATTTTAAACAATAACAAAAGTATGCATACTTAAGATATACTTCACAATAATCTTACCTTCATAAATGTTATAAAGTTACCCCGAAGCATATATACCCCATTTTACCCCTCAAAATTTTGACTTCTCGGCTTTAAATCAATTTATTTTCTATTGGTTAGTAATAAAAGTGGCAAAAAACTTGAAAATATTCGGGCTTTTGGCTTTTATTTTAAATTCTTCAACAGACTCTATAATATTTTGTTGAGACATATTCGAAAAATATATTTTTTTACAATACATTTTTAATATATCAACTGACATATTTAAACACATAATTTAAACACATTTCTAAGTTTAAAAATTATACCTTTGAAATTTTCTAAAGAAATTCGAATCTGTATATATAAAAATTAAGCCCGTTTTGAAAAAGAATACTCAGATATTTCCATTACTGCTGAGCCTCTTTATACCCTAATAACTTTATCCTCTGTATATTCTTAAGGTCATTTCAAACAGTTTTTCGATATCCCCTGGTGGTATGCAGTAGAAAACAGGTAAGAATAGAGCTAAAAATAGAAAAATTTCTTCTCGGCCAAATATTTCCAGGAACAAATTCGGAACATTTGCCAGAATATATATTAAATATTGAAGCAGCTGAGTGGATAACAGCGAAAATCTTCACCAGAATCTTTTAAGCTATTCTATGAAAAATGTTCCCCGTTCTCTTTCCCCGAGGATGGGATCCAAAATAAAATGTCTATCAACAACGCCCTTCAAGCGTGAATTCCCCCACACACACTGGTGTCTTGTCTGCTCTGCTGTCCACTCATTAAACGCATCACTTTTAATAATTTAGATTTCTCCCTGATATAAATACATGTGGTTACCACATGGCTTTCGACTTCATCTCGAAAAGCAAAAAGCACCCACTTACAATTCGCATGGCATTGAAAAGGCAACCAGTCGCCAGCAGCAGCAGCAGCTGCAGCTGCGAAAGCCTGCAAAACAAGTTGCAAGTCGTGAAAAATAGAATCTTCCACTTGATCGCGCACGCACTTAAGTTAATTCGATTTCTACAAGATCGGCGTATTAAATGCGAGTGTATATAGAAAATTTTAAAGTAATAAGAATAAAAATGGTTAAAATGAAGAGAAATAAAAACATTTTTTATGAACATTTATGTCTATCGTTGTTGTTGTAGTTGGTAGATGGATGCGACGTAGTTGTTGCGGACAAGGATAAAGATGCCTGCTTTACACTTGTTTTAATGGAGTTGAACTTGTCGAGTGCTGCTATGAGTGGAAGGTTAAGTGGTTATCAAAAACAAAAACAAAACAACAACGACATAACCAGCAACAAGCATTTCAACAGACCACAACTTCAAAGACCAAGTGTCTCCAAACCAAGCAGCTGCCGCCTGATGGGCGAACGCCTAGACTGGCTCGCATGATCGTTCCTCGATCATTCTTGTATTGCTTTAATAAATGCAATATTTTTGCATGATTTTTATTTTCTCTGATTAGTATTTCGCTGTTTTTTTTTTTTTTCATTATGTTATTATTATTAATAATAATTTATTTCCTTGCTCGTTTGTTCGTCGTATTCGTTGTACGTTGCTTTGGCTTTGTGGTTGAGGCGTTAAAAGCCGCCATGCTTCGCTTGGAACGCAAAGTGTAGCTTCACTTCACTAGCGTATAGCAAAGAAGATATTGATCGATCGTCTCTTTAATAGGCAAGTCAGATCAGGCGGCGAGTAGGTTGTTTGCATGTTTAAATAAGTCCAGGAATTGCATTGCACGAAATAATACTTAGTTGGAATTGAGTACTGAAGGAATTTTTCGAAAATTAATGAATTTGTTTAGATTTATTTGCATGAAGACAACGATAATTCAGTGTTTGTAACAGCGTCTGGAGTCTCAGGCATGATAAATGTATCAATTTATTTCTCTTGAATGTTATAAGAAAGGCGGGCTAAAGAAGTAAGGGTACATAAATTTAAATAGGCAGTATTAAATTGGATTAAGCAAGTGCTGATCACTTTTAGAAATTTGTTATAGGAACTTCAATTTAAGATCGTTCTAGGCGTTGTATTTTTCGTCGTTATTAGCTCAGAGACGAGATATTATCTGGTTTTTCTCTCCAGCAGTAGGGATAAAGAGCATAATCAAAAAGATATTTCGAGCGATCGTATAAGAAGAATCTTGACTTCAAGCAATTCCTGCTGGTTCATTCTATAAAACGGAGAAAAATTTTAATTTATTTGTTTGAAAAAAGCTGAAGCTTCGCTTTGTAGTCGATCAAATTATCTTTAAACTCTTTTGAGCTGAAACAGCCAGTTTAACTCTTCAAAATTTCCAATTCTCGACGTTAGATCGGTTTCTTTTAAGTTTAACTACATTAGGAAGTACAAGAATTTGAATAAAATCCGGGTTTATTTTTTTTATTTTACATTCTTGTTCTGGAACTAACTAATTCACAAACGCTCACCAAATTTATTTGGTCTTTCGAAGACTATCAGGCAAGATTGCAATAAATTCAGATTTTCAATTTATTATTAGTAAGAAAATAAGCTCAAATTTCACTTTGAAATCGAATTGAAATGATCTTTAAACTATTTTGAGCTGAAACAGCCAGTTTAACTTATCGAAGTTTCAATTTCTTGACGTAAGATCGGTTTCTTTTTAGTTTAATTACATTAGAAAGTACAAGAATTTAAATAAAATCTCGGTTTTGCTTTTTTATTTAACATTCTTGATCTGAAACTAACTATTTCACAAAAGCTCATCAAATTTATTTAGTCTTTCGAACCCTTTCAGGCAAAATTTTAATAAATTCAGATTTTCAATTTATTGTTAGTTAGAAAAAAGTTCAAACTTTGCTTTGTAGTCGAATTCAATTGATCTTTAAACTCTTTTGAGCCGAAAGAGACAGTTTAACTCTTCGAAGTTTTCATTTCTCGACGTAAGATCGGTTTCTTTTTTAGTTTATTTACATTAGAAAATACAAGAATTTACTTTTTTATTCTACATTCTTGTTCTGGAACTAACTAATTCAGAAATGCTCACCAAATTTATTTGGTCTTTCGAAGCCTATCAGGCAAGATTGAAATAAATTCAGATTTTCAATTAATTGCTAGTTCGAAAGAAGCTCAAGTTTCGCTTTGTAGTCGATCAAATTATCTTTAAACTCTTTTGAGCTGAAACAGCCAGTTTAACTTCTCGAAGTTTTAATTTCTCGACGTAAGATCGGTTTCTTTTTAGTTTAATTACATTAGAAAGTACAAAAATTTAAATAAAATCCCGGTTTTACTTTTATATTTTACATTCTTGTTCTGAAACTAACTAATTCACAAACGCTTACCAAATTTATTTTGTCTTTCTGACCCTTTCAGGCCAGATTACTATATATACAGATTTGCAATTTATTATTAGTAAGAAGAGAAACTCAAATTTCACTTTGTAGTCGAATTCAAATGATCTTTAAACTATTTTGATCCAAAACAGCCAGTTTAACTCTTCAAAATTTTCAATTCTCGACGTTATATCGGTTTCTTTTTAGTTTATCTTCATTAGAAAATACAAAAATTAAAAGAAAATCCTGGTTTTTCATTTTTATTTCAGATTTTTTATCTGAAACTAAATATTTCACAAACGCTCATCAAATTTATTTAGTCTTTCGAACCCTTTCAGGCAAGATTGTATTAAATTCAGATTTGTAATTTATTATTTGTTAGAAAAGAAGCTCAAATTTCACTTTGTAGTCAAATTCAAATGATCTATCTTTAAACTAATTTGAACCGAAACAGCCAGTTTAACTCTACAAAAATTCCAATTTTCAACATTGGATTTGATTATTTTTACTTCAAAATAGACACTATTTAACGTATCTTTATTTTCTGTATTTCTTTTTTTTTTACATTTTTCATGAAAACTCATGGTCATTCACTTTGACTTTTGAAATTTTAAATTTTCACGACCAGAGATAAGTTTTTTGCTAATAAAATCTGAAACTTCCAGAAAAATTCCAATTGAAAACTTTACTTTTGCATTGTTCTGCTAAACACCAAATTTCCAATACCTTACCCAGCTTTGCTTTTCAAAACTTCGACTTCTCGACATTAGATCAGCTTTTTTCAAGCTTATAAATGATAAATGTTGCAAACTTTTTGAATAGAGTTTAATTTTAGAACATAATTTTTAATTTTGAAAAATGTACTTCACTTTTTTTATTATTCAATCGGTTCTATTATTTTTTTTTTAACGACCTTCCGAAGTCCTCAAGCATAGAAGTTCATTTAATTTTGCAAAACTTTGACTTTTCGACCCTTCTAAATAAGTTTTTTTTTTGTTTTTAATTTATTTTTAACGAAGCTTAAAATTTTTTGTGGACTACGACTTATATGATGTATTTTTAAACCTATTTTAGTTATTTCATAAATAGTGTTGAAATTTTTTAAAAATTATTATCCCTTGATTTCCAAATCATAAGCAAAAAATTTAACATTGCAAAATTTTGATTAACTAACCTCAGATAAGTTAATTTGAAAAATATAAACAAATTATATTCCCCAATTTTTCCATATATTCCGATTAAATACTTTAATTATATTATTTGGGACATAGCTTCGCATTTTTTGCAGACTTTTTTAATAACTCTTAAAATTTTCTTGCGCTTTCACACTAACCCCTTATCACCCCTTAGCACTGAGTATAACTATTCAACTCTTTAACTTTTCAACGGTGAATCTAACGGTGAAGAAATTTTCAGTAAATGATAAATAAAATCTTTTATTATGCTTTTAGACACATATTTTGATCAGTTAGTTTATGAATTAGAGTTTTTTTTTAACTTTTATGGCTATGGATTCTTACTACGTGCATCCAGTACACCCCATAAAAACCTTGGTTTCTCGACCTTAAATCATTTGCACTTTAGGTACTAAAAAAAGTTGCTACCCAAAAATTTTAAAATATATCAGTTTTCTACTGTTATTATGCATTCTTTCTTCATTATTTCGCAAACATTATTTATAAAAAAACCTTTTTCTGGAATCATTATATGTACAGCTGCGGTAAATTTTAGTTGCTCATTGAAAAAAAGTATACTATCAACCACTTTAAGCACTCATAAAAAAGTCGTACTAAGTAAGATACGAGTTATATTTTGATTTCGTTTAATTTGACTAAAAAAACAAGGCATATAACAGGAAAAGTTTATTGGTATTTTTTTTTCTCTTTCTCTTTTTTTTCTACTCTTTTTAAGCATTTTTAAAAATCTTTTTATCTAACTAGGTACAGTCATTATATTCCTTCAAAACTTCGGTTTCTCGACCTTATATGTCTTTTAAGTAAATAAACAGTAAAATTTAGAAAAAGTAACAGTAGGCACGATCCTTTGATTATAATTTTACTTTTTTATATACATCCCTGACTTTTTTTTTTTTTTTGTCCTGACTATAAAATTTTTTAATTCTTTGATATTATTTTAATATTTCAGAATAGATCTGTAAATCGCAGTTTTTTTCTTTGTTCTGTTAACAAAATAGTTGACATTTTTCTAAGCATGGATCTAGCTGTAATTTTGTTGTGTGTTGCACTTGTTGCAACATTTGCGGCTGCCGCAACTTGTTGCCAATAACTTGATTTTGTCGTATGTTCACTTCGCTTGTTCGTTTGTTGGTTTGTTGCTTAATTCCTACATTCAGACTGCCGTTTTAACTCGTTTTCCTCAACTTGTTTTCATTCATTAAAAATTCATTTCAGCTCTACTGGTATATTTCTTGTTTTCTTTTCATTTTTGTGTATTTTTGTTTTTTTTTTTTTAATTTGCTGCTGTTGGCTTCAATACTGAAGTGCACACCCTCTGCACACAGCGCACTTCACTCCCCCATCAATATCATCATCATCGTCATCATGATCATGATCGCCGTCGTCGTCGTCATCAAGCAACATGCTGAAATCGTGTTTCGTGTTGCATATATAAATGTATTTTTCTTGGAAATTGAAATTAATATATATTTTTATATACATACATTTGTATTTTAGTGCATATAAGTATGTGTATTTTTTGAGTTTTTTTTTACTGACTCTCAGTCTTTGCTGCATGCGACTTGACAACGCATTCGTTGGTAGTTGCATTTGTAAAAGTAGCTTTTGTATCTGCAGATACAAATGTATCGGCGCTTGTGTAGCTGTGACGAATGCTTTGGTTTTTCCTTTCATTGTAAAATTTTGTTGCATTTTTCATTTTCAACTAACGGTGTTGGTGTTGTTGTTACTGTTGTGTTGTACTTTTATTGCCAACTATTGTTTCTTTCTTAACTCTATTTTCATTTGGTTGAAACTCACTGCTTTCTCTGTTTAATATTTGCGCATATTTCTGCGTTAGTTAGTCAGACATAATTAAAGTGTATCTTGTAGTTGCAATTAGTTAACTTCAAATTAATTGGCAGCTAATTATGGAGCGATGAAAATAAAATATAACAATTTATTGCACATAAATGTGAATGAGTTTCGAATTTGATGTTCTTAGTTTTTTTTTTTTGCTTAATTTTTAAAAAGCAATTGGTAGTAAAAATACAAAAATACTTAACTAGAAGGTCATACATGGTTGAATTTTATACTTTTGAATTTGTAGGGGATGCAAGATTTAATTTTGTTGTTTTGTAATGAAAGATATAAGAAATTTTTTTCAGTTTGGTTATTTCTTAGGTAACGAGCAAAAAAGATGAACTATCTGCTCTTGAAATCTAGAGAATTTTAGTCTATTCAATCGGGTGTATTAACAAGAAGTGTTAATTAAAAAGTCTTAAAATTTTGTTCTTCATAAACATGTTGTGGCTGCTTTGTAGTTATATAGGAATACTTTCGATTTGGACTGGGAAGAGTGTAAATAATGGTCTGCGTATTAGATAAATTCAATGACTTTTTATTTATTTGTTACAATTTCGTCAACATTTTGATATTCAAACATCAACATTTTCTTGAAGCTACCCTCTGCACTGAAGAAATTGTATTTTTATAGTATTTTGAATTTTTTGATATAGTTTGCAGTTGTTAGAAATATTTTTAACAATTTTAATTATTTTTACAATATTTGTGCTCAAATGGCCCAAATGTGCTCAGAAGCAAATAAAATTAAAAATGCTTTATCGAGAACTATAATTGTATCATAATCGAGGACATGGTACAATAATTATATCATGCTTGAGGGTTTATTGAAGGATCCAGAAGTGAAAATCCTCCCATTTATAAAGCCTTTATATGAGATTTATGAATTTCATTTCAAACATTTTTTGACATTTCGTTTTTTTTCTGTTATATTTTGGTAAAATTTTATATATTTTTGACAATACTCGTACTCAGATGAGAACAAAAATATTTTAAAAATGCTTTATCGCGAGTTTATTAAAGGTTTCAGCCATTTTTAAAATTATCTGATTTATGAAGCCTTTCAAAGAGATATTTGTCGTTTATGAACAATGTTTTTTAATTTTTTTCGATTTTTTTCTTATGAAGGCTTTACAAGAGGTTCATATATTTTTATGAATACAGCCGATATGTACCTAGAATAATAAAAAGTGTCTGCGAAGAACTGAAAATTGTACTTCAATGTTTTCTCTCAATCAGTTCTTAGTATATTACTTATGAGAGCGAGTCTGCTCAGATGAGAGAAAATCTTCATTAGAATCATGGGGGAATTAACAAGATAGTCTTGCCGCTGAAAATCCTCTCTTGCTATGCCACGAAACTTTCAAAATCAAAACAAATGATTTTCTGCTTCTCTGGGTTGTTTTCGTTTGTTGTTTGATTGACCCCTTTTACATTGGTCCAGACTTGAAATCAAGTCTAGTCATTTGTAGGCAATTCGCCGCATATCGGAAGAGACGAAAGGGCAAGAGAACACTTGCGCTGTACCATGATACAATTATACAAGGTAGGAGTGACATTTCTTTCGTCTTGCACCAACTGTCAAAAATAGTATAAATTAGAGAACGGAAAAAGTAGAAAAGAAAATAGAAAGTCAAACATACAGGCAAATGACAGTCGATGCAAGACACTCGTGAGGAAATAGCCAGTTGAACCCCTTTTACATTGATCAAGACTTAAAATCAATTTTTTTGACGTTCTCTTTTAGGCTTGACGAAATCTTTTACATTGGTCAAGACTTGAATTCAATTTTATTTCTTCTTTGCTTATTTTTTATATACAAGAGCCTTAGAGCCTGAACAGAATCAAACATCGTTGCGGCCGACGATCTTTTTTGTTGGAAAATACATGCAAAATGTAAAAAAAACGCAGCTCGTTTTCCGCAACGATAAATCGCACAATTAGAATCTATTCTATTTCTTGTCATGCGACCGACGATTCTCTCTCTGAGTGCCATTAGTGTTGCTATATTTTTGCTAAGAATTGGCTGTTTTTAATGAAATTTGCTTGGTTTTTTGTTATCTTTTGACATTTTTTGTTTGTGTGTGTTGTATACACACAATTAAAGAGACCAATACATTGAAATGAAAACAAAAATAAATAAAATAAAAGCAACTTTGAATCGTCAGTTGGAATCGTTTCATTCTGGACGTGTTCTCTGCGATCGACGACCAGAGAGGATCGTCGGTCGCAACGATACTTGATTCTGTTTGGGCACTTACAATTTTCACCTACAGATCACCAAACGCACGCAAGCAAACGAAAAATAAAGTGAAGCGCTTTTTCAAAACAGCGAAAAGCACAAAAGTAATACAAAAAATTGCCTAAATATTGACGGTTCAGCGCAAGTGTTCTCTTACCCTTTCGTCGCTTCCGATGTGCGGCGAATTGCCATCAAACTCACAGACTTGATTTTAAGTCTTGATCAATGTAAAAGGGATCAATGTTTGATTGTTTGGTTTTTTTTTACAATTCTGGCTCTTTAATCTAAGCCGTGAGTATACCTTGTTTATTCTACTTTGGTTAGACCCCCTTTTACATTGGTCAAGAGTTGACGGTCAACTCTTGCATTTGTCGATGAGAGACGCGGACATCAACGTGAGAGAGGGTAAATTTAAAAGGGAATGGCAAAGAATTGACGTCACCACCGCACTCACAAATCATATTTGCCAAATATCCATGATATATTACCCTTGAAACATTAACTAAATGAGAACTATAAGACCTGCAACTGCTGGTGAGAAGAAACTGCAGCAGCTTCGCACAGGAACAGAGTGCGATGCTGCTGCTGCTTGGCGGCTGCTTAGTAGCTGTGTGGAATATGTGTGTCAGTGTGTGGCATAAATAAAATTTAAATACGGGAAAAAACGAGTTGTAAGGAAAATATTTGATTCATCCACGTAAATATTTAAATGAAATATATACTCAGGCGTGGATAATGTTAATATGTGTTATTTCCCTTAGTGTATTTTGTAATGATTATACCATGGGTTCAAGCCAAGCAGTTTTCCGAAGTTCAGTACTTAAACTGAGAGCGAGGCTGTCATTCGAGAGCGAACCTTTACATTGCTCAAAATGAGATTCAAAGAAGTTTCGCCAAGTGTTTACGAGGAAGCGTTAAATCGTTAGATTTTTCTAAAAAATTAAAATTTTCTGTCTACGCCCGCCATTTGTCAAAAATTAATATTTTCCAAAAATCAACGATTAAACGCCCGAAAACTCTCTAATAAACCAAAAACAAAAAATTTTTCAGATGAATCAGTCTCCAGATATCTTGCTGACCGCAAATTTAAGGTCTTTCGCGGCTTATTATCGAGGAATACCTTATCGACGAATATTTTTGGACCAAAATTTTAGGAATAAATCTTGAATAGTTATACTTTAATAATTTAAAAAAAATAGTTGGTCTGAAAAGAGTTTTGTTTTCAAAAAACTACCGGAGGCTCTTAACAGAGCTTTCAATAAGCTTTACTACGAGTAAATTCGTATATATAACGGTAAAGATCCATTTCATCACAAATAATTTCATCGCTTTGCCCAATATTATCAAAATATCTTGCATTTATTATAAAAATGTTTTTTTTTTAACCAAATCTCATTAATATCGATATCTCGGCCTCATTTTTTTTTTATTTTATTATTATTTATGTTAAAAATATTTTCCATCAACTAGTAAAAGTTTGATAAAAATGCTACTCATGCATGTCAAATGCAAGAAATGCAGCGCTTAGCGTTACTTATCAAGATTTGAAAAAAGTTTAGAAAGTTCTAAAAAAAAATTAAAATTTCACACACACCACAACAGCAGGTAAAACAAAAATCAACAAAAGACAACTTATTGGCGTTACCTACCAAAGAATATAAAATTTCTATAATTTTGAAACGTACTCACGTACGTACGCCTAGATTTTGGTGAGTAAAAATTTTGAAACGATGTCAAAACTACCATGCGTTGTGCTCAATTTTTGGACAAAGAAAGAAAGTAGGTTGAGCAAAAGAGGGCAAGAAAATCTGTGAAAAAACTTTTGGCTTCAAACTCACAAACTTAAAATAAGGCCAGGAATTTTTTTGAAATAAAATACAAAAGTTCTCTTTCATAAATACACTGAGTAAAAATCACTACAACTACACTTCAAGAACTACACTTAAAAGATACACAGAGCAAAGTTGCTGTAGACGACAGGATTTAAAAAAAAAAAAACAACGCTGTCATTTAATGCTATGTATAGAAAAAAAAAAACAAAAATAAAACACGCAACAAGAGCAGCGCACATCAAAAGTATCTACAAGTAACACATGTAAGTTAAATGTTAAGCCAACGCGCTGCAGCCATTAAAAACCGACACTATGAGGAAAAACAAATTTAAATGCAACAAAAACAAAAGTTTTTAATACATACTTCATGTTGCACGCAGCATTTTGTTGTCTGTGAGGCAGGCGCTTGTTTGTGCTGTTGTTGTTGAAGTTGTTGGAAAATGCGTTTTGAACTATTTTTAGCACAACGCAATGAGCAGCATGCAAACAGCACAAAAAACAACAACAACAACAATGCATGCAACAACAACATTTAGAAATGGAAATTGAAATTAAGACAAAAAAAGCCGCAACATATTTTCAAAAACTGGCTGCAGTTAAAAGTGAAAAATATTCACATCTACTATTTGACAGATACTTAAGCTGCAACAGCAACAACAACAACAAAAACAACATTTTTATATATTTGGTGCCATGGCTGACGATGACGGCCTTTGAGGGAACTTTTTTTGGTTGCATCCAAGCAAACCATTCATCCAGAGCAGAACGACATTCATCTATCTATCGGCAGCTATAAAAGTATCTGTAACATTGCTGCGCTATCTTAAGCAACAAAAATTTGGATTTTCCTCTGTTTTTCCTCTAATCAGGACGCAGTGCGTTACTGTTAATGTTATTTTTGTTGCTGTCTTAGACGTTGTTGCTATGTTGCTTTTGTTGTTGTTGTTGTTTTTGTTTTTGACACAGCTGTCTGAGACTTTGTAGCTGTCGTCTTGGTGCTGTAATTAAAACTTGCATTTCTTGTATGGCAACTGTTTAAAAAATGTGGAAATAGTATCTGGCAAAGCAACAACAACAACAACAACAACAACAACAACAACAACAACAACAACAATTATAAAAATAAAAACACCCAAGACAAGCGCAGCCACCAACGTCTAGCTGCATCCGCACAACTTTGCTCGTGTCTGATAACATTTGTCGACACCATCTTTAATACGTATTTCGTATTTTTTTTTTCTTTTTTTTTTTTGGCGCTGCAAATAAATGCGCTTCCGCTGCGTGCGATATGACAAGCACACCCATTGAAACGCACACAATCACACAAAAACAGCGGCTTACACTAACACCTACCAAATTAATCAACATTTTTCTCTAACTTCATGTTTTTTATAAAATTTTTTTTTATATTATTTTATTTAATTTTATTTCTTTTTCTAAGCCAAATAAAATCAAGTTTGTAGGATAAATGAAAATAAACGCTTTTTGGTATGCATCTTGTATCTGTCTATCTATATACATATGTGTGTGTGCTATGTTGGAATGCAGCTGCGTTGAAAAGTGAAATTAATTAGTTTGGTATTTTTTTGTTTTTTTTTTTTTTTTACTTAACCTTAATGATAAAGGTTGAGATTTTTACAGAATTTTCTCATTACAATTTCTGAATCTAGTCTTTAGGTTAAGTTAAACCTTATTTTATATGGTATATATATATATTTATTAAAAAGACAATAACAACTATTAAACTTGGTTGTAATTCGTCGACTTTTGTTCAGTTTTGAATTATTTGCCTGAATTATTCGTTTAAAAGGGTGCAGAGTTGCAAAGGCGTATTATTTAACAGCTTGACGTTTGGCAGTTTTGAAAGCAATTTTATTTCATACATAATTTTCATGTGTTTATAATCTAATAAAAATTTTAATAAACATCCACACAATTGTTCGTTTTATTCAAAAAACAAATCCTACACCTATAACAAGTTATTATAGAGTATCGTTAATTAGAAATGGATAACGCAGCAAAAACTACTGCGCTAACTCATCAATTTAAATGCAGTTTACTGTAGTAGTCAAATGCGCTATATCAGTTGAGCCATATCAGTTGAGCCATATCAGTTGCGCTATGGCGCAGTTTGATATGCTTTGATTACTGCATCAACAGATACGTTTATTAGCGCAATGAGTTCTTGAAAAAGATCTATTTCTTGAAAAATCTATTAATTTCTGTGGTAGATTGTTTAAGTGTGGTGAGTTAAGTTTACGTCTGAGTCTAATTTTAAGGGAATTTAATTTTTCCACTTTTTGAACATTCTTATAGTGAATCGGCATAGGAAATCATGTTATCATTACATTTTGGGTATAGGATGTGTTCTGAGGATTTATGTAAAATACTACGAGAAATATTTTTGTGGAACATTTTAACCCCCTAACTTCTCAATTTATCGTTCCCCTACTGCTCGAATACACGTCGACACCATGTTAAGTGCTTTATTTGGTTGATTTTCAATAGTTTCAAAAATTGTGAACACAACAACAAGTATATGGCGTATATGGTAACAAGTTTTGGTACAATAAAATAATGGGAACCGGAAGAGGGGATTAAAATTAACTTTTGTTTTAATTTTGCTTTTCATAGTTTTTTGTTTAAACCTAATGGATCCTATCAGCCAAAGTGCATCCTATAAGGTTCTTTGCTATTGCTAAGTATGATGTGCCAAATGAGTAAAACAATTTTTTCATTTCTAGTAACTCCCTAAAACCAAGTGTTGTGCGACATTTTATCATCAATTCTGAATAAGTACGAAATTAACACTTTAACACATTTTAAGTTTTGACTTATTTCTGGCATTTAAGTTTAACTTTCAGCTATTCTACTATACTTATAGTAGAAGTTTACGATAAATTTTTTTGTGGATCATTTTTACCCATTATATCCTTGTTTTATGGGTCTTTTTTGCCTTTTATCACAAAAAGGTCAAAAAAGACCCATAAATTGAGAAGTAAGGGGGTCAAAATGTTCGGCAAAAATATTTCTCGTAGTATTTTACATAAATCCTCAGAACACATTCTATACCCAAAATGTAAGGATAACATAATTTCCTATGCCGATTCACTATAAGAATGTTCAAAAAGGGGGAAAATTAAAATCCCCCTAAAATAAGACTCAGACGTAAACTTTCAAAACGCCGATACACGTTTATTGTTGTTTTGTCCCCTCTACCATAATCCATTGTCGGAACCTTGTTTTTTTGAAAAAAACATTCATTTTGTTGTTCAGTGTTATTATCGTAATTTTTTATTTTTAATACATTAATACACCTTTGAAGAAGAAGAAAAAAAAATTTTATTCTTTTTTTATTGTACCGATAGATTAAATTTGACTCAAAAAAATAAACATCGTTTTGCGGCCCACACTTAATCTCAGAAACAAGCAGTCCGAGTTGAAATTGAAAAAATCCTGCGGTGATTTAAAGTAGAGATATTTTTTGACACAATTCAACTCATTTAGTTACAAAAATTAACAAAAACAAAGTGGCAAATTTTTAAAAAAATAAATTTAAAAATGACATTTAATTTTTCTTGGTATTTTTACCGTAAAAATTTATTTAAAATTTTTTTAAATTTTTTGCTCTAAATGTGGTGAATTGTCTCACAAAACCCTCAAACGAACAAAATGCACCAAGATTTATCACGATATGATACGTGATTTCGGAGAATAAGTCGTTGCCATTTAAAAAACTTCATTTTTAGAAAAAAAGCAAATAAATTTCTTTTTTTACTTTTTTTAATTTTATTTTTATTTTATTGACATATCACTAATCTGAAATGCCGGACCATCAAGCAACAGACCATGTTCATAAGCCTGTTTGTTTCTCCTGCTGTTGAGGAACTTTGCTAATTTTTTAATATTTTTCTAAAAATAGTTATCATTATTCGCAAAAACTCACTTTTTGAAGCTTTCATTATTTTCATATTTATAAAAAAGACCAGATTATATTTGGGAAATAATAAGTTAATACTTTTATAAAAATTTAAAAAAAAATTGTGAAAATCCAAGAATCTTTTTTTTTTAATTTACAAAAAAATATTTTCTCAAAAAAAAATGAGTTGCATACAAATAATCTTGTTTACTGTGTTTTTTTTTTTTTAAACAAACTAATTTTTTAAACTAATTTTTGTGGCGGCCGTGGCGCAGTGGGTAGAGTGCGTGATACATACGCCAGAGAACCCTGGTTCAATTCCATCTGACACAGAAAGTTTTTTCAATTGAATTCATTTTTCTGTTCGGCCGTCAACAAAGTTCTTTTAAGGACTGAAATGGCCAGTTTATTTTTATATAATTTTTTAAAATATTGAAAACAAATTTGAGCTTCAGGCCAAGTATGTTGACAATATGAGTAAAAGTATAAGTATAAGTAGAACCTAAGTAGCTTGAGTGGATCACAGTGAAAAGTCATGCAAAGACTACTGATGAGTTGGTATAGCGGCCAACGAAACAGTCTGTATAGTCAAGCTGTGTGATTTGCTCTATACAGAGCCGTTGTTGGTTGTTGCTTTCTTTGTCTTCATGTTGTCTTTGTTGTCAACATACTTGGCGTGAAGCTCAAATTTGTTTTCAATATAAATAATGAAAGGTCATATTCAAATATTAATCATTTTTTAAAAAAATTAACTTAATTTTATATTGTTTGATTATCTTCAAATAAAAAAGTGTAGTTAAAGAGTTCGCATTTATTTATTATTAAAAATATTTTTAAAAAATCTTTTAAATGTTAAATAACTGAAAAATAAGGTTGTATATTGCATACTTTAAAAAAAACCCTTTTTTATTTAATTTTCGTACCCATTCCAAAACCCTAAAAGAAATTTTGTAGGGTTTTGGTGACTTTTGCTGACTTCCAACAATTCACGCACAGCATCGATGTTTTCTGCCATAACAGCCAGTCTTGGACGAACTTCACGAAATTCTGTTTGTAAAGAAAAGTATTTTCCAGTCTCTGGTTATGATGCTTCATCACCAAAAGTCGAACTTCATCACCCGAAAATGTTCACGTATTAATTCCATTTTTTTGCTGAAATACAGTTTTCACTATAAACAACACAATAAGTTCACATACACCAACACGATGTGAGTACGTTTATGCTAGAAAATGTCAAATTTTCGGGTGGAACTGTCAAAATTCGTCCGGCCATGCTTATTGTTACTATATCGCAAAACTAAAAAAGGCGGCCCTCTTAGGTAACGGAGTGCCATCCAGATTAATCAGTGAAGATAAGATCATTGCAAATTAAATTTTTGTTATAAGATCAATTCCATTGCAATACCTAACGTGCTGTTTAAATGTTGACTTTATTTCATTCAAGATAATAAATTTTATATTCATTAATATTCCGATGATGACCTAAACTAAAAAATGTCCATTTCAATTCGCAAATATTGATTTATTGATATGTTGTAATACGGATATACGATATAATACTAAAATGTTGAAAGAATTTGTACTAATGAAGCGTGTCTTAAAGTGAATGGATTTATTGTCTTAATTTTATTTATTAAGACCTGTAGACAATAGATAAGTGTGAAAAACATTTCACTTCATTGTTGAATTGTTATATTGGACTATTGCATAATCTGACTTTTTTAGTGTTTCCAGATTTTAATCTTGAAATATTGCAGTAAAAAAACTATATTTTAAATTGGAACTATGATAGCTCTACAAGAAGAAAAACAAAATACATTTGTATTTTGTACCATTTTTGTACCATTTTGTATGACATCAATTCTCAATCTGATATAAAGGTTGTATAAACAACAGGGGTAGGGTTGCAAAAGCGTATTATTTAACATCCGGTCACTTGGTAGTTGTTATTTTTGTTGTTTTAAGCTTTGAACAGCTTTGAAGGATTTCAGCTGTTATATCTATTCAATCAAGACTGTCTTGGTTCAAAATGGGGTCATAGATTAGTGGGAGGGAAGGGGCAAACACGTGAAACATGTGTAGTGCCTTTTTCTAATTTTCTTCGCTCCCCATCTATTTTTCGTTAGACTGATGCTACAAAATAATATTTGGAAAACAAAATTGGGTATCGGTAATGGAAAAAACCCAGGCCCCCTGGGCTTTAAGGTCCAAAAACGGTCAAAAAATTCATCCAGGTAGGCCTTAAAATCATAGAGCACTGGATTTTTTCTCGAACGGCATCCACTTTTTCTGAAAATATTATAATTTTGCTTCAATCTTTCTAAAAATGTACTTGGGGTGAAGAAAATCAGACTTGAAAGAAATTTGAAACTCTCTTACGCCCTTAAAAATCAATATTTCTAAAAATAGTAAACTTTGGAATAAACTTAATTTAATACTCGATGACGTGAGGCTAATTGTTCAGAAATATCTCACTCTAATAATTTACGATGGACTTTCAAAAAAGAAGAAGTTACCTCTAAACTGTGACTTGGGCCTCATAAAACACCACAAAAGGTCATTCCAAGGTCAAAATCGCTTATGCAAAAATATTTCTGTGCATGAAAATGTTTATGTAACATAATAGCGTAAAACTGTTATTTAAAGAGTTTTTGAATACCTAATTAAGCCAGATACCATTTTTAGACCGTTTTTGGGCATTAAAGGGTATAGGATGTTCTAAGCGTGGTGGAAAGCCAAAGAAACATGTGATTTTGAATCAGAGGAAAGTGTTTTGCCTTTACCTGAGTCGATTTAAGTTATAAGGTAATCTTATCCACAAACTTCTCTATAATCAACTACAACTTCAAGTAAGTATTGAGGATTTTTCAATTTAAGTTTGACTAGAAATGAGGATAGAAAATGCAGAAAGGTTAAACCAGGGTCTGATCGGAATTCGAACCCGGAACCTCTGGAGTTGTAGTCAAGCACGTTACCTACTCGACTACCACCCCGCATACTTTACAGACCATCATATTTAAAAGAGCCTGTACACCTCCTTCGTCCGTTCGAAACTGGAATATGTGACTTTGTTGTGGAACCCTTTCTAAGTTGCATTGCGAACTTTTCATTTTATTCTTCGAAACCTGTCATATAATGCTCGATGCGATTATTTAAAATTAAAAACTTTTGAAACTATTGTGTCTTTAACTTAATTCGTGCGGTTTGCTAAGAGATGGCGTAACTTGATTATAATTCCATCGTTCCAATATTCCGAACATGCGTTCGGAAAGCTACTGTCATTGTGTGTCTTTTTCAGTATATGCTATTCATTTGAAGCGTAAACAACAATGTTTTTTTTTTCACTCAAATATTTCGAACTTTGTGCCTGAAAAAGTGTTTTTGCGGGGAGTTCTTCTTCATTACTTTAATATGAAGAAAACTGCTACCGAAAGTCATCGTATTTTGGTGGAAGTTTATGGTGAACATGCTCTAGCTGAGCGAACGTGCCAAAAGTGGTGGTTTGTACGATTTAAAAGTGGTGATTTTGGCTTAGAAGACGAAGGACGTCCTGGTCAACCAAAAAAGTTTGATGACGAAGAATTAGAAGCATTACTCAATGAAGATTGTTGCCAAATACAAGAAGAACTTGCGAAATCGCTGGGAGTCACTCAAGCAACCATTTCAAAACGTTTAAAAGCAGCCGGATACATTCAAAAGCAAGGAAATTGGGTGACATATGATTTGAAGCCCTTGAGATGTGGAAAGACGATTTTGCATGTCCAAAATACTGCTTGAACGGTACAAAAATAAGTCATTTTTGCATCGGATCGTGACTGGGGATGAAAAATTAATCCATTACGACAACCCGAAACGCAAACATTCATATGTGAAACCCGGACAACCAGGACCTTCCCAGCCAAAGGCAAATATCCATGGTGCCAAGATAATGCTCTGTATTTGGTGGGATCAGAGGGGTGTGCTCTACTATGAGCTGTTAAAATCGTACCAGACAATCACAGGTGACCTCTATCGAACACAATTGATCCGTTTTAAGAGAGACATAGCCGAGAAACGACCGGAATATGCGATCAGACACGAAGCGATAATTTTTCAATGTTGGCCACATGTTGCAAGACCGGTTAAAAACTATTTGAAAATATTAGATTGGAAGTTTTGGCTCAACTGCCTTATAGCCCGGTCCTTGCTCCGTTCGACTATCATTTATTTCGGTCTATGCAAAACGCTCTCACCGGGATACGCTTCCCTTCAGAACAGGGTATCAGAAATTTGTTTGAATCATTTTTGGCCTCAAAACCGGAGCAGTTCTTCTGGCGCGGAATCCATATGTTATGGAAAGAAAGATGGAAAAAAGTAGTGGCTAACGATGAACAATATTTTGAATAATACTATTGTGCATGTTTTTCTTAAATAAACGTTCAAATTTAAAAAAAAAACCGCACAAATTAAGTTATAGGCTCAATAGGATAAAAATGCTATCTATGTCATTTATTTTTGATATCGTTACTGGTAAATTGATTGTTCATCTCCATTAGTATTAATGAATTCGAATGTTTCTACTAGGATACTTCGCCATACAAACATATTTAATTTAGTCCTATGACGAGCTACTTATGCTGTAAATTCGCCCATGTATAGGGCCCAAAATGATTTTAGTGAATAGTTGATTTTACTATCTCTAAGGAAGCTATGATTCGTTTGTTAAATAATATATTTTAGTTTTTAAGACTCTATTTTCTTTGTGATCATATCATAATAATCATAATAAATAAATTCCAACTCTCAAAGTGAACATTAAAGTCGTCATCGGGTAAATTACGCGAAAGAGGGTTTGAAAATTTCGAAAAAGGAGAAAAATTTATTTTATATGTAATCTCCATGTGTCTACTTTATAATGCAATAACAAATGTAAGAAATATCTGAACAATTTTTTGTTTTATTCAAAAAAGAAATTCTACACTTCTTGTTGACACACTTTTTATAATGCATGTAAAATAATGCATTTCTATGAATACCTATATTTGTTAATATTAAGATCATAATAAAGATGTAAAAGTCTTACCTTTTGTGCCAAAACAACAATTGTATCCAATTTCACAGGTTATTAAATTATTGAGTTTAAGACGTAGTTTTAAGCTATCTGCAAGACTGCCAATATTTTGCTGGCAAAGGTTTTTATTGTTGATTTTTTTTTTAATATTTTTTCTTTACATAAATTTTTGTGTTAATATTTCTCGAGAAATTGCGTTTTAATGTGCAAACAGCAGAATTGAAGGCGAATTGAAAGGGAATTTTTATAATTTTGTTCGATTTGTTTTTTTTTTTTCTTTCCACTCAGTTTGACTTTTTTGACACTTGTTTTTGAAAATATTTTAACAATTTTTTTTTATTTTTTTTTTTTTTTTTTACTTAACGTTTACAAGTTGACCAAAATTGTGACAAGCGATTTGAAGGAATCTTTTTTTTTCAAAAATAAAAATTAAAAAATTTAAATGTGAAAATGGTCTGGTACTATTACTGACGGTGTTAATTGTTGATCATTGGCGTGAGCGAGTGAGTATGCGCTGTTTTTTTCAGTCAGTGTGCACAACTAATGAACATGGCTTTGCGTCAAAAACTGGTCTTAAATGACGACAACGCCAAGCATGCGAATGAGTTAAAAAATTTACGACGAGTTGCCAAACGACAGACTTTGGGCCAAATGCGGTATCAATAATTTTTATTATATTGTTTTTTTTTTTAATAAATTTCAACACAATTTTATTTTATTGCTTTAAAATCTTTTATTTTTATGTATGTTGGGTTTCGACAAAATCTGGCAGCACTTGCACTTTGTAGCTATCATGGGTCAAGTTTATTATGCTAGTTGTTTCTATTAATGTTCAGCTTTATTTGCTCTATGTTAATTGCAAGTAAATCAAGTTCGAAGTGCTTCTAGATACAGCTTGTATTCTAAAGATACATGCGTTGAATGCGCTCGAATTCGTAGCTTTCCGCAATGCAGAAACAGCTGTCAAATGTTCAAATATATGTGTCGTAATGTTGACTGACAAACAGCTTGCAGCTACTTTTGCACTTGTATCTAGATACTTTTGCACTTTCAAGTTAATTTTTTGTTTATATTTGCTTTTATCGTATATTTCATTTTGTTTTTATTTTTTTAATATTTTTTTTTTCTTTTTATTTTTCTTACTTTTGTTGCTTATAATTAAACTTTATACATTTATCGTTGCTTTTATCGACACTCTGGTTGTTTACGTTATTTTTGCACTTGAAGCAAAAAACAACAACAGAAGTTTTTTATTTTTATTTTCTTTACTTTTGTTTGTTAACTTTTTTTTCTTATTTAACTAGAAACAAAAAACAAATTCACACCACTAACAATTTCTCAGTCAAAATATATATGTAGCAACCTTTTGAAAAGTGCTCTCACAATTATCGCAGTTGTAGTGCGCTGATCACTTGTAGCTGTCAAGTTACAGCAACATAAGTTCCCATAGATTTATGTCGTTGGCTACTTCAACTTGAATTAAGTCAACAAAATACAACAACAAAAGATAACTTTTATTTTTTCTTATTGCTTTATTGAATTTTTTTTTTATTGAACTTTGCACGTTCTCAAACTTATAGATAAATTTATTTCAAACTTATAGATCTACGCGCACTATGAGTTAAACTTGTAGTTTTTCGCTTTTATTTAATTTATTGTCGCTTGATTGGTTTTATTAAATTATATCTGGTCTTCGTATAAAACTTTGATCGTGTTTTTCGTTCAACTTTTTATTTCAATGCAATGTTTTGATATTTTTTTATATATTTTTATCTTTTCAAAAAGTGAGGATTAAGTTAAGAAACTTTCGATGTGGCAGCCACGCGCGTTACACACATCCAAGATGTTCAACGACTCTGCCAAGACAACTACGGATCGAACAATCGATCGTTTCGCCTTTGCTTACTTCTAAGACCTACACATAGATACTCCGAAAACTCACAGATACTCCACTCACTTAAACTCATAGATACACTCTGACTCACTCTGATAAACTCTGTTACGATCTCTCTAATTTTTAAACTGCCACTCTTGAGCCGCACTCTCGCTCTCTACGTATCTCATTTGTTGTTTTGAACAGTGAAACTAAATTAATATTAATAAAAAAAAAAAAATTAAAGTCTTTCTGTATTTGTGCAATACACTAACTCCAACACTTGGAACACTACTACTTATGTACATACAAACCAATTTGCATCTATGGCATCAGCCGTTGTGTTTTGGTTGAGGCCATGGTAGTCTAAGGTTGCGTACAGAGTGAACGCGAGTGGCGGACAGGTTTGCGGACAGAAGCAGGTTGCACCCGCTCTAAAAATAAACCGTTCATAGTGAATGCGACAAGCAGATCAGATCAGTGCGACATAGTTTGCTATTATTTTGTTGGTTTTATGCATTCCTTTTCCTATCTGCTCTTGTTATGCTCTAAAAAAACAATTACCAACAACAACAAGAACTGCAACACAAAACACACACTTGTTCATGCGCACAACAAGAGAACAACACTTATGTATGCGTTAATAAATTGCGCTAATTTCTTTTGTACATATATAAATGTGTTTCCGTGTGTTTAATAAAAAATGTTTTCATTTGGAAAGAAACTCAAGCAATGTTTAAATATTAGTAATGTTAAAAATCGTTAAATTTATATAAGCCCTGCACTTGAAAAAATCTAATTTTACAGTATTAAATGTCATAATAATAGAAAACAAACTTACTCGGTATTTGCATAACTTTTGCAATATTTTCCCATAATTTGTCCACAATTATACGGTTATGGTAACTTTTATTGCTTTGGTCCCACAACGCTGGGCGCGAACAAACTTCACTAATAAGTGTTTCCACGTCAATATCCATTTTCAAACTAGAATTATTGCTTTCTTTGACAAATGAATTCCCCTCAATATGTTACAAATTAGAATAAAATTTCGCAGGAACCAAGAAAATCCCCTAACAATTCATCCTAAAATTTTTGATTTTGCTTTTTTTGAGTTTTTTGTATGCAATTTGTGAACAAAAACAAAAACAATGATCGTCTCGGTGGCATGCTTTGTTTACATGTTGTTGTTTTTGTATATTCATCAAAGTATGAACACGTGCGCCGTCGCAGTCGCTAATTATGTATGTGTGTGTGTGTTTTTTGTCCACAATTCTTAGTTGCTGATTGCTTGTGTTGTATCATTGCTTCTTTAAAAGACATTGAAAAAGTGTAATGAGTTATTTTTCTTCAAATTCTGTGAAGAATGTGTTGTATATGAACAACACAATGCTAACACGTTATTCAATAAAATAAATGCTTCCTTGCGCAATAATTTCGCTCAAAAACAATTTTTCTTCAAAAATTAAAAAAAAAAAACCCCTAAAATTGCGGTTGCAAATAATTTTCCTACAAAAATTAAAAAAATATACATTAAAACCTGCCTCGCCGCTGCGAGAAACCAGGACCAACCTGTTTTGTCGCAGAACCTGCTTTGGTCTGCCTGCCTGCACTCTGCACACTTCGAGCAGGTTTATATGAAACTGTATGAAACCACTTTTGTCGCACTGGTACCAGTACGCAAACCTGTCCGCCACTCGCGTTCACTCTGTACGGAACCTAAGGAAGGTAGTCTCGCGGCTAAAAATACTCTCTCGCTCTGAGTCGAAACTGTCAAAATCAATACAAATAATTTTCCTCTTATTTTTACTAGTTTTCGTAGTTCGGTGTTTTTTTTGACAGTTCCGACTCTTGACTGTCTGCCACGGGTCTACCGTGTTTATGCTACCTTGGTTGAGGCTGTGTTGGTGGAGTATGTTCAGTGTTCGAGTTCTTGCTCGCTCAGCGGCTGTTCAGGTGGAATTTCAAGTTTTACTACTACAGGTGTGCCTGAAACAGCAACAACAAAAACAACAACAACAACAACAAAAAGATAAGCAACAAGTTTTGTAAAACCCGTCATTTGCTCTCGGTATTTACCAATATCAACAAGAAAAGCTCAGAAGTTGAGTGCATTTAACATGCTCTCAAATTCGGTCTCTCTTTCTCTCTCTCTCTCTCTGTCCGATCGTGTGTCTCATTTTCTGTAAGCCTCGTTCATTGTTTCCGAGTCGATATCTTCATCCATTGATATTTATTTTCATAGCATAATTAACAAAGTATCTGCACAGCTGAGAGCCAAGAGTCAGAACTGTCAAAAAAAGACCAAACAACTAAAAACAGCAAAAAAAGACTGAAATTTATTTTCAGTATTATATATTGATTTTGATAGTTTTGACTCAGAGCCCGAGAGGGTTCTAAGGCGCGAGACTACCTTATTTATTTTGCCATGCTTATTTCTATAATTTAGCTCTCCGTCACCAATTGTCATACTCTATTTTTTACCCATACCTTCTTTCCTCTTGATTGTTCTCTCCTAATAAATTTTGCTCTCGTAATTATAATTATAATGATCATAATAAATTTACTATATTAACTATTAAGTATGTCTTTCATTTCATCTTTTCCTTTCATTCCGCCCATTTATTTCTTCCATTTCTGTTTTGTTTTGAATCTTTATTATGCACTTGTATTTTTTGGCCTTAGTTAATTAACTTCATTGATTTCGTTTTAAGCTTGTAGTACTTAACTCCTCTCCTTTTGTTTTCTTATTTAATAACTATATCTGCCTTTCTCATTTTATGCAACTCACCCCCAATCATGCTTTCTCACTCATTCACTTTGACTCTCACTCTCATTTTTCTTTGATATAAAAACATTTCTCAGCATTGCAACTTAGTAAATTTATGGATTCTTTAAAATTCCAGTTGGAGTTTTTGACGCTCTCATATTTGCTATTAGTTTTTGACTTCCCCATGCATAAATATCTGTTTTTATTTAGTTGGTTTAATTTTTTTTTCTCTTCTTTTTATTGATAATGTAATTTTCTGTTTTTGTTAGTGTGTTTGCATTTCGATTACCCAGTAGGAAAGTTTAGACTTAAGAGAATTTTTTAACAATAAAAAAACGTAACCTCGCGAAAATATTTAAACTTATCTTTAATGGAGACTATTTGGATTCAATGAAACAATTAAAGTTATTTAGTTTTTTATTTTTTAATTTTTTTTTTTTTGGGTGTTTTTGTCCTAATAACGGGGTAAGCTGGTAAAAATAAACTTAATTTTTCCTGTATCCGTACAAATCAAACCAAAAATCAATTTTAATTTTTTTAAAGGGTGTCCCAGAAGTCACTAAAATTTTTATTCGGGAACTACTTTTTTTTTGTAACAAGTGTGGAGTACTAAGTCTATGGCAGCTGTAAACAACAAGTATAGAGGTTTAGTCATGGAAAACTTCTTGGTTATCATAACGCACCTTCTCGCAACACTCTTATCAATTTAATCAATAAATTTCAGTACACTGGTTCTGTTGTGGAAGCGAAAAGGAATGGTCGTACCCGTTCCGCCCATTTGCGAAACCATAGCCATGACAGCGGTCAGCTGTGATCAAGAATTAAACATTAGCAGGAGCTCGCTGCAGCGCATTTTGGCAGAGGATCTTCATTTACATCTTACAGAGGATCTTCGTCTACATAGTTCAGTTGACCCAAAAATTAAAGCCGGCAGACCATGCTCAGCGTCGAACGTTCTCAGATTAAATGTTGGAACATCATCAAATTGATCTCGATTTTGCGGAGAAAATCATCTTCAGTGATGAAGTCCATTTTCAAATCAATAACTTAATCTACATTTGGAACACGGAGAATCCAAGAGCGCTCTAAAAGCTTTCCATGTCCCCACAACGGTGCAATTTTTGGTGTGGATTTTGGGCTGGCGGTGGCATCAGGCTATTCTTCTTCGAAAATACTCCGAAGTGACGGTGAATGTTGACCGATATCACGACAGGCTGTCCAACTCCTTTTGGCCTGAAAGTGCTGATATGAATCTTGAGGACCTATGCTTTTAACAGGACTGTGCCAGGACGGTGCTACTAGTCACACAGCCAAAGACACAATGAACCTATTGTAAACGAAATTTGAAGGGAAGATTATCTAGCTCCGGAGATATCAATTGGCCACCGATATCATGCAATTTGATGCCGTTGAACTTTTTCCTTTGGGGTTTCCTCGTAGGGAAGGCCTGTACCAATAAACTCCAAGTGATTTTGGAGCTGAAATAGAGAATCTAACTGGCCATTGCAGCAATTGTTTCAGAATTATGCCAGAATGTCATGGAAAATTTCATAAAAAGAGCTTACATGTGCAAACAAGGTCGAATCGGCCATTTGAACGATATTATGTTCCGTCAATAACCTTCATTTCTCTACTTTATTATTCAATAAAAACTGGCAGACATTTTAACAAAACAATGCTTTTTGTTAAAATTTAAAAATAAAAATGTCAGTTACTTTTGGATCACCCTTTACTTAATCGCCCTTAATCGAAACATGGAAAAAATAAATTAATTGCATTTGCTCTTGCAATGGGTTAAAATTTTTCGCTTGACCTCATTATTATCTAAAAATGTTGTCTCTTTACTGTTTTTTTATGTTTAGAACCAAAAAAAAAGTCATTATAGGCTAAGTGAGGACTGTAAGGTAGATGAACTAAGCGATTTCATCTTATAATTGATCAACTATGGACTAGATCGGTTAGGCTTAGTGAAATAGTGCCCAATAAAATTACACCAAAAATAACATAAGATCCAAAACTCCACACAACAAGACCAAAATTAGGTTCATAAAAATTATATTATTTTCTTTGGGCATTAAATAATTTTTTATCTTAGCCGTTAATTTATTATAAAATAAAGTAAAAAAAAAAATGTGTGTAGCCCAAAAATGTTCCGTACAAATTTTGTTGTGCTATTTTAAAAAGAAATAGGACCCATAATATCGGCGAGTCGATTTCATTATGAAAATTTTGAATGTAACTTCATTTTCTATTTTGACATTTTTGTGGGCTTTATATAATTTTTATTCAGGGCGTTATATTATTTTTTCGCCGGAAATATTTTGGACCTTATTTCTTTTTTATTTTGGTCATTATTTTATTGGGCATTATTTCCCTGGGCCGATCGGGTAACAGCCATAGTTAACTACAATTTAAACTTTGAAAAGATGTGGAGTATACTCCCAAATAATCTGTCAATTACTGCATTAAAAAGTATTTTAAGAGGGCCGTTTAGTCAAGCAACCTGTTCTGAGTCTTAAGTATTGCAATCCTTGCCCTATATTGGTCTGGAGAACGGACGTCTTGGCATTTATTCTCCAAGTTAATTGGTGCACTCTGCTTAAAAACATGCCTTGTAACCGTTTCATTCTTGAGAAATGGTTTTTTTTCATATCCTTATTTCTAATTGTGATTCGAGAGCAAACAAGTTCTTTTGATACGACACCAGTGTTGCCATGTGGGCAGATAAAACTTGTTTTGCCAGTTTTTTTAGAGGGTAGAAAGTTTTCAAGTTTTTCCCTAAAAAAATAAAGTTTTATTTTATTTTACCCAGTTTTTCAAGTTTTTATGATGTCATTCAATCAGAAAAATTGCAGGAAATTGATGATGAGTGGCATGAGTTGCGTCACATTAATTTTGGTGATTTGAATTTAAAAAAAAATAAATAACTGGCCATTTCAGCCCTTGAAAGGACTTTGGCCTAGCTTCTTAGGATCAATTGTGTTGTGTGTGTTAGTAAGTTTGTACACAATTGACCGAGAAATGGACCTACAGGCTTAACGCCGACTCCGAACGGCGATGAACGAAATGTTCTTATTCTCAAGAAGATTTACATGGCATTTTGATTACTCTCTGAGGTTTGCCATTGTCTGCATAGAGGTGGCGTCCGTACAGAAAAATTATTTTAATTCAAATAATTTTCTGTCGCTGTTGGGGTTCGAACCTGGGTCTCCAGGTTCGTTGACATAGCGGCCACGCACTTTAACCAACTACGCCACGGACGCCACTGAATGAATTTGAATTTACTGAATGAAAATAATATTGATACATTTTGGAAAAAATTTTTAATCAGAAACGTGGGGATCGTTCCGAAGTCTTTCCATTACTAAGAAAACTAGTTTATGCTGTATTATCGATTCCTGTAGCAACAGCAAATGTAGAACGTATTTTTTCACAAATAAATATTAATAAAACTAAAATCAGAAATAAATTAGAAATTCCCACCTTGTGTGGGATTCTTCGAACTAAAGATTTTTAAGAAAAAACGATTGGAACTGCACAAATTTTGAACAATCATCAGAAATGATGAAACATTTTGATAAAAATATGTATAGAAAATAATTTAATTTTTCAGCTTTCATCATTTGTGAATACTGTTAAAAAATTGCACAGTTTCATTAATATTTTTTCTTAAACAGTCTTTCCATCGAAAAATTTCACAAACGGTTTAATGTATAATTTATTACAGATTTGAGAAGAAATGCTTTCTACATTTGCTATTGCTTCAGGAATCGATAAAACAGAATATACAACTTTTCTTAGTAATGAAAATACTTTGGAATTATCTCCACATTTATAAAATTAATCCATGTAAATTAATGTGATTTATTAATGCATAATTAATGTGAAAAGTTATTTTTTATAGGAAATAATTAACTATGATCTCAAAAATTGGTGATGACGTTTACAACCATATAAATCTGAAATGTTTATTTATGTAAATTTTTATGTCTTAATA